>CAJHNH020000697.1:112500-135000 GCA_905116865.2 Candidula unifasciata | reverse complement strand
ACATACATACATACATACATACATACATACATACATACATACATACATACATACATACATACATACATACATACATACATACTACATACATACATACATACATACATACATACATACATACATACATACATACATACATACATACATACATACATACATACATACATACATACATACATACATACATACATACATACATACATACATACATACATACATAACATACATACATACATACAACATACATACATACATACATACATACATACATACATACATACATACATACATACATACATACATACATACATACATACATACATACATACATACATACATACATACATACATACATACATACATACATACATACATACATACATACATACATACATACATACATACATACATACATACATACATACATACATGCGTACATATATACATACACACACCACACTTTTATACACACACACACACACACATTCACACACACAAAGATTCACACATGCATACACTAACACCTATTTTACACATACGTACATACACACATACAAACACACGTGCATACATACATGCACACACATATGCAGACATACATACACACACATATGCATACATAATACATACATCTGTGCATACAGACACTCACAAAGACAAGAGATAATGAGAGAGACAGAGGGAGGGAGGAGAGATAGACTGGTGGGAGAAACTGCTTACATACTGTCGTCTATTCTTTAAGTTATGATGATGCATTTGTTTTTGTCGTTTTAATGCCTTAATTATGCAATCATTTTAAATAAAATATGGCTTATTTTATGAAAAGATATTTTGTAAATATTTTTTTTTTTTTTATTACGCAGCCTACACACTACTTTGAGTGTACCTTCTCTCTCATTCATTCAAAAGTCATCATCATTTGTATTATCATGCTGTACCCTTTAAACGTCAAACAGGGCTCGCAGTTCTATAATTTATCTTCATTTTAGCCAATAGTTTTTTTGAGGGGCCTATTGCAACAGCCGTCCCCATGTGGGATGCAATTTTTCGTTATTTCCTTTTGCCGGGGGCCCTGAGTATAGTCTGGTCATAAATATGGCCTAACGGCTGAAAAGGGTTTCTGGGACCTCTCCACGGGTGATCCTCAACCGTATCGTGGCACTTTGTGTCACTGGGTGTTTATCGCTTGTGTGATGTCCTGGTAGAGTGACAAGTGAGTCAGTCAGACCAGTTCAGTACGTAGTTGTTTTCTTAAACTTCAGATGTGTAAGTATAATTTTCATTATTAAATTAGTATTTAAAATCTCACAATTATTATAAGATTCGATTTCTAAAGTATAAATTGAGAAATGGTTTTGCCACATATTGAATTTTTGATCCCTCTTGCCAAGGAACTTTAATATAAAATCTCAAAGGGCATGCACTCTTAAAATAAAAAGAACCAGTACTCTGATAATGATGTCCTGGTGGGGTAAAAAAGCCAAGCCAAGTACTCTGATAAAACGGGGCGAATACTCTTGTGTTAAATACGTATTTACATAACGAAAATTGTAATATTAGATTTTGATTCTGTAATATCTACACGGCAGTTAGAGTGAGGAGAATATGAAGCATTGGCAGTTGACGTTGCAGTAACACTTTAAAAGAAAACAAAGAGAAGAGGCCAAGCATTAATTAGACACGTCAGCAGAAGAGTTGCTATGTAGTTGTTTTTGCCCTTATAAAAATACATGCAAAACAAACAGAGGAATATATATATATATATATATATATATATATATATATATATATATATATATATATATATATATATAGGAGGGAAGCAGCAGCAGAAGAAGACGTCGGAAAAGAAGAAGAAAAAGAAGAAGAAGAAGAAGAAGAAGAAGAAGAAGAAAGAAGAAGAAGAAGAAGAAGAAGCGACAGCGGCAGAGGAAGATGAAAAGGAAGAAGCAGCAGCAGTAGAAAGAAGAGGAAGAGGAAGAAGCAGCAGCAGAAAGGAGATGAAAAGGAAAAAGCAGCAGCAGAAAGAAGAGAAAAAAGAAGAAGCAGCAGCAGCAGAAATAAGAGGAAGAGAAAGAAGCAGCAGCAGCAGAAATAAGAGGAAGAGGAAGAAGCAGCAGCAGCAGAAATAAGAGGAAGAGGAAGAAGCAGCAGCAGCAGAAATAAGAGGAAAAGGAAGAAGCAGCAGAAAGAAGAGGAAGAGGAAGAAGCAGCAGCAGCAGAAAGAAGAGGAAGAGGAAGAAGCAGCAGCAGGAAGAGGAGGAAGAGGAAGAAAAGAAAGAGGAAGAAGAGGAAAAAGAAGAAGAGGAAGAGAAAGAAGAGGAAGAGGAAGAAGATTACAAGGAAGAGAAAGAAGATTACAAGGAAGAGAAAGAAGATTACAAGGAAGAGCAAGAAGATTACAAGGAAGAGCAAGAAGATTACAAGGAAGAGCAAGAAGATAACAAGGAAAAGGAAGAAGATTACAAGGAAGAGCAAGAAGATTACAAGGAAGAGCAAGAAGATTACAAGGAAGAGCAAGAAGATTACAAGGAAGAGCAAGAAGATTACAAGGAAGAGCAAGAAGATTACAAGGAAGAGCAAGAAGATTACAAGGAAGAGCAAGAAGATTACAAGGAAGAGCAAGAAGATTACAAGGAAAAGGAAGAAGATTACAAGGAAGAGCAAGAAGATTACAAGAAAGAGGAAGAAGATTACAAGGAAGAAGAAGTGGGCGCGGAAGAGGAAGAGGAAGCGGAAGAAGAATGAGGAAGGGGAGGAAAAAAAAGCTTAATAACAGTAACACAGAAAATGATAAAGAGAAGAATAATCAGAACAACAAACGCAAGAAAAATACGAACATATTAACCTCCCTCCATATTTTCAGAAGGTGAAAGGATGATGTAATGAAACACGGATATTTTGTATCGTCTATAATTCAGTGTATTGATACCCTGCTCCCGTGTCGTTACACAGTTGGCTGCCCTGGGGAATAAAGAGGGAGATATTTGGCCTTTCAAACAAACAGGGCATTTCGTTTGACAATTGATATAATAGATGGCTGACATATTTGATTCGACGAACAGTGTCATCTGACATATAAACAGGCAAGAAATGCCTTTGACATACAAGCTGTGTGAATTTGTCGTTGGCATATACATATGTCGTTTTATCTTCGAACAAATTACTCCGAGCGCTGAAATATGAACACCGATACGGTAAAAAAAAAAAAAAATGCGGACACTGGCAACACATTGCGCAATTTCTTGTCAAACAAATTTCGCTGTATCTTGTCAAATACACAACTTTAGAATTACATCAAACTATAGCTTAAAAAAAAAAAAAAACGAAATAATTTCACTGAAATACACATGGTTGCACTCGATACATCGTATCTGTCTAATCACCGGAAGTTCAGGTTAGTCACGTGATTTTTCCAGAGTACCTTCACATTTGATACGTTATAGTACGTGTGGCCATCAATAAGTGGATGGAAGATGTATCAAACAAGTTAATTATAGAATAGCTCAAACAAAAGCTGCATTTTACAGTCCGTGGTTGGGGCGTTGATACTGAAACAATGATACAGGGATTACTTGGTTCGTTGATTTCAAACAGTGATCCAGGACTCATTTTGTTCGCTAATATTCAAGCACAGATACAATAATTACTTGGGGCACCGATATTCGTAAAATGATACAATGATTACCTGATGTTCGAAAAATAAAAACAATGATTATTTAAGGGCGCTGATATTCTAGCACAGATGCAAGGATTACTTAGGGCGCTGATATTAGAACAGAGATACAGGAATTACTTGGGGCGCTGATATTCGAGCAGAGATTACTTGGGGCGCTGATATTCGAACAGATATTCGAGGATTACTTAGGGCGCTGATATTCGAACAGAGATACAGGAATTACTTGGGGCGCTGGTATTCGAACAGAGATACAGGAATTACTTGGGGCGCTGGTATTCGAACAGAGATACAGGGATTACTTGGGGTGCTGATATTCGAACAGAGATACAGGAATTACTTGGGGCGCTGATATTCGAACAGAGATACAGAGATTACTTGGGGGCGCTCCTATTCGAACAGAGATACAGGAATTACTTGGGGCGCTGGTATTCGAACAGAGGTACAGGAATTACTTGGGGCGCTGATATTCGAACAAAGATACAGGAATTACTTGGGGCGCTGGTATTTGAACAGAGATACAGGAATTATTTGGGGCGCTGATATTCGAACAGAGATACAGGGATTACTTGGGGCTCTGATATTCGAACAGAGATACAGGGATTATTTGGGAAGCTTATTTTCGAACAGTGATAACTCGGGGCGCTGATATTCAGACTGTGATACATGATTACTTGGGATGCTGATATCCGAACTGTCAAACAGAAAACAGCTAGGGAAAACGAGAGCCAAGTGCCGATGCGATTATTACACCATTTTGCAATTCAAGATCTCATTAAAAAAGTTAAAAAAAAAAACAAAAAAACATGCAACTAACTTTAGATTTTTTTTTTTCTGATTTAATGAAGACAGTTTTACAACCGCGATTTTGATCACATAAATTGTTTCTTTTTCTGTTCTTACACAGTTTTGGAATGCCTGTTTATGTCTCATAAACGATGTTTTCTTAGTCTGTTCTAAGAAAGATTTACAATCCCTATTTATATTTCGTTTAAAACGCTCTAATTTATATATATTAAAAGACCAATGCATTGTTAATATATTAACATAAAACTACATTTCCGAGAATAAAGAAACAAAAACAAAGAAGATTCATTGCAGTCTCTCCCCCTCCCCCCCCCCCTCCCCCCCCCCCCCCCCCCCCCACAACCGGAGATTATGACATTCTAGGCTGCCTATAATTTAGCTTATACCTAATTCCGGAAATCCGGTACTACAGCCAGATATAATTCTCGGTAGTCTGGGTAACCGCTAACCATATCCCATGTTTATTATATGGCCGCATACGCTCCGAATATGCAGAAAGCATTCGAAAGTCTCAGTTTAACTCCATCGCCTGGATCTACACACTTAGGCACGCAGGTGTAAATGGCAATGAAAGAGCTGACCAGCTGGCAAGTAATGCACCGATGAAGACGGGAAAAAGCATCGACAGAGCTGACATCATCAACGCTGTACGGACTTTGTTGGGAGTTAGTGGCGAATCTGGGTCGCTATCACGACTGCGTGACCGAGTAGTTAAGCTTGGCGAAGCACGTCTGTGTTGTCTTCGAATTAAAGACAGGAGATACTATAACCAAGCCTCATGGCAAATATCAGTAGAGTACCTTGGAGTGGCTGCTATATTGGGGATGGCCAAAGACGTAGATTAAGTTAAAATAACATAAAATAACATGCACGCACCATCGTTACTACACCATGCAAATTCATTAGGAAACAGGAAGACGAATGGTTTGGTCACCTAGTAAGAATACAGCCAGAACAAATAACAACGCAGGTGCTACACATAAAAATATCTGAAGTAAAAGCAAGAGGTCGGACTAGGAAAACTAGGATTGATGACATTAAAAGAGCCTCTACATCTTTATGGAATAACAATGGCCATTACTGACCATCAAGTAATGGATCCCTAACTGTTCCTCCCCACGACGCTAAACGGCAAAAGTGGAAAGTGATAATGATGATGAAGACTATTATAGGTTAGTTGCGTATCCTTTACAGGACATTGTAGAACCAACCCCAACAACCCCTGGCTGTTGTGTTGTTTTTTTAGGCAAATTTACATCCATTAGTTTACCATTGCTTACTGGACGGTTGGTTCCCTGATACCACTGTCGAAACCAACGCAAGGGGCATGGTCCGCAGCTGGGATCGAACCCGGCACCCGGCATTACGAAGCGTTCGCATCGACTAAGCCAATGAGCCGACTGACGATTATAACCCAACCAAAAGCCGGTCGGCCAACGACCGCCAGTAGTTCTGTTAAAGAGGAGTAAGAAAATGTGGCACACTAAGAAAGGGGGCAATAATCTTAAAATAAGTAATAGATGCTATTTATTCGCATCTAAATCCGAATGTGCTGCTGTATTCAACAACAGATCAGACTATTTTAGAGCCACGTTGCTAAAAGGAGCGATTTCTTATCGACACAAATAATTTGGCAATTAGTTTGTTGCGACTGGCGAAATAGAGTAATTACTCGTGCAAGGTTTAGATAAACAGTCGTCTTTAATCAGCATGTCCTGTACAGAACGTCGCTCTCATCATGGCACGTGAAAGCCTCTTTCTGTGGCCAGCTCTCCAGTTGAGAACGCCTTCATAGCCAACAAGATCTTGAGAATGTTGTATTCACATTTGCAGAGGTCTGCCCCTGCTTTGTTTTCTGTAAAAGAGTTGACTGAAAATAAGAAGGTGACAGAAGGTTGTGGATAGACATGCAAGCACCAATCGACATGGACTTTAAGAAGAAGAAGAAGAAGAAGAAGAAGAAGAAGAAGAAGAAGAAGAAGAAGAAGAAGAAGAAGAAGAAGAAAGAAGAAAGAAGAAGAAGAAGAAGAAGAAGAAGAAGAAGAAGAAGAAGAAGATGAAGAAGGCAAATAAGAAGAATAACTGAAAGAAAGAAAGAAAGAAAGAAGGAAAGAAAGATAGAAATAAGGAAAGACAGAAAAAAGCAGAAAACCCAAGAAGAAGTTGAAGAAGCAAAAGAAGATGATGTCACATATCACTCCTGTCGCGTGCCTAATGTAAGGATTTCTCCTTCAGAACCAGCAGCACTCAGAGATAATTTTGTTGAGTCGTTTGGCTCGTATTGGTCTAAGGGATTCCCCGTGGCCAATATACGATCAACTTATCTCTGGAGTAGGGCAACTCAAGTATTGGCACTACAAAATATGTCAATATATATATATATATATTTCTAGGCACACTTGGCTGGACACCCCCACTACTTACTAAAGAAAGCCCCCAGGTTATGATAGTTCATTATCATAACCATGTTAACACATATAATGAAGATACATACACATACAACTGCTAAACACTTAAGAAGGTGACATAGAGAAACCTAAGTCAGCCATGAAAATGAATGCATGTATTTAGTATAATATCTGTACAAAAACAATTGAAGTGAATTCCAGCTATCAGTGAAAGAATTTCAGCACTAATGTCTAGATCCTAAGGAAACTAGGCAGACAGCCGGTCCTGGAGGTGACATCTTCTCATCATTGGACACAGGGAGCTGTGAGGAACACAACATCATGTGAAGCATTAGACTTATCTTCTCTTTTCTCTGTCTATGATGCCTCCCTCAGCTCCGGATGATTTGACTGTCTTTGACTCTGGGAATTCTGCTCCACTGGATCAAGTAGCAAGAGTACTTCACTATACAGCAACTGTATCGTTATCTAGCAAGTCTCTATCACCAGTAAGGACACACAATGTCTTTGAGCCACATTAAGCTCTGGCACTGGTAGCTGTATGAGGCACAATCTCCCCCATTTTTGGAGATGTCAGGAACCTTCACAGGTGTTAGCTGGTGTGTAACAAGTTGGTTCTGATGGTAGGATGTTGGTGAGTGGATGTTGTTGAGACTGTGAATCTTCTGCCAGCTCTTCAGAAAATATACATCCTGTCAAGAAAATAACTCAACATTAGTCATCATCAAGAGGGTAACATCTTGACAGGAAAGACAGAGCAAGCATAGTCATCAACTCCCATCTGCTGACTCCTCCCTGCTCTCCTGTTTCATTCCTCAGATTGCCTCTCCAGACCAAAAGACATAAGTCTCCTATTTTTATCTGTCTGTTTAGTGCAAGAGAAGGCAAGTCAGATATGCAGTGGAGATAGATAAAGTGGTCTAACACATATATCATCTCCCCCTATCCCCCTCACTCTGCACACAAACACCAATATTTACTGTCAGTACCTGCATTCACTAGTTTTCCCAACCGCCCCAGCACTCATTGATCTGGGTCAAGCACACACATACCTTGATTAACACAGCCCTGACCCAATTCTGTCCCCATCTCATATGTACAGATTCTGTAAGTAGTTTAAAACGTACACAATTGTAAGGGCATTAAATGTTTATCAGTATGGGTGGTTTATTGAGGGCATAAGCTATTTAGTCTGTACAGTGGAAGATCTACGTTCGAATCCGCTACTCTAGCGATCAAGAATGGTAGAACTAAGTGAGATCACACAGCCGATATGGATTTCTCTACAGCAGTGACTACTTTACAGACAACATTCTAGGTACTCGTAAACTATAATTAACTTACCCAAGCATATGTAAAACTGAGATCTTTCCAGATTGCCTTGAAAATTTAAAGTATACAGGCACAGATTAACACATCTGGAGGCTTGAGAAGCTGGCAAGGAGAATGGCGTCAGTTAGACATTTCAGGCGTTGGTACAAAAGAAGTTCCTTGTATACTGGGGCAAGGAGTAAATCGGTTTCCAAGAAACCTCAATTAACTCCCTAAATATATCCCCAAAAGAAATACATTTAAAAGTGGAGTTTAGTTAAAGTAACCAGAAAAGGCAGACATAATAATGTTGTCCAATACAGGCCTATATATATAGATATAAGGGACTATATATTTCTGGGCGAGTCCAAGTTTGAATTTTGTGCAGATTACAGGTAAGACAGGTTATCAGCCTTACAAACCGATGTGTAATGACTATCATTTCACGACAGATGAAAGAAATGTTTATGTGTTGATGTTTTTCCAGACACCTTGATTACTCATTTTAATTGTTCTCGTTTTGTCCTTGCCTTCATTGATTAACGCTTTCTTTTACTTTTTTCCGACATTACTTCCTTCTCGTCTCTCTTTCGTTGTCTGTTTCTCATTGTTTTACCTTTTAGACCCAGTGTTGTTCCGTTCACTGCGATTAATTTCAATCTTTGTCTGTTAAGACAGACCAGAAACTTGTAGTCGCAGGAAATAGAACAGTTACCCTCTCTTGTCGCGTCTTGTCTGTTCACTGGCAACTATTTGGGTTATCTCCGTGTCTCGCCTTCCTTATAGCCTTGAAGCGTTGTGGGGGGGGGGGGGGGGGGGGGGGGGGAGTTCTTTTCTTGTGCCAGGTATCTCGCCCGTACCACCACGACCCTGTCATCTTTTATATTTGTGATGTTTTTATGTAAGGGTAACCCAAGAGAGATTATTACAGTCGTACTGTGAAATGTTCATTGGACACCACTGTTCACCTGGTGGCGTTTCAGGTTTATATTTTAATACAAGACCTGTTGTATTTGTTTCTACTCCTTTACGTTCACCGGCTGTAAACTCCGGTTGAAAGTTCTGGTTGTTCATCCACCTCTAGACTTGAGACTTGTTCCAGAACCTGAATGTTGTGGGCACATCCGTTTTACAGATATGACTTACTTGTATGCGGATTGTTGGTTCCTTGATCGCATGCAGATGCACTCCGACATCAAAGGAAGCCCCGAATTAGTAGACTCTTACGCTATACTTGCTGCAGAGGCTTATTCTTGTTTTCCCTAAGGGCTGCGTGGTCTCGAGGTATGGTGTCCGCCTCGAGTGCTCGAGGTTCCGGCTTCAATCCCCGCTAAGGGCTGGGATTTTTTCACGTGGACTTGGACTTCTAGTATTTTTCCATGGTCTCTGGGTAGTGAGATCGGACGCTAGTGTGCCTAACAGCGCTGCCCGGGCACAATTTGGAGTTCAAAATCTATCAAAAATATTTTAGGATCCTCGCTGGTGCTACAGAGCCTGTGCACTGTGCTGAGTTCTTAGGACTCAGACTTGAGATAGAAGAAGAGCGGAGCACTTATTAGTTACTACCCGTGTGCCATGATGATGATCCGTGTTCAGACCTTTAACTTCCTCTTAGTTTTCTCTAGAGTGGAGTCCTGAAAGCCACATAGATAATATGTACATGTATATTTGAAGTTATCAATTTGTCTCCATACCTTTGTATTTTTAAAATTAAATTGCCATTATGAATTTTTCTTCTTCTTATTTTTCTTTTTCTTCTTCTTCTTCTTTCATTTGCTTGAAATCGATTATGCACATTTGCAATGTTGTCTCTAGCATGAACTTCGCTGTATTTTGTAATTCACTCCGCAACTCGTAAAGTTTGACTTGCACCGATGTTTCTCTTGGCCAATTCTGCCTTGAATTTTGTATTTGGGACAGTTTTAGAAGACATGATCTGGTGTCTCAGATAAATTTTGATAGACAAATATAATATGCTTGATATATAAAATGCTGTATGAGAGATGAGTGTTTGAAACAATTGAATATTAGACGAGCCTGCCTGCCGAATTTGTAACCTTTTTGAAATAAAGTTCGTTTCTTCGTTCTCTCTTTAACTCAGTCTCTCTCGCTCTCCTACACCCTCCCCGATTCCTCCCTATGTGTGTATGAGTAGACATTTTTCACTGACTTGAATTCCTGATCTGTGTTAGTCAATTTTCAATTTTTGGTGTTAATGTTTTTGATAAGCTCATTATCCGATGACATGAAAATGAAGTGAATATTACTGTAAACGATATCGTAATCTCGTTTTTTTACTTGTGTGAATATTCGCTTATCACCGGTAGCAGCGGAAAACTCACTTCCAAGGAGAGAGAGAGAGAGAGAGAGAGAGAGAGAGAGAGAGAAAGAGAAAGAGAGAGAGAGAGAGAGAGAGAGAGAAAGAGAGATATAGAGAGTAAGAGAGAGAGAGAGAGTGAGATAGAAAGAAAGAGAGAAAAACAGAGAGAAAGAGAGAGTGAGGGAGAAAGAGAGAGAGTGATAGAGAAAGAGAGAGAGAAAGAGAGATAGAGAAAGAGAGATAAAGAAAGAGAGAGAGACAGCGAAAGAGAAAGAGGGAGAGAGTGAGAAAGAGAAAGAGAGAGAGAGAAAGAGAGAAAGAGAAAGAGAGAGAGAAAGAGAGAGAGAAAGAGATAGAGTGAGTGTTAAAGAGAGAGATAGAATGAGAGAGAGAGAAAGAGAGCGAGAAAGAGAGAAAGAGAGAGAGAAAGAGAATGAGAGAAAAAGAGAGACATAAAGAGGGAGAGAAAGAGAGAGAGAGTGGGAGAGAGAGAAATAGAGAGATAAAGTGAGAGAGAGAGAAAGAGAGAGAGAAAGAGAGAAAGTGAGAGAGAAAGAGAGAAAAAGAGATTGAGAGAGAAAGAGAGAGAAAGAGTGAGCGAGTGAGAGAAAGAGAGAGAGAAAGAGAGAGAGAGTGAGAGAGAAAGAGAGAAAGAGTGAGAGGGAAGAAGAAGAAGATGATGATGAAGAAGAAGAAGAAGAAGAAGAAGAAGAAGAAGAAGAAGAAGAAGAAGAAGAAGAAGAAGAAGAAGAAGAAGAAGAAGAAGAAGAAGAAGAAGAAGAAGAAGAAAACGGTGACAGAAAACGAGGCAGTAGGAGGATGCAGAAGGAGGGACGGGGAGATAAAATCAGGGAGGAAGAAGTCATGGATGTCAAAAGTAGAAAAGCCACACCGGTAGCCGACATATTGGAACTGTCGCATTGATATCTAAAATGTTGTCTCAACAGCTACCCGACCTGATAGACAACGCCCAACCTTGAGCACGTCTTATAGCGTGTTTGACAAATGGCGTGGGCGACCACCTGCCCCGAAAATTATTAGTCGAATGTCAATCAATTGCCGCTATCAATACTTAAACAGGACACATCCCGCTTTTGGCACGACTTCATATTTGATCGCCTATAAAGTTGCCGTAAAAGACGCTAACAAAGGAACGGTACTCGTGCCAGCGGACCCGAAAATAACCGCAGAATGTGAACTTGTTGTCACAGACTGGTTGAGAGTATAATGTGACAGTTATTTACAGGATCTGAGATACGGTTGAGATCTGTAAATTATGGGATGCGTGCTTGGTTGGTTCCAGTGCAGTCTTTACTGATTTAATTTCACCTTTGTGCGCTTGTTTTGGAAAGTGTTGATACTCGGAGCGCTGAAAAATGAGTACTGCGGCACTTCGAGTCACCCCCGCCCCCATATGCTCGTAAGAGGTCTTAGCTACCCCCACCCCCCCACCCTTTTCCCATTCCCTAGCTTGCGCACCCCGTCAACTATGTTAGGAATTTCTCGTTTTTATTTTTATTAAAAATTAAGACACATCATTTAAAAATTATTATTTTTATCATCTGTAATTCCACAAATCACAAGCATTATTATTAAGCAGTAAAACATGGCTTAGATCTATTTCAGCCATCTCCTAAAAGGTTTATTAGGGATTCTAGCATACTCCCCAACCCTGTCATTGTTTTCTATGTGTCAGCGCCGCTTGTAATGGCGATGATGATGATAACGTTCAAAGGATAATGATGATCATGATGATAGCGATGATGATGATGATGATAACGTTCTTAAGGATAAAGATGATAATGATAACGTTCACAAGGATAATGATGATCTTGATGATAGCGATGATAATGATGATGATAACGTTTACAAGGATAATGATGATGATGATCATGGCGATGTTGACAACAACGTCGACAATGATGACAATTATGATGATGATGGTAACATTGACGAGATGATGATAGCTCTGTGATGACGATGATGATGACGATGATGATGACGATGATGATGATGATGATATGGTTGCAAGTAGTTTTAAATAGTTAGTTGCAATTGTGCTGTATTGCGAAGCATACAAAAAATTCTTAAGTGAAATAACCATATTTTTAGGAACTTGGGTTGGGGGGGGGGGGGGGGGGGAGAGGGGGGGGGGGGGGAATAATGTATATGAAATTCCGCCTGTTGTCGGTGGCTTTAGTAAAACTTAAAGGTTGAACGGGGTTTTAGCTGCTAAGTACATGGGTGATCCTCATCCGAATGGTGGCACTTTGTGTCAACGGGTGCTGGTCGCTTGTTGTGTAGTACTGGTGCGGTTGAACGTCTCTCCCTCAGAGCGTGAGAAGCTACGTGCAGTAGAGAAGCCACGAACAACTTAGCGTAAGGTGGTTGGGAGCCTATGCTCTAGTGGGGGAAGAAGAGACGCGAACAAACATGTTCACGCCGTTGACGGATCGTGTATATGGTGCTCGACCCAAATCTTCACACATCAATGGCTGATGTGGTCAGCACCACCCGGCATCTTTTACTTCCCATGACATTACCTGGTAGAGCCATTATCGAATTTGCTTACCCGGCATCCAAGGGTCATTTTGCCGATTGTTGCCTGCGTGTGGATTCTTTCTCTCTTTTTTCCTTCCTTCTCTTTCTTTCTTTCTTTCTTTCTTTCTTTCTTTCTTTCTTTCTTTCTTTCTTTCTTTCTTTCTTTCTTTCTTTCTTTCTTTCTTTCTTTCTTTCTTTCTTTCTTTCTTTCTTTCTTTCTTTCTTTCTTTCTTTCTTTTCTTTCTTCTTCTTTCTTTCTTTCTTTTCTTTCTTTCTTTCTTTCTTTCTTTCTTTCTTTCTTTCTTTCTTTCTTTCTTTTTCTTTCTTTCTTTCTTTCTTTCTTTCTTTCTTTCTTTTCTTTCTTCTTTCTTTCTTTCTTTCTTTCTTTCTTTCTTTCTTTCTTTCTTTCTTTCTTTCTTTCTTTCTTTCTTTCTTTCTTTCTTTCTTTCTTTCTTTCTTTTTTCCTTTTTTTCTTTTTTTCTTTCTTTTTCTTTTTCTTTCTTTCTTTTTCTTTTTCGTGTTTACAAGCTGTAGACTCCGGCGGGAATTTCTGGTCATTCGTCCAGTTCTGGACTTTATTCTTGTTCTAGAACTCAAGTTTTGCATGCTCGTCACTTTCACAGATCTATCTTATGAGTTTGTGTACTGCTGGTTGCTCACCTCTCCGGCAGGTGCACCCCGACTCTGAAGGAAACACCACTGATTAGTCAATTGTCACCCCCCCCCCCCCCCCCCCCCCCCACTTCCCGCTTCCATTTATGGGTCAGGAAGCAACACGCAAATATTCGGATTCGAACCCAACTGCTAGAGACCAGCAGGCGAGCGTTTAACCACTTTGCCACCCGAGACTCCTGTTTTATTTTTGGGTCCTTGTCAAAGGAGAAAAGACGGAGGATGTATAATTTACAATGAACAATGGACAGAGAACAGAAAGAAAGGAGCTTACAGGGATTAGACCGAGATCAATAGTGGCCCATTTCTTCATCTCTGACGTCGAGACGCCAAATCTCTGGAGAGAATGGCAAAGATGTAGGCGGTGGATTTTCTGCTTGTGGGAGTATCCTTGGTGTGAGTGTGTGTGTGTGCGAGAGTGTGTGTGTGTGAGTGTGTGAGTGTGTGTGTGTGTGTGAGTGTGTGAGTGTGTGTGTGTGAGTGTGTGTGTGAGTGTGTGTGTGTGAGTGTGTGTGTGTGTGAGTGAGTGTGAGTGTGTGTGTGAGTGTGAGTGTATGAGTGTGTGTGTGTGAGTCTGTGTGTGTGTGAGTGTGTGTGTGTGAGTGTTTGTGTGTGTGTGAGTGTGTGTGTGTGAGTTTGTGTGAGTGTGTGTGCGTGTGTGAGTGTGTGCGTGTGTGAGTGTATGAGTGTGTGCGTGTGTGAGTGTATGAGTGTGTGTGAGAGTGGGTGTGTGTGTGTGTGAGTGTGTGTGTGTGTGAGTGTGTGTGAGTGTGAGTGTGTGTGAGTGTGTGAGTGTATGAGTGTGTGTGTGAGTGTATGAGTGTGTGTGTGTGAGTGTGTGTGTGTGAGTGTATGTGTGTGTGTGAGTGTGTGAGTGTGTGAGTGTGTGAGTGTGTGTGCGTGTGTGAGTGTGTGCGTGTGTGAGTGTATGAGTGTGTGTGAGAGTGGGTGTGTGTGTGAGTGTGTGTGTGTGTGTGTGTGTGTGTGAGTGTGTGTGAGTGTGTGTGTTTGAGTGTGTGTGTGAGTTTGAGTGTGTGTGTGTGTGTGAGTGTGTGTGCATGTTTGTGTGTGTGTGTGTGTGTGTGTGTGTGAGAGAGTGTGTGTGAGTGTGTGTGTGTGTGTGAGTGTGTGTGTGTGTGTTTGAGTGGGTGCGTGTGTGTGTATGATTGTGTATGTGTGTGTGTGTAGTGTGGAAGGAGAGTGGCTCACGCGGTATGTATATGTGTCTACAAACACCCATTGTTAAAATAGGTTGTGAGGTTTTGAACGATTGATCAACATCTTGGCACACGGGGGTAAGCCATAAGTGCTCCGTTCTTTTTGCAACTCAAGTCTGAGTCCGAGGAAGTTCATAACAGAGCACAGGTTCTGTAGCACCGGCGAGGATCCTGAAATACTTTGGGTAGATTTTTAACTCCAAATTTTGCCGTTTAACTACTCTTTTCGATTTCCAACTACCAAAAAAAGTGTTCTAGGTGCGCAACATTGCACACGGGCGTCTGATCTTACTACCCAGAGACCAGGGTAAATTACTAGAAACGTGAAAATAATCTCAGCCCTTACTGGGGATTAAACCCGGAACCTCTAGCACTCGAGGCAGACACAATGCCTTCAGACCACGCAGCTCCCTAGTAAAAATGGAATACATTAAACAGGAGTGAAGCGGGGAAAAAAGAGACATGCTTGGACATCCACCAGTATCAGCAGTTATAGGACAGAGTAGATGGCGCTTTATTGGTTACTTTCTGGTAATAGACTAACAGAGTGTGAAGTGAAAGTTGATGAGAGAAGCCAAAGGGGCTGGACTGGATTGCCTCCATTGTTGATAGAAAACAGAAGAAGAAGAAGAAGAAGAAAAAGAAGAAGAAGAAGAAGAAGAAGAAGAAGAAGAAGAAGATGAAGATGAAGATGAAGATGAAGAAGAGAAGAAGAAGAAGAAGAAGAAGAAGAAGAAAGAAGAAGAAGAAGAAGAAGAAGAAGAAGAAGAAGAAGAAGAAAGAAGAAGAAAGAGAAAGAAAAGAAGAAGAAAAAGAAGAAGAAGAAAAAGAAGAAGAAAAAGAAGAAGAAAAAGAAGAAGAAGAAGAAGAAGAAGAAGAAGAAGAAGAAGAAGAAGAAGAAGAAGAAGAAGAAGAAGCAGCAGCAGCAGCAGCCTGCTGCTGCTGCAAGACGAATGAGGAAGAAGACGAAGAAGAATGGATGCGCAAAAGAAGATAAAAGAAGAAAACTAAGAAACAGACAGAAAGCACAGAGTATCAGCAACAGAGCAAGCAGTTTCTGTTGTAAAAATATTCTAATTTAATACCCCCTCCCCCAATCCCCCCAACCCCAAGTAATAATATATATAAAGAAACGAGGTTTCTAGGGGAAACAAGCCAGATGACCTACATTATATATAACATTCCCAACTTTCTCTGTTTTTCTGAATGTGACATTATCAACATTAAAAAAACCATTATCATGCCCTATGGATTTCATTGCCAGCTCAAATTAAAGACTCCAGATCTGGTTTCACAACATTTATGTTGCTGGAGACACCCAATATGGTTCTTATGACGGGAAAACACCTGGCACGTTTGTTTCTCGGATACAGGAAGTGTTGAGGGGCGTGTTTGTGTCAGTTCCATCTGTTATCACTCCCAGATGGGCGATGCCGGTTGATACAGATTTGAAATTAAATGTTCTGGGGACTGTAAACTAAATATGTTCAGTTTAGTTTAAAAAAAAAAAGAAAGAAAATCCGACATTATAGCATTTGAGATTTTAACATAAGTGTTAATAACTGTCATCTCCTTGGCTAATCACATAAGAGTTCTGATTTCGGTGAGTGGTACAATTAACGCTTTAATTATTGTCGAATGGGGGGGGGGGGGCGCCTCGTGGTCTCGAGATATGGTTTCCCACTCGAGTGCTAGCGGTTCCAGGTTCAGTCCCAGGGAAGGGCTGTGATTTTTTTCACGTAGATTTAGACTTCTAGTAATTCCCTCTGCTATCTGGATAGTGAGATCGGACGCCTGTTTGCATTGTTGCACACGTACAAAATCCCTTGGCAGTTGGAAATAGGAAAGAGTAGCCTAACGGCGCCCGGGGAAAATTTGGAGTTAAAAATCGACCCAAAGTATTTCAGGATTCTCGCCGGTGCTACAGAGCCTGTGCACTGTGCTGAGCTTCTTCGGACTCAGACTTGAGTTAGAAGTAAAACGCAGCACTTATGGGTTACTACCCGTGTGCCATAATGTTGATCCATTGTTCTAACCTCAAAACCTCGTTTGCCCTATTTTCAAATGGTAAGAATATATATGCATATGTGTATATATACATACATGCATGTACATATATATACATACATACATATATGTATATATGTATATTACTCGGAATAATTTGTCCGTCTTTCCTTTATCGGATTGCATGCGAGTAAACAAGTAAAGGTAAAGAACCCTTTTCCACACCTTAGGGCTTATTGGGCATATAGGGCTAGACCTATATTTTATAGACCACTCGGCACTTGGTGAGAGATGTGGTCAGCATCGATTGTAGAGTGTAAGCGAGAAACAATCCGCTGGTCATTCCCAAATGTGCCATTTTTTCCAGCCTGTAATGATCTGTGTAGTGTTTCTGCATTGTTTAACTGCCCTCGAATAACTTTGACCATCTCTAGACTGTCGGGCATCAGTATGCCACCCAACGATGCTGAAACTATATGTTAAACTTAATTATACTAAACCCTAAAATTATTATTTGAAACTAAATTGTTTGTATGGATAGAGGTAGTAAAAGTGGAATAAAGAGAGGATCAGAGAAGGAGTAAAGAAGTAGAATGAGTGGAGATAAAGAGTAAAGAAGCAGTATAAATGGAGGTAAAGATGAAAGAAGCAGAATGAATGGAGATAAAGAGGAAAAGGAAGCAGAATAGTGAAGAGGAGCAGTAGAAAAAACAAACTGGAAAGCGAGAAAAAGAGGGGAGGGGGCTATAAATGAGAAATAGAAGCTACAAACTTATAAGATAGGGGATAAGAATAAAGCGTACAAGAAAAAGGTATAGAAGAAAACGAAGAAAAAAATATTTTGATGATATTAAAGATAAGGATGAGGATGATAAAGAGGAAGACAAGGGGGAAAAAAGAAGAGGAAGAGGACGCGCATGAGGAAGATAAAATACAAGGGGACGAAGTATAACAACAACAGCACCAACAGCTGAGAGAAAAGATAGTTACAAATCAAAAGGGATAAGGATAAGAAGGAACAAGAAAATAAAAACACCTGAAAGTAGAAAAACAAAACCGAATTGGTATTCAAGAATAAGAAAAATATTACGATGACGAATAAGACAAGTTAACAGAAGTGTTAAAACCAATTATATGCGTAGATAAAGGCACATAAGTGTAGAAACACAAAACCGAATTAGTATTGAAGAATAAGAAATAGATTCTAGTGACGAATTAGACAAGTTAATAGAAGTATTAAAAGCAATTATATACGTGAACGAGCTTCTATTGTCTACGATGGCTAGATTTAATCTCGATAATACTGACATTCTTAACGATCTGAATATCATATTAGGCTAGGTAATAAACGTTATGCTTTCTTGTCAAGGGAAATACTGCGACCCGTTTTGATTGTCACACTGTGCTGGACGTACCCCAGGATCCACTCACCTTTATATGTTCGGGGCCTCCATTTGGGGGGCGGGCGGGGAAGAGAGGATGGGGGGGGGGGGGGAGGGGGCAAAAATTAGGCTCCTAACGAGGAAATCGTCAATAGCGACTGATTATGCCTTTGCTGAAATCGGATTTTTAAAGCCTCAAAGCTTAAATATCACAGGTTAGCTGTAAGCCACAAAGAAATACATCCATTTAGGAAAGATGGTATCAGGAACAGAGTTGGCACAGAACCAATACTGAACTTTAAAGGTGGACAACAACTCAAATGGTTTGGCCATGTAACCAGACTGGCATCAGACAGGGCCCCACAGAGACCAATGCTATACAGATACAGCCGTAAATAAGCCAGAGGTCGACCACGCAGAACATAGACCTAAGAGATACCAGAGACACTGAAAGGTACTTTATACGAAGCGAACATAGGATCCCGTTTCAAATATCTCTTCCTGTCCTGGCGCCGCGAGGGAGAAAAAAAGGAAGAAGAAGAAGAAGAAGAAGAAGAAGAAGAAGAAGAAGAAGAAGAAGAAGAAGAAGAAGAAGAAGAAGAAGAAGAAGAAGAAGAAGAAGAAGAAGGAGAAGGAGAAGGAGAAGAAGAAAAAGAAGAAGAAAGAAAAAGAAAAAAGGAGGAAGAGGAGAAGGAAGAGGAGAAGGAGGAGGGACAGAAGGAGGAGGAGAAGGAGGAGGAGAAGGAGAAGAAGGAGGAGAAGGAGGAGGAAAAGAAGGAGGAGGAAAAAGAGGAGGAGAAGGAGGAAGAGAAGGAGGAGGACAAGGAGAAGGAGGAGGAGAAGGAGGAAGAGAAGGAGAATGAGAAGGAGGAGGAGAAGGAGGAAGAGAAGGAGAATGAGAAGGAGGAGGAGAAGACGCTGTTAGCCACAATTCAACTCGCTAACTGCAGCAGAGGTGGCAGGGAATGACCAGCCCAGCGGTGGAGAGAAAACATCAAGGGCACCCTAGGCACGAAAATTGACCAGGCGGGAATGTTGGTAGCGGATAGAATGGCTTTAACCTATGTTGCGGGGAGAGCGACGTTCTTCAAAGTGTCTGCTGCATGACAATAACGATGATTTCAATGTTGATACATCCTTAAATTCTCTCTCTCTCTTTGTCTTTCTTTCTCTTTCTCTCTCACTCTTTCTCTCTCTCTTTCTCTCTTTCTGTCTCTCTCTCTTTCTCTCTCTTTCTTTCTCTCTTTCTCTTTCTTTATTTCTCTCTCTTTCTCTCTCTCTCAGTCTCTCTCTCTTTCTCTTTCTTTCTCTCTCTTTCTCTCTCTCTTTATCTCTCTCTCTCTCTTAATCTCTCTTTCTCAATCTCTCTCTTTTACTCTCTCTCTCTTTCTCTCTCTCTCAATCTCTCTCTATCTGTATGTCTCCGTGGCCAAGTGGTCAAGCCGTTTAGCTCGCACACTGAAGGTCATGGGCTCGTTTCCCGACAGCGCTGTTCAGTTCACGAGTGCAATTTTTACGTTGATCGTCGCCGGAGCTACGGAGTTAATTTGACACTCTCGACAGGCAGCTAGCGGAGAGAGACTGGGTCATGTGGGCTTAAACCCAGAGCAGTAAAGTAAATCCTCTCACCTTTGCTTCCACCTTTGAGAAATATATCGATATAACAACATAAACAACAATATAACTAGAATATCTTTGCACTGGAACCCACCAGGGCATAGGAATAAATCAGACGCATACAGAAAGAATGGGGATAGATAGAAGTTAAATAAATGGAAGGATATGAGGTGAGCTACAGGCATAAGCACAGGCTATGATATCTTGGCTTAATTTGGTTGAAGATCAATGCTCTATTGGAAAGAGGGGGGATTGGGGGGGGGGGGGGGGGAGAAGAGCAGAAGAAAATGAAGAAAATCTTTGAATAAGAAAAAATTACCTTGGCTCCCAGGTCGACCCAGCCTTAAATGGGTATAGGGTAAACTTCTGGGAAGTAAAGGTAGTCGGCGTGATTTTGACAACATCACCCCCGAGAGCCGAATACAGGCCAAGAACTAGATCCCTAAAATGTTTGATGGCGTGGGTGCTTTACTTCACTTCAACGAGAACTAGTAGAAAACCATGCACATAATTCAGACATATCGTGTCCTTCAAGCCTGTCCCACAACATAATGTGACAAAACTGTTGGCCGAGAGAAACATCGGTGCAAGTCAAACTTTACGGGTCGCTGAGTGAATTACAAAAGACAGTGAAGTTCATATTAGAGACAAATATGGATAATTTATTTCCAGCGAACGAAAGAAGAAGAAGAAGAAGAAGAAGAAGAAGAAGAAGAAGAGAAGTAGAATTCAAAGTGCCAAATACCCCCCACCCCCTTTTTTTCGCCCCGCCCCCCCCCCCCCCAACACACACACAAAATCACAAACAACTCGTAGTTTAGTGTCCAGATAAAGCTGTGATGGTTGTGTTGGCTGACACTGTTTTCTCCTGATAGTACCCGCTGTGTCTGTTGCTGGGCAAGGCAACACGGAGATCCTCTCTCCTTACATCGAGCTCATGAAAACAAATGTGTCCTTGGGCTTTTTTTTTTTTTTTTTAAATACTAAGAATTTTTTTAAATTTGTTATGAAACTGACAGCAACACTGTTAGCGTAGCAGAATATCACAAATACAGATGAACTCATTTCTCAATTGCTCACCCTATCGCACGAGATTCCCCCTCCCTGCCCCCCCCCCCCACTCCCCGTCGCGCCAAGCGCTTAAAACTTCCTTGCGCCCCCTCCTCTTGACAGAGTGAAAACCATTGGTTTGCACAGCCTTCTTCAAGACCAACCGTTTGTCTGCCGCATAGATGCCCCATTACCACCCCCCCCCCCACACACACACACACACATTCTTTCATTCTTTGGGGGAGACAAGGTGAGTTAAGGCTAGAGGTAAGTTGCAAAAAGGGGCGGTTGGAGGGGGGGGGGGGGGGGTGTGGTTAATCATTTCAGTTAAAAAAATTTTAAATTCAGGCTTATGCTGCCTAAAGCTTATTTGACAAAAAATATCTAAAAACAACTAAAGCTTATTTAACCATGTGTAATTATTGTTGCTGTTTTTAATATTATTATTATTATTATTATTATTATTATTATTATTATTATTATTATTATTATTATTATTATTATTATTATATGACTGACTGGAATATTCTCGGCTTGGGTTCCACCTTTACATTTTGAAAAACAAAGAATAGATCCAATACTTCTAAAATAAACATGTCGTAAGAGGCGACTAATTAGGGCTAGTTCCGTCAAAGCCGGAAGGCAAGGAGTCAAGAGTCTGCCTACTAAATCAGATCTATAAAACCTATGTGCACGCACAAACTCAAGTTTTGGATCAAGATTGAAGACCACGAGTGGACAAACAACAAGAAGAAAAAGAAGAACAAGAACAAAAAGAACAAGAAGAAAAAAAAAGAAACAGATGAAGACGGAGAAGTAGGAGGAGGAGGAGGAGGAGAAGAAGAAGAAGAAGAAGAAGAAGAAGAAGAAGAAGAAGAAGAAGAAGAAGAAGAAGAAGAAGAAGAAGAAGAAGAAGAAGAAGAAGAAGAAGGGCGGTGGTGGGTTAAGGGATAATGGGGGGGGGGGGGGGGGGGGGGGGGTTAATTAGAGAAGAGAATCTCTGCTAATTAAAAAATTTTTGCAGGTCCTTCACCCCTCCCCCTCCCCCCTCCTCCTTCCCCCTTTTACTTTTAATTTTTCTTTCTTGTGCCCTAGGACCACTGAACTCTTACTTCCGGAGTCAATCGCCACAAACAAATACTTTTATTGTAGACATGAAGGCATGCCATTCACAGCAGACACAAAAACTGTAACACTTTGACCTTTTTCTCCCGAAACGAAGTCAGTAATAAATTAAATTTGCTCTTGCACAACAGAAGTCGCCACACTAAACACAACACATAATTTCACACAACCTTTAGTCTGATTTCCCATGTGCAAACGGCAAGTAGCTTAAAACTCAGCTTAAACTTCCACATTCAAATTAACCTTTTTTAAGTGGCCAAAAACTTCCAAGTCTGGGAAATGGACAGGAAACTATCAGTTATTCAACCAAGATTCAGCCATGTTTGATTCTACCTTTGACCTTTATGCATTGCAAAACGATCAAGTT
>CAJHNH020000697.1:107500-110000 GCA_905116865.2 Candidula unifasciata | reverse complement strand
CCCTCAAAGTCGGAGTACATCTGCCGGAGTGGCGTGGAGTGAGAACTGCACACACATAAACCAGTAAAACGGATGTACACGCAAGACTCAAGTCCAAGTAAGAGCCAAAAGTCAAAGTGGACGAGCAAGCAGAACTTTTCGCCGGAATTCACAGCCAGTGAACAAGAAGAAAAAGAAGAAGAAGAAGGAATGATATGGCAATTAAGAGAAACAGTTCTTTATTTTCAGTTGCCCTTCAAGGGTTGACCCGTTTTGTTGTGGTTTATATCTTTTTCTTCTTCTGCTTCATTTTCTCTACTCATGGAAAGCCTCGCAGCGTCGGGGCAGGAAGAGATCTCTGGAACAGGCCCTTCTGTTCGCTTTGTAAAAAGTGCTTTACGGTGTCTGTGATAATTCTGAGGTCCACATTCTGCGTGGTCGTTTTCTGAATCTGTTCCTGCTGTATCTGTATAATTCTGCTCTCTGTTGTGCCCTGTCTCATGCTAATCTTGTTACGTGGCCAAACCATTTGATTTGCTGTCTACCTAGAGAGTTCAGTATTGGTTCTGTCACGTTTATCCCTATGATATCATCAGTCAGTCGTTCCTAGTTTACAAGTAAGCTGTGATATCTGCAGCTTTCGACCAAGCAGATCAGATTTCTGCAAATCCCATGACTCTCATTATATGCCACAGTTTATAGTGTTGCACACCGCCTGTAGTCTATGAAACAGGTTTGAAGATCTAATCCGTTTGCAGACTGGAAGGATATAGTTTCGTTGCCCAGCTTCTGAGCTGAGTGCGTTGCGTGACACTGTGAGCTGCATATTTCATTTGAACTGTGATAAACATTTTGTGTGTTTTTCGTTGGCACAGGAGCGGAGCAGCTATGGGGTGACCCGTTTACTAAGAAGCTGAAACTAAGATTACTAGATCTATTTTGTTTACTCTCTAGACAACAGTATTAACACCCGAAATATGACGCTAAGAAATAGACAAATAATTTGCCGTTAAATCCCCCTCTCCCCCCCTCCCCTTTCCCCATCACCCGCTACCTACAGTCCAGGAGGTCGACCACTGTAATATAGAAAGGCAAGGCAATCACAGACCATGCAGAGTGGCAAGGATCAGCAAGAAGAGCAGCCTGTACTTCAAGAGGCATAGGCCACAAAAATGACGTTTTTAGTACTTTTTGGCAAAATAAAATACTCGAAAATTTTTAAACTGTAAATGGTGGTCCAAAGGACGTTGTGTGGAAAAGGGCGGCCCCCCCCCCCCCCCCACGAAATACGCCTGGCCAGATCAAAGGGAAACAACACAAACTGGAAACACTAAGTAAGACGAGGGAAGACATGCACAGCTAACAACAGGGCGGAGGACGAGCGGTCTGATTCGGATGGAAGCATCAAGCCCAGAAATAGCGGAAATACTAGAATTCAGTCACGAAAGTGACACAAATAATCCAGACTACAAATATAGGCGGAGACTGTTAGCAGCCTCGGCTAGCTAGCAGCAGTCTGAAAGTGGTCGACTTTTAATTTTTTTTTCTTAAAAGGACTTGGACAAAAGGCGCAGAACATGTCAGGACCACTAGTACCATTATATCTATTTGACATGTTCGTTCTCAGCCTTTAGTTTGTTAGTACGTTGTCGTAGTCGTGTATATAGTGTTCTAATGTAGTCATTTATAGTTAGTGTAGGCTTTCGTGTGTGTCTGTGTGTGTGTGCGAGTGTGTGTGTGTGTGTGTGTGCGTGCGTGCGGGCGTGCGTGCATGCGCGCGCTGTGTTGTCTTTGCTGATGTAGGTTAATCGCTTCAACGGCCTGTTCATTTTGATTCTTCTTCTTCTTCTTCTTCGCGTTCACCAGCTGTAAACTCTGGCGGAAGGTTCTGGTTGCTCGTCCACTACTGAACTGCAGTCTTGCTCCAGAACCTGAGTGTTGCGTGTGCATCAGTTTTACAGATCTCATTCTCTTGAATACAGACTGTTGGTTCCTTGCCTCTCCGGCAGATGCATTCCGACTTCAAAGGAAGCTACCCAATTAGTCGACTCTTACGACATGCTTTTGGGGAGGCAGTGGGTTCATTTTAATTGATTTGTATAGCTGACACAAACTATTGGATTTGTTCTTACCAGTTCCTTCTCTTTCTTATAATTTCCTGCCCTCATTTAAAACTTAATCTGTCTGAATTATTCCCTCCACTGTCCTTACTCCATTCCCAACTTTCCCATCTAGACGCTCCGGCTAGACGCTCGCCTGGGATTCGAAGGTTTTGAGTTCAGATTCTGAGGCAGCATAATTTTTTTTTTTAATAATTATCCTTGGCTCCCAATCGACTTAGCGCTGAACCCCCAATGGAGCATAGGAAAACTCACGCAAAGTCGTTCTATACTTCGCTATCGCATGCAGCACTTCCCATGTCCTCCCCATCTTTTAACCTGACAAATCATATGAAATCCTTAGAGAAACCTCGCATTGCAACACTGGTTACAAACTGGACATAAAGCAGCAAATTTTCAAG
>CAJHNH020000697.1:72500-105000 GCA_905116865.2 Candidula unifasciata | reverse complement strand
TGAGGAACTGTATTAAAGGGTCACCACAACATGAGGAACTCTATTAAAGGGTCACCACAACATAGGGAACTCTATAAAAGGGTCGCCACAACAGGAGGAACTCTATTAAAGGGTCGCCACAACAGGAGGAACTCTATTAAAGGGTCACCACAACACGAGGAACTCTATTAAAGGGTCACCACAACATAAGGAACTGTATTAAAGGGTCGCCACAACATCGGGAACTGTATTAAAGGGTCACCACAACATAAGGAACTGTATTAAAGGGTCACCACAACATAAGGAACTGTATTAAAGGGTCACCACAACATAAGGAACTGTATTAAAGGGTCACCACAACATAAGGAACTGTATTAAAGGGTCACCACAACATAAGGAAGTGTATTAAAGGGTCACCACAACATAAGGAACTGTATTAAAGGGTCGCCACAACACGAGGAACTCTATTAAAGGGTCACCACAACATAAGGAACTCTATAAAAGGGTCGCCACAACAGGAGGAACTCTATTAAAGGGTCGCCACAACAGGAGGAACTCTATTAAAGGGTCACCACAACATGAGGAACTCTATTAAAGGGTCGCCACAACATGAGGAACTCTATTAAAGGGTCGCCACAACATGAGGAACTCTATTAAAGGGTCGCCACAACAGGAGGAACTCTATTAAAGGGTCGCCACAACGTGAGGAACTCTATTAAAGGGTCGCCACAACATGAGGAACTGTATTAAAGGGTCACCACAACATAAGGAACTGTATTAAAGAGTCACCACAACGTGAGGAACTCTATTAAAGGGTCGCCACAACGTAAGGAACTGTATTAAAGGGTCACCACAACATAAGGAACTCTATTAAAGGGTCGCCACAACCTGAGGAACTCTATTAAAGGGTCACCACAACACGAGGAACTCTATTAAAGGGTCGCCACAACAGGATGAACTCTTTTAAAGGGTCCTCACAACAGGATGAACTCTATTAAAGGTTCGCCACAACATGAGGAACTCTATTAAAGGGTCACCACAACATAAGGAACTGTATTAAACGGTCACCACAACATGAGGAACTGTATTAAAGGGTCGCCAAAACATGAGGAACTCTATTAAAGGGTCACCACAACATGAGGAACTGTATTAAAGGGTCACCACAACATAAGGAACTGTATTAAAGGGTCGCCAAAACATGTGGAACTGTATTAAAGGGTCGCCACAACATGAGGAACTGTATTAAAGGGTCACCACAACACGAGGAACTCTATTAAAGTGTCACCACAACATGAGGAACTGTATTAAAGGGTCACCACAACATGAGGAACTGTATTAAAGGGTCACCACAAAATGAGGAACTGTATTAAAGGGTCACTGCAACAGGAGGAACTGTATTAAAGGGTCGCCACAACATGAGGAACTGTATTAAAGGGTCGCCACAACATGAGGAACTGTATTAATGATTGGCGGCATTAGCAAGATTGAAAACCGCTGTTTTTTAACCACAGAACATCAAAGTCTTCCCAAACTGTCCTCATTTACTGAAATCCTACATTTTTAACACGCCCCGGACAATCTGCTATAAAAGCATCACCCACCGGAAGTGATTATCTTCTCTAAGAGTAATCGCACGGTTGACCTGGCAGCAGACCACTCGGCGTGAGTAAACCCCGTCAAGCGTGAACATTACTGGTCACACTAAAAAATGTTGATGAAACTGACTCTTGGTAATTCCAGTTTGAAGATTTTCTTGTCTGGGTTTCGGAGCTTTCCTTGTAGGGGAAACAAGAATAGACCCAGTGTATCCCCAAAAAGCATGTCGTAAGAATCGACCAAGAAGGGGCTTCCTTCGAGGTTGGAGTGCTATTGCCTAAGAGGCTAAGAACCAACAGTCTGCATAAAAGAAACTCAGAGCTGTAAAACGGATGTGCACGCTAAGCTTAGGTTCCGGAACAAGACTAAAGTTTGTTAGTGGACAAGCGAGCGGAACTTTCCGCCTGAGTTAACGCGAAGACGAAATGGCGAGTCTCAATGTGTTGATGAATGATACCAAAAAGTATACAGATATGTTTATATTCACGTTGTCTAATAAGATCTAACGGCCTCTCAAAAACAATACTGCAGGGTTTCAGTAGAGGGAAAGAGGAGAAGAGGTAGACCAAGAAAGACCTGGTTTACAGAACCTGACTGACTGGACAAGCCTCAGGCATGTAACCATGAAATCCATTGCAACTGACCGCCAAAGGCGGAGAGAGCTGATCAGCTGATTAAAGGGTTTCAGTAGAGGGAAAGAGGAGAAGAGGTAGACCAAGAAAGACCTGGTTACAGAACCTGACTGACTGGACAAGCCTCAGGCATGCAAGCATGAAGTCCATTGCAACTGACCGCCAAAGGCGGAGAGAGCTGATCAGCTGATTAAAGGGTTTCAGTAGAGGGAAAGAGGAGAAGAGGTAGACCCAGAAAGACCTGGTTACAGAACCTGACTGACTGGACAAGCATCAGGCATGTAACCATGAAGTCCATCGCAACTGGCCGGCAAAGGTGGAGAGAGCTGATCAGCTGATTAAAGGGTTTCAGTAGAGGTAAAGAGGAGAAGAGGTAGACCAAGAAAGACCTGGTTACAGAACCTGACTGACTAGACAAGCATCAGGCATGTAACCATGAAGTCCATTGCAACTGACCGCCAAAGGCGGAGAGAGCTGATCAGCTGATTAAAGGGTTTCAGTAGAGGGAAAGAGGAGAAGAGGTAGACCAAGAAAGACCTGGTTACAGAACCTGACTGACTGGACAAGCCTCAGGCATGTAACCATGAAGTCCATTGCAACTGACCGTCAAAGGTGGAGAGAGCTGATTAGCTGATTAAAGGGTTTCAGTAGAGGGAAAGAGGAGAAGAGGTAGACCAAGAAAGACCTAGTTACAGAACCTGACTGACTGGACAAGCCTCAGGCATGCAAGCATGAAGTCCATTGCAACTGACCGCCAAAGGTGGAGAGAGCTGATCAGCTGATTAAAGGGTTTCAGTAGAGGGAAAGAGGAGAAGAGGAAGACCAAGAAAGACCTGGTTACAGAACCTGACTGACTGGACAAGCCTCAGGCATGTAACCATGAAGTCCATCGCAACTGGCCGGCAAAGGTGGAGAGAGCTGATTAGCTGATTAAAGGGTTTCAGTAGAGGGAAAGAGGAGAAGAGGTAGACCAAGAAAGACCTAGTTACAGAACCTGACTGACTGGACAAGCCTCAGGCATGCAAGCATGAAGTCCATTGCAACTGACCGCTAAAGGCGGAGAGAGCTGATCAGCTGATTAAAGGGTTTCAGTAGAGGGAAAGAGGAGAAGAGGTAGACCAAGAAAGACCTGGTTACAGAACCTGACTGACTGGACAAGCCTCATGCATGTAACCATGAAGTCCATCGCAACTGACCGCCAAAGGTGGAGAGAGCTGATCAGCTGATTAAAGGGTTTCAGTAGAGGGAAAGAGGAGAAGAGGAAGACCAAGAAAGACCTGGTTACAGAACCTGACTGACTGGACAAGCCTCAGGCATGTAACCATGAAGTCCATCGCAACTGGCCGGCAAAGGTGGAGAGAGCTGATTAGCTGATTAAAGGGTTTCAGTAGAGGGAAAGAGGAGAAGAGGTAGACCAAGAAAGACCTAGTTACAGAACCTGACTGACTGGACAAGCCTCAGGCATGCAAGCATGAAGTCCATTGCAACTGACCGCTAAAGGCGGAGAGAGCTGATCAGCTGATTAAAGGGTTTCAGTAGAGGGAAAGAGGAGAAGAGGTAGACCAAGAAAGACCTGGTTACAGAACCTGACTGACTGGACAAGCCTCATGCATGTAACCATGAACAGAAACTGGTGACCCAACGACCCGTAGTGTTGCGGGATGTTGATAATGAATGACATTGTCTCCCAGGCCGATCTATTATATACTGGAGAGAATGAAATATCATCTATCATATACTAGAGAGAATGAAATATCATCTATCATATACTAGAGAGAATGAAATATCATCTATCATATACTAGAGAGAATGAAATATCATCTATCATATACTAGAGAGAATGAAATATAATCTATCATATACTAGAGAGAATGAAATATCATCTATCATATACTAGAGAGAATGAAATATCATCTATCATATACTAGAGAGAATGAAATATCATCTATCATATACTAGAGAGAATGAAATATCATCTTATCATATACTAGAGAGAATGAAATATAATCTATCATATACTAGAGAGAATGAAATATGATCTATCATATACTAGAGAGAATGAAATATCATCTATCATATACTAGAGAGAATGAAATATCATCTATCATATACTAGAGAGAATGAAATATCATCTTATCATATACTAGAGAGAATGAAATATCATCTATCATATACCAGAGAGAATGAAATATCATTTATCATATACTAGAGAGAATGAAATATCATTTATCATATACTAGAGAGAATGAAATATCATTTTTCATATACTAGTGAGAATGAAATATCATCTATCATATACTAGAGAGAATGAAATATCATCTATCATATACTAGAGAGAATGAAATATCATCTATTATATACTAGTGAGAATGAAATATCATCTATCATATACCAGAGAGAATTAAATATCATCTATTATATACTAGTGAGAATGAAATATCATCTATCATATACCAGAGAGAATTAAATATCTCTATCATATACTAGAGAGAATGAAATATCATCTATCATATACTAGAGAGAATGAAATATCATCTATCATATACTAGAGAGAATGAAATATCATCTATCATATA
The DNA here is from genome assembly GCA_905116865.2 of Candidula unifasciata. Classification (NCBI taxonomy): domain Eukaryota; kingdom Metazoa; phylum Mollusca; class Gastropoda; order Stylommatophora; family Geomitridae; genus Candidula; species Candidula unifasciata. Next base: position 100,217 of record CAJHNH020000697.1, on the reverse strand, counting down.
CTAGAGAGAATGAAATATCATCTATCATATACCAGAGAGAATGAAATATCATTTATCATATACTAGAGAGAATGAAATATCATTTATCATATACTAGAGAGAATGAAATATCATTTATCATATACTAGAGAGAATGAAATATCATCTATCATATACTAGAGAGAAGTGAAATATCATCTATCATATACTAGAGAGAATGAAATATCATCTATTATATACTAGTGAGAATGAAATATTGTGAGAATGAAATATTATCTATCATATACCAGAGAGAATTAAATATCTCTATCATATACTAGAGAGAATGAAATATCATCTATCATATACTAGAGAGAATGAAATATCATCTATCATATACTAGAGAGAATGAAATATCATCTATCATATACTAGAGAGAATGAAATATCATCTATCATATACCAGAGAGAATGAAATATCATTTATCATATACTAGAGATAATGAAATATCATTTATCATATACTAGAGAGAATGAAATATCATTTATCATATACTAGAGAGAATGAAATATCATTTATCATATACTAGAGAGAATGAAGTATCATCAATCATATACTAGAGTGACTGAAATATCATCTATCATACACAAGAGAGACTGAAATATCATCTATCATATACTAGAGAGAACGAAATATCATCAATCATATACTAGAGGGAACGAAATATCATCAATCATATACTAGAGAGAATGAAATATCATCAATCATATACTAGAGAGAATGAATTATAATTATATACTAGTGAGAATGAAATATTGTCTATCATATACCAGAGAGAATTAAATATCTCTATCATATACTAGAGAGAATGACATATCAATGTGCGCAAAAGTAGGTAGTTGTAGGTTTACTAAATCACCAACTAGACACTGACAGGTCAATAAAAAACGAGTCTACCTTATATGCCGATGTACTTTTTCTTCTTCTGCCTATCTAACCCTCAGTGGAACCTAAGCTCTCACCAACTCCCGTCAAGTCGTTCTATCCTTTGCTATCGAAAGCAGCTCTCCAAATGTCCCTCCCAACTTTTAAACCTCACACTCTAGCTTCCTTCTCCAAGTGTACTTTGGTCTTCCTTTATTTATATGCCCCTGTGGGTTTCAATTCGAAGACATTCTAGTTATATGTACTAATGTGCTACTGACATACAAAGAGTCCTTGGTCTTACTGATACCAGGTTGTAGCCCAGTGTCGTGGTTTTGTCGTCTAATTGATACCAGATTGTAGCCCAGTGTCGTGGTTTTGTCGTCTCACTGATACTAGGTTGTAGCCCAGTGTCGTGGTTTTGTCGTCTTACTGATACCAGGTTGTCGCCCAGTGTCGTGTTTTGTCGTCTCACTGATATCAGATTGTAGTCCAGTGTCGTGGTTTTGTCGTCTCACTGATACCAGATTGTAGTCCAGTGTCGTGGTTTTGTCGTCACACTGATACCAGGTTGTAGCCCAGTGTCGTAGGTTTCTGTATTTGGTAATCTTTGTTGCAGGTTTAGGCTACATTATTCATCCATTCCATTTTTTGGTCTTACTTTTGCCTTCCTCCCATATGTTCTGCTTTGAAAAAGTATTACGTCAGTCTGCATTCTCAATAGGTTGCTAGACAGTTTGATTTTGTGTCTGTCAATATTATAATCAAGATCTGATCTTATTCCAATTTCTCTCTAATGCTAATATTCATTACCTTGTCTCTTCTTGCGCTGCAAGAACACAGCGTATTTTACATGTAGTTATTTTCTGTTCTACTGCCTTATTCATTGTCCATGTTTGGCACTGATAACATAAAAAGGATTAAAGATGCTTTTAATTATGCGCCCTATGATCATGAAAGACACAGAACTACCACCACACTCATGCCTTTGCTGTTCTAATTGAAATGTCACCTGTACTATATGTGACTGTGACAACTAAAACCTGACAAGTAATGACATCACCTTTCACTGTTAATGTAACCCCTCCCCCCCTCCTCCATTTTCCCTCTGTTGCCCCTAACCCCGCTCACTGTTTCCCTGCCACTCACCTCCGCCCACGCTGACACTCCCTCTGGTGTTTACCATCTCCCACGGTTGGCTGAATCAACAGTTTCAGGTTCGACCACTCCACGAAGAGAGAGAGAGAGAGAGAGAGAGAGATACCAGTTCCAGAGTTGGTTCGATCGGTCTACCGTATTCATAACTTCTCGCTCGAAGGTCGAAAGGGACACGGGAACGATCTGCAAGAGAAATTCAATTAATACAACGCAAGAACAATAGCGTTGACAACAGCAGGCATGAGTCAACTATGGGGCGTGGAATTTTCATTTTTGACATTTTCGAAATGTTTGATTTGGATCTGTTGCTGATGGTTGGGGGCTTTGTTCATGCCGGGCCCTTTCACTTAACTCTTTTTGTCTCTTTATTTGCTTGTCTAAATTTTTTCCCCCATGTATTTATTGATGTAGATTTGTTTATTTGTTAAATTTTACCGTTAAGGCATCAAACGCTATTTATAGCGGTTCGCGTTGTGTTAACAAAAAAGTCAGAAATCAATTCACATAGTTCACATCAGTAACAATCGAGTCACCGTGGTGTAGCGGTTAGCCGCTCGCCTTCCGATCTGAAGGTCGTGGGTTTGGCCCCGGCACTGCCGAATTTGTGTGTGTGTGTGGGAGGGGGTTGGGGTTGGGTGGGTGGGTGGGTGGGGGGGGGCATTAACTCTTTGTGTCCCAGCGGGTTTAGCATCACAGGCCCAAGAGGTAGTCAAGAAAGACGTAAAATCGGCGCATCATGAGTTCATTGGGCTTCTAATTAGGAATCTATGAACGTATGATGCGTTCCTTGGGACTCAAAGAGTTAACCTTGGCTGTCAAGTCGACCTAGCCTTGAGTGGGTACCAGATATAGTTGTGGAAAGTAAAGGCAGCCGACGTAATGTTAATCATATTACCCACCGAGTACCGATTAGTCCATACAATTTAGGCTTGGCCATATATGCCCAATACGCCCGAAAGCGTGAAAAGGATCCTTTGCTCTTCACGTACATCGGTAGCAAGAGACAAAAGAGGACTGAGTGACTGGCGGTCTTACCCCTTTGTGGCTGCCACCTGAAGGTTTGATATTGGGGAGACCTCTTGTAACTACACTCTCCAGTGTAATCAGTACCTTGTAACGTCTAAACCACTTACTTGCGCGAATTGATCACGCCTTGCAACTAAAATGGGATAGAACTATAACAAGCAATTACTTATAAATTATTTAAATTATTGACCTGATAATAAACTACCCATTAAAACAGCGGGCATATAAGGCTAGATTCGTATTATTTATAAACCAATCAGCAGTAGGTGATATTAGCTGCACACAGGCAGCCTTTATTTCCCAGGAAATGCCCTTTGGCCCATTATGAAGTGGGTCTACCTGGACGCCAAGGTCAATTTTCAGAATAGAATCTCACTCAGTACGGATTTCCAAAAAAAAAAAAAAAAAAATCGATCGGCAAGCAAGCGTATAGCCACTACACCACCACCTCGGATCGTATACCTCTTTTATAGCTATTAAATGTTGACGGACTGTTGACTCCCGCTCCCCCCCCCCCCCCCCCACACCACCCCAGGGCCATACCCTTCCAACAAACGAGTTTCCACAAAAGCACGGTTTCTCAATGCTTGTGACTTGTTGCTCCTTGTCTTTATCGGCATCTTATCAGATCTTACTCAGCCACTTGCGCTGCGTCCACCCACGCAGCAACCATCAGTGTGTCTGCATACACAAATGCCGTAGATGCAGTAGGAGTCTAATAGCCATACAAGACCCTGACAATAGACTATGTCTTCTATCTGTATCCATTTGTCTCAGTGTCTCTGAAACACAGCTCATTGAATATGTCTGCCGTGTCCACACTTATTCCTCCACCAACCACTGTAGACACAGCCAATCGGTCAGCTCTTTTATTTTCTTTCACCCAACCAGTGTTGCCACTTTGGATGTTTTACATCCAGATTTAGATGTTTTTCGTGGCATTTCGATTGCGTTTTTAACTTGTAGATAGTAGATGTTTTTCTAGATTTTTTCATGTGCAGTGAATTTATCAAATCTAACCTAAGAAACAGGATGAAATTTTACCTTTTAAATGCTATCTTGACAATAAAATTCGGCCTGATAAGAGTAGGAAAAGGCTGTTCCACTTATCAGCTCCCTGATTTAGTATTAAAATAAATCGGAACAGCTAAAGCATTCCAGAGTCATTTTGGATCTGAAGCTTCATCATCCAAGATATGTTTATCCTGTGGATCTTGTAAGGCAGACTTTAGTAAAGATGAGGACATGATTCTATAGGGTAAGTCATATCAATTGCTATGTAATTTGTGACTCTTTCCATTTAGATCATGTTTCTAGATGTTTTCCACGCAAAATTTAGAGGTCTGTAGATATTTTTTGACTCCGTTTTGGATGTTTTTGTCAAAGAAAAGCGGCAACACTGCACCCAACCGTCTCCTGGTGTGTACAGCCAAGATAATTTCTTAAGACGGGACTTCTGGATGCTGCCAACCCATTCGTAACAGGCGGTATACGGTCTATGACTCCCAGAGTCGGCGGAACGCAGCGTATTCAGCAGACTGTTCTGCCCATACTTCTTCCCCCACTGACTACTACAAACATCGACGCTTCTCTGCTATCTGCGGCAATATACACAACAAGTTCAAGATGAAGGATTCAGAATTTTCTCACCTGGACAGGCACCGTAAAATAGTGAATCTATGATACATATATGCTCCCTATATGTTGATGTTGATATCTCGCCTACCGTGTAAACACAAGGTTTCAGCATCATATACACTTCAACGCATTTTCCATACTGCTGCTATTGCTACTGCTGCTGCTGTCGCTACTGCTGCTGTTGCTACTGCTGCTATTGCTGCTGCTACTACTCCTACTATGCTATTTCTTCTCTACATCTATCAGCTCAACCAATACAAATTCAGTATGTTCGTTATTAGTCGCGTTTTACGACACTGTTGCTATGTACAGAGTATCCCCCCCCCCCCCCAAACACCACCACCACCACATAAAAAAAAAGAAAGAAAGCAAATAAATGGGGCCTCAAAACCCATAAGAGAAGCAAAGCTTGTCTTACAATATCCTAGGTATTTTCCAGATCGCAAAACCCTTTCTTAATCAGACGTCATCGATGTTCACACTTCACGGAAGTTAATTTAATCAGTGAAGTTTGGCTTTGGGATTCTCAATGCCCCTTGCCTGTTTGATTCGCCTCTTGGAAAGTGTCGTTAATAAGTAAAGTTATATGTGGGGAAAGGGGTGGGGGAAAAAACGTGGGGTTGGTGGAGGTGGTTCACTCGTTAAAAAAAAAAAGAAAAGAAAGTGTACAGTTTGTCTTTCATATGATCGACCACATGAAGATAAATATTTGGTTACTGATTTAAGAATCGACATCACAGCACACCGGACATACCTAAGGGTGCTCCGTCTTTCGCAGCAAATGTTTGAAGATGTGGAGGCTGTTTTCGCAGCACACTGATTATAAAATCGTAGTTCCCTTCCTCGCATAATGTGCCCGCCTCGCCTGATCCGCACCAGATTCCGCATTCACACTATTCTTACATAGGTTGTTTCATCTAGCCTCGTGTCTTCGTCCGCTCGTTTATGGTCGTAAGAATGACTCCTTTGTCCTTTACGAAGATGCCTGTAGCTATAGTTTTTGTAGCCAGAAGATCCGCTCTTTCATTCCCTTGCACTCTTACATACTCCGGACAGTACATCCACACAAGTATCTGTTATGTTGGCGGGCTGATGCTTGGTATCGACTCATCCACTGATCAATTGATGGCGGTCTGGGCACTTTAATTTTAGCTCACCCCAAACAAAGGGAATTAAGGAATCCCTCCGATTCCGCCTATGTCTGCCTGTCTTTCTGACGGTCTGTCTGTCTCTCTTTCTGTCTGTCTGTGTTTCCTTATATATATATATATATATATATATATATATATATATATATATATATATATATATATATATATATATATGTATCAATGTATAATACAAAACACACACACACACACACACACACATATATATATATATATATATATATACAGAAAGAAAAACAAACTGACACAAAGAGAGGCAGACAATCAAACATATATATATATATATATATATATAATATATATATATATATATATATATATATATATATATATATATCAGTCCTTGTACCTGTCTGTTTCTGCCTGCTTGCATGTCTGTCTGCCTGTCTTTGCCTGATTACCTTTCTGTTAGTCTACCTATCCTCCTAACTACTTCTTTGTCTTCTTCTTCTGCGCTGACCCTGAAAATGGCGGCTGATATGTGAGGTTGTGGTTTACAGCTAGGCTTTAGCATCTGCGCCTTTCGACCCAGCGCATCTGGTTTCAACAAATACGTAATCAGTCGCCTCATACGACATGCTTTATAAAGAGCAGCATGCCTTTTCTTGTTTCCCAGCCTTTATTAATAAAATACAACTGATGTGTGAAAGATGGGACTTTGGGAAGATCGAATGTAAGATGGGCCTGTATGCCCAGTTTGTGACCCTCTCAAAAAAAAGTTCGTTCGTTCATTCGTTCGTTGCGCTCGTTCTTTTGTTCGTTCGTTCGTCCTTCCGTCCGTTTCGGTCCCCCCCCCCCCCCCCCAACTTGAAGCCCGGTAACTCACATCAGAGCCTAAATAATTATCTATCCCTGTCCCTTGTTTCCTTCCGTCTTTTAATCTTTAAGCTAGGCTATCAGTACTCAGCCTGGGGGTGGCGACCCTTTTGTGGGTCGCACGACCCTTTCACACTGGTCGCCTTAGACCATCGGAAAACATATGTTCATTGAAGTTATGAAGTAGCAACGAAAATAATTATATGGTTGGGGGTCGCTACAACACGAGGAACTGTATTTAAAGGTATCGGTATTAGGAAGGTTGTTTGTCATCTGTCTGCTTGTATATGTATGTATATCTATTTGTTTATCTACTGGGTACTTTTCTTATCCTTGTCTCTACTCCCGGAACGTCGGCTCTGTGGCTAAGTCGATGCGAACGCTTCGTAATGCCAGGATGCCGGGTTCGATCCCAGTTGCGGCCATGCGCCTTGCGTTGGTTTCGACAGTGGTATCAAGAAAGCCGACCGTCCAGTAAGCAATAGCAAACTACTGGACGTAAATTTGCCTAGAAAAACCACACAACAGCCAGGGGCTGTTGGGGTTGGTTCTGCAACGTCCTGTAAAGGACAGGCAACTAACTTGAACTCCAGGAATGCCTCGCGATGTCAGGGCAGGCAAAGATCTCTGGAGCCGGCCTTTCTGTTTCACTTAATGAAACAAACTCTTCGTTGCCTCTGATATTTCTGCGGTTTCTCTTTCGCGTGGCCAATCTCTAGCTCCTTTACCGTTGTATTGTGTATCATGTCCTCGAATCGATTTGTTTTGTATCCACGTCTCTCCACCTGTCTCCAGCCTTCCCTTCCTTCGTGCATAAGTGAGGTAATGTGTGTGCATGTGCGCATGTATTATAATTCTTGATTTTGTGTCCCACCCCCCCCCCCAGCCCCTTTTGATATTCATATTTAAGGCCGAATGTATTACGGGCCTGCGTGTCCAATTTGCAACACTTTGAAAATAAATTTTGTTCGTTCGTTCGTTCGTTCATTCATTCGCTCTCTCCAGCCACTTCTTTTCCCCTATCTCCAGCTACTCGTCTTCCTCTCTCTCTCCATCTACCTCTCCCCACCCCCTATCTTCAGTCATATGTCTTCCCTTCTCTCCAACTACCACCCCCCCCCCTTATCTCCAGTCATCCGTCTTTCCCTCTCTCTAGCTACCTCGTTCTTCCTCTCTCTCCATCAACCCTTCCTCCCCCTCTCTCAGACATAGGCTCCTTCCCTGTCCATTCCTCTATACCCAGCCCCTATTCACCACTACAAATACCCACTAGTTGTAAACGGAATTACCAATCCGTCACACACCACAAAAAAATACCACTTATTACTTTACACTTTTACTGAATCCATCCCAACAGTCGGATTCCCACCCCTTTTAATTTTAGAAAATGCGCATATTTGCGCTGAAGAAGATCAAATGTTATCGGCTTTTTTGTTACTCAACTGCAACCATTTTGATTTTTACAGTGACACACCAGAGGCTGTCCTATAAAGTTAAAGTGAAAACGGAATGCATCAATTGATTAGGTACCGTCCCTGCAAAAAAGTTGTACGTAAAAGATTTACATCGGCGATTGGGTTGCTAATTGGCTCACCAGTAGACGACTTCGTAGCCGGTCTAGAGAGTATTTAGGTGTGTCTCCTTTGATCGCTTTTAACACTACAGGAGTCCTTTTTGGTAGCACTAAGCCATTTTATATGGCGCACAGAACCTAGTCATAAATATAACCTAAAGCTCCTCCTGCGGGAATGCTGGTTGAACGTGGCGATTTGTTTTCCCAGCACTGCACTAACCTACCTACCTACCTACCTACCTACCGACCGACCGACCGACCGACCGACCGACCGACCGACCGACCGACCGACCGACCGACCGACCGACCGACCTACCTACCTACCTACCTACCGACCGACCGACCGACCGACCGACCGACCGACCGACCGACCGACCGACCTACCTACCTACCTACCTACCTACATACATACATACATACATACCTACCTACCTATCTAAATACTTAAATACCTACCTACCCACCCACCCACCTACCTAACTACCTACCTACCTACCTATCTATCTACCTACATACCTACCTACCTACATACCCACCCATCTACCTACCTGCCTACCCATCTATCTACCTACCTACCTACCTACCAACCTATCTATCTACCTACTACCAACCTACCTACCTACCTACTACCTACCTACCACCTACCTACCTACCTACGAAACAACCTACCTACCTAACAGCCAACCTACCTACCAACCTACCTACCAACGATTAAGCAGAATCTTTTTTTATCAGGGTTTGCAGTGGGCACCTCTCCTTTCCATAACACTCACAACACGACAGTGGTTTCGGCTTTCCTTAAAAAGTAAAGGACCCTTCTCCAAACCTTCGGACAAGTTGGGAATATAGCGCTGGGCCCATATTTTATAGACCAGTCAACAACACACCGGCTGCCTTTACCTTCCAGGACTTTACCTGGTACCCATTTAAAACTGGGTCGACCTTGGATCCAGTGTCATTTTTTTCCTAACTCCGGCTCCGTCAGGATCTGAACGCACGATCTTTAGATCCGCAGGCGAGCGTCTAGCCGCTGCACCACGGCCACTCCACTTTATAATTGTGTTTAATAAAACTTTAGCGAGAGTATTTGTCAAGTGTCGGCTCTGTGGCTAAGTCGATGCGAACGCGCTTCGTAATGCCGGGGTGCCGGGTTTGATCCCAGCTGCAGGCCTTGCCTCTTGCGTTGGTTTCGACAGTGGTATCGAGAAGCGAGCGTCCAGTAAGCAATGGCAAACTACTGGACGTAAATTTGCCTAGAAAAACCACACAACAGTCAGGAGCTGTTGGGGTTGGTTCTGTAACGTCCTGTAAAGGATGCGCAACTAACCTATTTGTCAAGTTACCTCATATTTGAAAGGCTTATGTTTGCTGTGTGAAAGATGAGCGTTTGAAAGGGTCGAGTTCCTCGAGATAAACTGTCGTTAAGATGTGAGGTTTTGAAAAACGGATCAACATCATGGCATACGGGTAGGAACCCATAAGTGCTCTTTTCTTCCTTTAACTCAAGTTTGAGTCCAAAGAAGCTCAGCACAGTGCACTGCTTCTGTAGCACCGGCGAGGATTCTGAAATACTTTGAGTAGATTCTTAACTCCACATTTTTGCCTGGGCAGCGCCGTAAGGCTACTCTTTTAAATTTCCAACTGCCAAGAAATATTTAATACGTTCGCAGCAATGCACACGTGCGTCCGATCTCACTACCCAGAGACCAGGGGCAATTACTAAAAGTGCAAGTCCACGTGAAAAAATCCAAGCTCTTACTGGGGATTGAACCCAGAACCTACCAGCACTTTAAGCGGCCATCATGCTTCGGGACCACGCACCCCCTTTGGTGTAATTTAAAACGGCAGCAGCCTTAGCACTTTATGTACATTAGAGGCTCACCAAGTCTTAAATCCAGCCTTGGATATGCATCATTTTTTTTCTGACTATTGGGCAAGAGTCCGAAGTGAAGGACCCGTTCCGTTCCGGTGCTATAAACCTGGCCTTAAGAGCAAAGTGTGCAGAGCAAGCTGTAGGGAACCACGAAGGACCTGCTACTGACTTGCGAGTTCGTAGAGGCAACCCATCTGATGGTCTGATCTGAGCATACGAACCCGAACGCAAAGAAGAAGAAGTTCCGCTGCTCTGCTTAAAAATAATCACCATGTTTAACAGCATACCGGGGGGGGGGGGGGGTTTAGGTTATAATTGTGACTAGGTTATATGCGCCATAGAAGATGGCTTAGTACTGCTTGCCACCAAGTAGCTCTTAAAAGGACTGCTGCAGTATTGATGCGATCAAGAGAGAGAGTCCCAAATTCTGTCCCGACCGGCGACGAAGTCGTTTACCGGCCAGCCAGATCCATTGTTCTGCAAAAAGCATATCATAGGATGCGACTTCTGCTTCTTCTTTTTTCACAGACTGTAAGCTGCGGCGGAAAGTCCTGGCTGTTCGTCCATTCGGACTTTGGCTTTGTGTCTGAGTTTTCCGTGTACATCCGTTTTATTGTTTTACTTCTGAGCAGTTGCTTGTTTCTTGCGGCTCGGGCAGATGCACTCCGACCTCAAAAAAAGCCTCCAGTTACACCTACGACATGCTTATTGGGCAGTCAGTGTGTATATTATTGTTTTTCCCCACAGTAGAACCATGCAACCAGTAAAGCGACTAATTAAGGGTCTTTCCTTCTTAGTCGCCTTAAAAGCGAGGAACCAGAAGTCTGCAACCAAATAAGTCAGATTCGTAAACTGGATGTGCACGCAAAACTCAAGTGGCTTCTGGGTATACTCTTGGGAAGTCAAGGCGGTCGGCGTGATGTTAACCCCATCCCTCACCTATTACCGATTGGTCTTTAACATATAGGTCATGACCTATATTCTCAGAACGTCTAAAGGCGGGGAAAAGGACCTTTTACTCTACTTTGTCACAAACGAGCAAAATCGCATACAGCATAACATTAATTCATAATCAAGTGGGCATTAGTTCAGTCAATGAATTAATTGATCATTTAGCGTGTGGGGATTCCTCAGTTTGTCCTCGCATTTCAACCGTCCTATTTGTCCAACGAGTGGTTTCTATTGTTAGCCTCGGAACACCCGTATGCTGGTTTCCAGTCAATCATTTGGTTTCCAGTGAATCATTTCGTTTTCAGTGAATCATTTCGTTTCTAGTGAATTGTTTGGTTTAAATGAACCATTTCGTTACTATTTTCACTGATTTAGCTTGAGTTTATAACTGAGTCAAAGTGTTTGCATTTGAATTTGACACTCGGTTTTTTATTATATTTACAGTGGGTTACGTAAGTACATTTTATGTTTGTCGTAAGTGTGTCGTATTATGACAGTCAATTTACTTATTTATGCAGTAATTTTTTTCATGAAGAAGGGTTTGAGGTTTGAACAACGGATCAACATCATGGCACACGGGAAGTAGCCCTAAGTGCTCCGTTCTTCTTCAAAATTTGTGTCCGGGCAGCGTCGTTAGGCTACTCTTTTGGATTTTTAACTGCCAAGGGATTCTTTACGTGCCAAACAATGAACAAGGGCGTTCGATCTCACTGTCCATAGACCAGAGGGATTTACTAGAAGTCTAAGTAAACGTGAAAAACTTCAGCCCTTACCGGGGATTGAACCCGAAACCTTTAACACTCGAGGCGAAAATCATGCTTCGAGACCACGCAGCTGCCAAATAATGAAGGATATGACATACAAAGAAAGAGATTATGGCACGCATCCACAGCTTCAGAAAGCTTGAACAAAATATAGAACTCCTAACATTATACTTAAAAAATAAAGTTACATATTTTAATTTCTAATGTTATCTCAGTTTTAAAATATGCAAGTCAAATTTGGAAAACCACTAAAGACATGAGAAAAAAGTTAAATGCATTCAAAAAGAATTGTATGAGAAAAATCTTTGAAAATCAAATGGGATATATTCAACTGGAGTCAAGTATCAACAATTTTAAGACAGTCCCTTGTGGGAAGATTGACAGACTGCTGTCTCAGCATATCTAGCATACACACGCATTAAAAGCACACGGTAGCCATCCGAAGTGCTAACACAAACAGTCCGACATTAGAAATGCAGTTCATCATTGATGGTAGCAGAAGTCACCAACAGATCAGCAGTTGCACATGCGATCAATTTTAATCACATAAGAGTACCACCAACATTGCGACAACAGGTATCGCACCATTTTTTGAATCTACAATTCACACCACCACGTTGGCCACAGTCGAAAAAACATTCCAAATGAAATCCACAGCTCACAGTGTCACGCCATGCATTCAACTCAGAAGCTGGGCGACGAAACTATATCCTTTCAGTCTACAAATGAAGCAAAAATCAAACGGCCACCGTCCGGCAAAAGCAAAAAAATTGCCTCGGCTCCTAGCGTCCATTTTGACCGGAAGTCCGGAGGAAAAGACTGTCAGTCCTATGGGACGTATATTGATGGGACAGCAGGATAATTGAGGAAAGTATGACAGTTGCATTAACAACCTGCCATCAATCTTGCCAGTATATGGTAGTCAGTCAGTCAGTCAGTAGCATGTCCTTTGCAGATCCTTGCTCCCATAACAACCCTCTAGAAAACTTCTCGATCACAAGCAAAATGTCCCGCGTCCGATACACCAATCTGGAGATCATCCGCCACATCCTGAACTAATCTTCTGTTTTGGCCTTTATCTTCCTCTCTTCCCAGGCATACACCTCCAGATTTTTGTTCTCTCTAAACTTTCGTGACGTTTCAAGTTACCAAAATATTTCAATTTTCTTTGTTTTATCGTCTTTAATAGCCAACCTTCTTCGATATTCAGTCATTCAAATGAATATTGAAGAAGGTTTGCAGACCTCGCTAAATACTTCATTTTCTAGTTAATATAAATTTATGTAACCTATGGTGCCATTTCAATGGTTTGAAATGAATTCTGTCCGTATTCCATAGTTGTGGATTTCAAGCTGTACGATAGACATGGCCAAAAAGACACCTTTATTTGGGGGTGCCTAGTTGACCATGTTCTTAGTGCACCTGTATTCATGGCGAGGCGCACACGCCGTCTGGAGGTGACAGGTTCAAATCTCGGCACGGTAACTACAGCTTTCAATTTTTATGTTGTCTAGTGTATTCTTCTATATTTCTACTTCTTTTTATGAGTGCCGATCAATACACTTTCCGTTACTTGATTTATTCATTTTCTAGGGATGTCTGGCCGAGTAAACTCGTTCTTGCCGACAGCTTCTCGTTATCTGGAGGCGACAGGTTCAACTCCCACTAACGTAGGCGTTCATTCCTGTCCACATTCTGCAATGTTCAACACTGTGTACACATCAGTGTGCTGACTCCCCTCTGTGTCATGATACAAGGCTGCGTTGTCCTCCTCTGTCTCTTTCCCCCTCCAGATCTTCTAGTGGTGACAAAGGTTTCAGTTTCCCTTCTTTTCATAACATGACCAAACACATGACATTAGTGATAGGTTGTAGTCGAACCCTCCCATCATTTCACTCACAACATCTGGATAAGTTGTCTTTGAACCCTCCCCTCAATCATTCACAACATCTGGATAAGTTGTCTTTGAACCCTCCCCTCAATCATACACAACATCTGGATAAGTTGTCTTTGAACCTTCCCCTCAATCATTCACAACATCTGGATAAGTTGTCTTTGAACCCTCCCCTCAATCATTCACAACATCTGGATAAGTTGTCTTTGAACCCTCCCCTCAATCATACACAACATCTGGATAAGTTGTCTTTGAACCCTCCCCTCAATCATTCACAACATCTGGATAAGTTGTCTTTGAACACTCTCCTCAATCATACACAACATCTGGATAAGTTGTCTTTGAACCCTCCCCTCAATCATTCACAACATCTGGATAAGTTGTCTTTGAACCCTCCCCTCAATCATTCACAACATTTGGATAAGTTGTCTTTGAACCCTCCCCTCAATCATTCACAACATCTGGATAAGTTGTCTTTGAACCCTCCCCTCAATCATTCACAACATTTGGATAAGTTGTCTTTGAACCCTCCCCTCAATCATTCACAACATTTGGATAAGTTGTCTTTGAACCCTCCCCTCAATCATACACAACATTTGGATAAGTTGTCTTTGAACCCTCCCCTCAATCATTCACAACATTTGGATAAGTTGTCTTTGAACCCTCCTCTCAATCATACACAACATCTGGATAAGTTGTCTTTGAACCCTCCCCTCAATCATACACAACATTTGGATAAGTTGTCTTTGAACCCTCCCCTCAATCATACACAACATTTGGATTGCCTTTTTCGACTGGCCACTGAATTCTAAGGATTCCACTGTAAAACCAAACTTCCGAGGCTTACACACACACACACACACACACACACACACGCACACGCGCACGCGCACGCGCACGCACACGCACACACACACACACACACAGCCACCCCGCCACCCCCGCCACCCCCGCCACCCCCGCCATATATATATATATATATATATGTGTGTGTGTGTGTGTGTGTGTGTGTGTATGTGTGTAGAGATAGCTAAAGAGAACATGAAAGTAAAAAGAGAAAGAACGAGAAAAAGCATGAGATGGATAAAGAAAGAAAAACTACGAAAATAACAGCGAGAGAGAGAGAAAGAGAGAGAGAGAGAGAGAGAGAGAGAGAGAGAGAGAGAGTTAGAGAGAGAGAGAGAGAGAGATAAAGAGGGAGAGAGAGAGAGAAAAAAACTAGAGAGAGAAAATTTAGTAACAGCTTGAGATGAAGAGCGAGAAAAAGAACAGAAAAAGACAAAGAAAAATAGACAGAGGAACATAAAAGCATTCCGTAAGTAAGGGGAAACTCGATCTCTTGCCAGATCTCCCGCCTCGTGGGCTTACCCAACCAAAAGTGAAAGAACACTTTTCCACGCCTTTCAGGCCTATTGGGCGTATAGAACTAAACCTATTTTGTATACACCATACAATACATGGTGGTTGATGTGGTCAGCGTCACGCCGGCTGCTTTTACTTCCCAGGACTGCACCTGGTACCCACTTAAGGCTGCGTTGACCTGGGAGCCGAGGCCGATTTTGAAAAAGTCTGGCTCCCGTCAGAAACCGAACTCATGACCTTCCGATCCGAAGGCGAGCGTCTGGCCGCTAGGCTTACCTAATCAAGATCTCACTTATATCTGTATCCATCTTCATGCTGGTCACCTTATGCCTCTATTTCATGGTAGAATGCCTTCTTCTAATTCTTCCCCCTCAATCTTCAGTTGCGCTTGAAATGGCCAAAATGATTAATTTTCCACACAAGATGCTTTTTATGAGCCAATCTTCCTTGGTGTTCAGATCTTTTAAGGTGTCACTATTTTTGTTTATTATACAGAACACATCTAAAGAGCACGAGAAAGGGAGAAAACAAGAAGGGAGTTGGGGGAAGAGGGGAGAAAGGGGGAGTGTAAGGGGGAGGGAGGGGGTCTGCGTTTTTTTCTCAGTGTATTTACAGCTTGTTGGTTTAGGAGCCTGCAGTCATGAGCCGAAGGATTTGTTCTCATGGCTAGTACATTCGCCACAAACTGTGCACGTTAGGTTTTGAATGTTGCTCACGACAGAAAAAGAAATTTTCAACCCTTAGTGATGCTAGATCACGGGAGAGATGGGGCGGGGCTGGGGAAGGGGGGCATTGACGAAGGTGAGAGAGAGAGAGGAAAGAGTGGAGAGAGGGAAGAGAGAGAGAGAGAGAGAGAGAGAGAGAGAGAGAGAGAGAGAGAGAGAGAGAGAGAGAGAGAGAGAGAGAGAGAGAGCGCGCGAGTGAACAACCAAAAAAAAAAAAAAAAAAAAAAGAAGGAAAAAAAAAAAGATGTAACCATATGTAATTAAACGCATACATCTGCAAAAAGTGAGAGTTAACAATACGACCCACCAACTCCCTCCCATGTCCCCATTCTCTCCCCTTTTCATAAGGACCACCATCACACCAACCCCTTACTCCTACCCCCTCCCCCCCCTCTCTCTCCACAGGCCTCTCAACACAAGATGACAACAACATATCGTTGTACAAATAATCCATTTATATGCATCCTCTCCCTGCAGCACAACAAACAACTTCTGTAGCCCCCAGTCACAATTCCTCCATCATAGATTGTGAATTATTCAATAACTGCTTTTCTGTGCATAGTAGCGTCCATGGAAACGAGTCAGTTTTGTTTAGGTAGCATTGCTTCTGTTATTGTCACAGTCGTTATTAATGTTATTGTAATCGTCATCACCATCACCACCACCACCACCATCGTCATCATCATCATCATCGCCACCAACATCACCATCGTCATCATCACAACACCACTACCACCACCACCATCATCATCATCATCATCATCATCATAATCACTATAATCACCACCAACATCATCATCGTTATCATTACCACCACCATCACCATCATCATCATAATCACTATCATCACCACCAACATCATCATCGTCATCATCACCACCAACATCATCATCGTCATCATTACCAACACCACCATCGTCACCATTACCACTACCATCATCATCATCATTACCACCACCATCATCGTCATCATTACCACCAAAACCATAGTCATTACCACAACCACCATTATCATTATCTCAACGACCGTCATTTTTGCCTCAACCACCACCATCATCATTACCACAACTACCATCATCATTACCATCACTATCATCGTCTCACCACAACCAACATCATCTTTACCCTAACCACCATGATCATTACCACCACTATCATCATCATTACCACAACCACCAACATCATTACCACAACCACCAACATCATTACCACAACCACCAACATCATTACCACAACCACCAACATCATTACCACCTCCACCATCATCATTACCACCTCCACCATCATCATTACCACCTCCACCAACATCATTACCACCTCCACCATCATCATTACCACAACCACCATCATCATTACCACCTCCACCATCATCATCACCACAACCACCAACATCATTACCACCTCCACCAACATCATTACCACCTCTACCATCATCATTACCACAACCATCATCATTACCACCTCCACCATCATCATTACCACCACCACCACCATCATCATTAATACAACCATCATCATCATTACCACAACCACCATCATCATTACCACAACCATCATCATCATTACCACCTCCACCATCATCATTACCACCACCACCATCATCATTAATACAACCATCATCATCATTACCACAACCACCATCATCATTACCACAACCATCATCATCATTACCACAACCACCATCATCATTAAAACAACCATCATCATCATACCACCACCACCATCATTATTACCAACTCCACCATCATCATTACCACAACCACCATCATAATTACCAACACCATTATCATCATTACCACTTCCACCATCATCATTACCACAACCATCATCATCATTACCACAACCACCATCATCATTAAAACAACCACCAACATCATTACCACAACCACCAACATCATTACCACAACCACCAACATCATTACCACCTCCACCATCATCATTACCACCTCCACCATCATCATTACCACCTCCACCAACATCATTACCACCTCCACCATCATCATTACCACAACCACCATCATCATTACCACCTCCACCATCATCATCACTACAACCACCAACATCATTACCACCTCCACCATCATCATTACCACAACCATCATCATTACCACCTCCACCATCATCATTACCACCACCACCACCATCATCATTAATACAACCATCATCATCATTACCACAACCACCATCATCATTACCACAACCATCATCATCATTACCACAACCACCATCATCATTAAAACAACCATCATCATCATTACCACCACCACCATCATTATTACCAACTCCACCATCATCATTACCACAACCACCATCATAATTACCAACACCATTATCATCATTACCACTTCCACCATCATCATTACCACAACCATCATCATCATTACCACCACCATTATCATCATTACCACCTCCACCATCATCATTAATACAACCATCATTATTACAACCACCACCACCATCATCATTAACACAACCACCATCATCATTAATACAACCACCATCATCATTAATACAACCATCATCATCATTACCACAACCACCATCATCATTAAAACAACCATCATCATCATTACCACAACCATCATCATCATTACCACAACCATCATCATTAATACAACCATCATCATCATTACCACAACCACCATCATCATTAATACAACCATTATCATCATTACCACAACCACCATCATCATTAATACAACCATCATCATCATCATTACCACAACCACCATCATCATTAATACAAGCATCATCATCATTACCACAACCACCATCATCATTAATACCACCATCATCATCATTACCACCACCACCATCATCATTAATACAACCATCATCATCATTACCACAACCACCATCATCATTAATACAACCATCATCATCATTACCACCACCACCATCATCATTAATACAACCATCATCAACGCTATCTTGGCCACCAAAACCGTTCTCACTTTCTCATCTTCTCTCTTTGTCTCCTTCATCTCTCTGTATTCCTTCTCTCCTTTTATCTCTTAAATTTGTAATGTGCCGGAGTCGTCTTTACAACAATTAAATAATATCGTTGAATTAAGAAATTGAAAACTTTAGCAAATATTTAATACAACAAAGTCTATGTTAATAACCACGAACAAAACAAACTATACAGTTTAAATTCACAGAGATCGCGTAAACTCTATATCGAAAACACTTCAGTGCAAAGAATAAACAAACACAAAGCAATATACTTGATCGTTAAGGCAAATCTAACCTTTTAAACCTCTTGCGCAAACACTTGAAAAACAAACAGTTGGGGGGGGGGGGTGGAATCAAACCAGCTTGTAACAATTAAAAATGTCTTTTGTTACTTCTCAAATCCAGACGCAAAAAAAAACTTGTGCTCTACAATATGGGATGGCTGTTCTGGTTTAGTTTTCAAGCTGCTTACATCACTTCAGAAGCGGGCTGTACGCTTAATAAATAATAATCATGGGAGCGATAGTTCAAAAACATATAAAGGTCTTATGCTAAACATACGTCTATTTTTCGATAAGGCTAAACATATTTACACACATTAACCAACATACCCAATGTATACCAAAATGTTCCAGGGTACTAATGACTGTTGTTTAAGTATAATGGAAGGCATAGTTTGAGATTTGAACAACGGATTGACATCATGGCACACGGGTAGTAACCCATAAGTGCTCCGTTTTTCTTCTTACTTAAATCCAAAAAAGGTCAGCACAGTACACAGGCTCTGTGGCACCGACGAGGATCCTCAAATACATTAGATAGAATTTTAAATTCCAATTTTGCCCGCGCAGTGCCGTTAGGCTACTTCTTTCGATTTCCAACTGCCAAAGAATTTTTTTTTACGTGCGCAACAATGCACTCGGGCGTCCGATCTCACTACCCAGAAACCAGGGGAAATTACTGGAAGTCCTCGTGAAAAAATCCCAGCCCTTACCAGGAATTGAAACCGAGACCTCCAGAACACGATGCGAACGCTATTAATCGAGATCTCGCAGCCCCCATAGATGATGATGATGGCGGTGGTAGTGATAATGATGATCATGTTGGTGATGATGAGGATGATGATAATAATGATGATGATAATGATGATGTGACTGTTATCTGACAAACATAAAAAAGTTGTTTGCGAGTTCTCACTCGTACTATATGTGACTGTCTTTCCTGTTCCCCACCCTATTCCCTCTCTATCTATGTCTTCCTCTCCATCGCTCTCCTTATCTTTCTCTCTTAATGCCTCTCTCCCTCTCCTTGTCCCTCTTCCTCTCCTCTTTCATCCGCTCCCGCTTACTTCTCTCTAGCAAGTCACCGGTCCCGTCCACCTGTCAACACAACAAAAGAAACACCGTACGTACATTAACCCCGGGATACTATATTCAGCACTTCCTAAAGTCTCGCAAACACCGCTCAGACTCCATTTCTGTAGAATGGTTGTCAGATAACAGTCAGAACTCAGCCATATCTGAACCATTGATTTATCATTTGCACCGCTCTACCAGTTCAACGACACCAGTTTCTTTGTTTGTTTGCCGTTTTATCTATTTATTTTTTTTTTTTTATTTTAGAAACCTTGAACAGTCTCTAAGATTTTATACAAAGGTCAGTGTTATCAAGGTTAGTACTGGCAGGTCATTGACTACATCGATGGTCTATCCGTCACATGGGCCGGAAATTGGGATTCAGGCTTTTGAGCCGCCACGCCGCCTCTCACAAGATAATTTATTTGAGGTTTGAACAACGGATCAACATCATGACACACGGGTGGCAACCCATAAGTGCTCCGTCCTTCTTTTAACTCAAGCCTGAGTCCGAAAGAGTCAGCACAGTGCACAGGCTCTGTAGCACCGGCGAGGATGCTGAAATACTAAAATTTTTTTGGGTAGTTATTTTTTAAACTCCAAATATTTACCAGTGTAGCGTCGTTAGGCTACTCTTTTTGATTTTCAATTGCCAAGGGATTTTTTACGTGCGTAAAATTGCGCAATGGTTTCTAGGCATGGTGCTTGCCTCCTTTGCTAGAGGTTCCGGGTTCAAATCCCGGTAGGGGCTGGGATTTTTTTACGTGGACTTGGACTTCTAGTAATTTTCCCCTGGTTTCTGGGTAGTGAGATCGGACGCCCGTGTGCATTGTTGCGCATGTAGAAAAATTCCTTGGCGGTTGGAAATCGAAAATAGTAGCCTAACGGCGCTGCTCGGTCAAAATTTAGAGTCACGAATTAAACCAAAGTGTTTCAGGATCCTAGGCGGCGCACTGTGCTGCGCTTTTTCGGACACCACAGATTTCACTAATCGCCAAACTGTCGACGATTCACTTCCGTATGCCAGGCTGGGATTTATATAGCACTTGAGAGCTCTCTTTCTCGTCTCATCTGACAAAGAAAGATTGCATGTGAAGTATTATTATTATTGCACATTTAAACAACGATAAGGCCCTTACTACTAAACTACACGTATTTATTAACTGATGCCTGAGCAGAATACAAGGAATCACCAATGCTAAGCCTTGAGGGGGGGGGGGGAGAGAAGGATTAAACACATTGCAATGAATCAACAACAAGTGAGGGAAAGACGCTGGCATTGGAAAGGTCACATATGAAGAGTTCCACACAACTTTTGGACTGGAACCCACATGGGCTCATATTTAAACTAGCCTCGATGTTGTCTTCTTAGCGTGTTGGCTGTTTGCTAGGGGTTATAGTATTTCTGACAGATATGACGAGTTGACGCACACAGGTGATACCGAGGAGACACAATCGCAGTTAATATCATCTAGACCTATATTTAGTTGATGATGTGGTCAGCATCATGGCAGCTGCTCTCTGGCCTATTCAAATATTCAGATGGTAACAAAAATAAAGTTCACAACCACTGTTCTCAATCATCTGCATGCGTTACCTTGCAATCCTCATGAATCAATCACGCCACACATCCAGGCACCGAGCAAGCATCTCCTACCACTGGCTGTTAAGCTTCACCGTCAGGTTGGGTGTCGACTTGATGGGATTTTCGCCTAGCGATCATCCCGTAGACTTCAATATCATCCATGTTGTCCAATTATACCATGTTGTATTCACGCTATCTCAAACACAAGCTCTCACTCTGGCTGCGAATCACACTTTGATTAGAACTTTGTCTAATCTTTAAACCTCGTTCTGGGTCCCCCGCGCTGTCACCTGAGCACTCTTCATATACTTCGTGTTTTCACGAGTCTTTATCTTCTCGTGTGTTCTTCTCTTAACCTTGTTTAGCCTTATCACGTCATAAGAAAACTCATGTGGAAATTCCCCTCATTACATATTCTCCCCTTTTTTTCCTTTTCGTTATCTTTAAACGGTCATGAGTTCATCTAGTGTGATGATCTGGGCATTTTCACCATTCTCTATGGCAACAGTTATTGCTTACCCTTTAGGTTGATCATGTCTTCCATTTGTAACATTTTTAGTCGTCGTGACCATTGAGTACAGTACAGCTTAATGGAATCAACACCCCAAGACACTCCACAACTAGTGCGGAAGACCATGTAGGCTCTGCAAACCTCCCACCTCATCCCACAGTCTGCCTAAAGACAGAACAACACCCCAAGGCACCCCAAAAGTTCATAACAGTTATTGAAAGGTAATGTGACTCTGCAAAGTCTCCCCTTCGCTAACTGCACTCACTGGACATTTCCACTGGTGTCCGTTTCAATTGGATCTTCATCCCTCCTCACCCAGGAGTTATGTCTTAATTACCATAATTTAAATGCTTTCGCGAGTCTTTATCGGCGCATAGTTAAAAAAAAAAAAGTAGATCTGCTCTATGCAACACTTAGCGAACGACTCACCGTATCACAGACAACAAACCTGTCATGAAAAATGAAATCGTTCTTAATACAAAACCTTTATTTTAAGGCAAACCCTTTATTTTAAGGCAATGCATTTGTAATGATCGTGGTAGAGGATCGTGGCCGATCGGGTGAATGTGGGACTTCAAGACAAGCGCAAAACCAGTGACTGTCATGGTGTATACACGGGCCATAGAGGCCCCGTGAACTATCTGAAGTAAGGGAAGTGAGCTCGGGTTGTAAACCGGCTGGAGACAGTTGTCGACCGGACGTCCTAACTGACAATCTGGACAACTGTAGCGTGGCCATGCCTGACAGAAAATAGTTCTACTTATTGAGTTAGAGTTAGATAAAATGTTGAAATATTTAGAACGATGTAGAAATTATAGAATAATAAAGTTAGAAATAATAGAGCTCAACATGTTGAATCTACATCAGACGTTCTCGTGTGGATTGTAACCACATTCTGATTGTTTGTTTGTGTTGTCGTGATTGCAGTGTTAATGTTCTTTGATTGTATCAGCAATGAACTATATCACAGCACTCATAACTCTTGGTACTTTTCAAGCTCAAGGAGTCGGAGGCGAATATGAAAAGTATAATTGAGCACATCTGTCAGCGCAAGTTAAATGACCATTAAAAACAAGTGCTCAGACCTTACCACCAGCCTCTTGACCCCTGACAGCGTACTTTTTATTATATATCAGGATAAAGAGTTCTTACATGCGAGATGAACTTATTTAAGAAGATAACCCCCCCCCCCCCCCCCCCCCCCCCCCCCCCCCCCCCCCCACACTCCCCGAACAACTAGTCAACAATATAATGAAATTATTTGAAGCATTAGAGATGTCGCTGAGGCGATGGTGGCTAGACTCCCGCCTGCGGATCGGAAGGTCGTGGGTTCGGATCCTGGCGAAGCCAGCCTTTTTTTCAAAAATGACATTGACTCCCAGGTCGACCCAGCCTTGAGTGGGTATCGGGTGCAGTCCTGGAAAGTAAAGGCGGCCGCCCTGATGCTGACCCCATCACCAACTAAATATAGGTCTAGCACCATATGCCCTGTACACCTAAAGACGTGGAAAAGGGTCCATTACTTTTAGACATATAATATTACCTCGAACAGAGCAAATATACACTTTCACGTCACAGTATGCGGATCCAGCATATTGTACCAGATGCTTCTTCTTCTTTCGCTCGCCTGAAATAAGTTGTCTATATCAGCAATTTTGTCTCTTGTATACATTTTACATTCGTTGTTAGAACATTCAGTGATCCATAGAGTTTATGTTCCACTGTTGTTCTTTCTGGCCAAAAGGTTTGCCTTAATGTGCAAATTCGGTTCAGTCCTGGAGTACATGCTCTGCTGTCTAGGGCACCTTTCCACAGGTGCACATGCCTGAGACGGCTGTCTTGAATTTCGTGTACATGTGGTTACGTAATCGACTGTGCCCTGTTCTCATGGTGCCAGATAAATATGTTCATCGATCAACTGAATCCTGAACGCCTGACTAAATGGCGAGGGTGATATTCTTGCATACGGGAGAAACGGGTTCAAATTCTCAAAGACATTTTGGACTTTTTTGTCGGAGGGAAAAATACAGTTCTTCTTCTTCTTCTTCTTCTTCTTGTTCACCGGCTGTGAATTCCGGCGGTAAGTCACGGTTGTTCGTCCAAAATGGACTTTTGGCTTTTACCTTGACCTGAGTTTTGCGTGTACATCCGTTTTACTGGCTTATTTGTTTGCAGTACTCGTTCCCCGCCTCTCCGGCAGATGTACTCCGACTTCGGAGGGAAAAATACAGTTCTAACCTGCATAATCAGTGGCGACAGCACTAGCCGTGCGGATCTGAATGCTCAGACTTTAAAGACACATCAACAAATGGTAAAACAGGTAGTTTTTCTCTTTTTTTAATTTGGTGAATTGCACCATTATCGACAATATAAGGCGATAGAAGAGGGAATGATAGCAGCTAAAGCAGAAACTCAAAAAAAAAAAAAAAAAAAAAAAAAAAAAAAAAACGAACCAAAGAAGAAGGAGAAGAACAACAAGAAGAAGAAGAAGAAAAAAGAAGAGGAGGAAGAAGAAAATAAAAGAAGAGGAAAAAAGGTTGAAGAAAAAGAAGAAGAAGAAGAAGAAGAAGAAGAAGAAGAAGAAGAAGAAGAAGAAGAAGAAGAAGAAGAAGAAGAAGAAGAAGAAGAAGAAGAAGAAGAAGAAGAAGAAGAAGAAGAAGAAGAAGAAGAAGAAGAAGAAGAGATGAAGAGAGGAAGAAGATGACGACGACGACAAAGAAGAAGAAGATGACGAAGAAGAAGACGACGAAGAAGAAGACGACGAAGACGAAGAAAGAGAAAAAGAAAAAGAAGAAGAAGAAAAAGAAAAAGAAGAAGAAGAAGAAACGGAAAGAAACGAGGTAAGAGAAAAAACAAAAGAAAAAGACAAAACAGAAGAAGAAACAGAAGAAGAAGAAGAAAAAGAAGAAGAAGAAGAAGAAGAAGAAGAAGAAGAAGAAGAAGAAGAAGAAGAAGAAGAAGAAGAAGAAGAAGAAGAAGAAGAAGAAGAAGAAGAAGAAGAAGAAGAAGAAGAAGAAGAAGAAGAAGAAGAAGAAGAAGAAAAAGAAGATGACGACGACGAAGAAGAAGAAGATGACGAAGAAGAAGATGACGAAGAAGAAGACGACGAAGAAGAAGACGACGAAGACGAAGAAAGAGAAAAGAAGAAGATGATGAAGATGAAGAAGAAGATGAAACGTAAGAAGAAGATGAAACATAAGAAGAAGATGAAACAGAAAA
The DNA here is from genome assembly GCA_905116865.2 of Candidula unifasciata. NCBI lineage: Eukaryota > Metazoa > Mollusca > Gastropoda > Stylommatophora > Geomitridae > Candidula > Candidula unifasciata. The sequence continues at coordinate 74,761 of CAJHNH020000697.1, read as the reverse complement.
AAAAGGCAACAGAAACAAAGAAAACAGACAAAGAAAATGAAACAAGTTAAGAAAAAAGACATATTAGAGAAATCTGGCTTGCCCCGTTGGTCTCTACATCAATGTATAAATGTGAAACGTTATTGGTTTGGCTTGATGTTTGTTTCGTCAGTATCACACCTGATAAAAAACCTTCCGATAGTGAAAGAGTTAAAGTCTCATTTTTTAAAATTACTCCCACGCTAGCCCTGTCTTTATTCTTCTCTTGTGTACCTCTTCTTAGCCGTTCGCTGCTTTATAGATGACGGTGTCACGCCGGTGAATGTTTGATTTCATTTGTTTGTGTTAGAATGGCCAGATCAATAGCATACCTGCTATGGCACTTTCGATTATGTTGACTGTTTAATGTACACACTGTGTGGGTGGTCACTGCGGTTTAACTGTCTCAGTAGCTGATGATAACGAACTACGGTACTTGCATCCAGTTGAAGTATGCCAGGTACTTTCATTTTAGCTCACCCCCAAAAATGGGGAACCCCGAAATTCCCCGGAAAGTACACTATTTTTGGGGTGTTCGGGTTATTGTGACAGTACCTGCCTATATAGCTTCCGGTTCAAACACAGCCACGTCTAATGACCACGGAAACAGGCTGCTTTTATGCATCGCTGCATGAGGCATCCCTTTAACGATGAACAGGCACACTGTCATAGCCCTGTGGGAAGGGTATGGGACAGGGTATAAACGATAAGACTTCTGACGTCCTATGTTTGTGTTTGACAGACCAAGAGGTGCACCAGCGGTCAGCAAGCTGAATTTACGATTTGAGGAAAACTCGAGATGGCTTGAGCACTAGTACTCATCATCATCATGTAGCAGATCCTTTGCAGAACGTCGCTCTCATCACAGTCGGCCTGAAAGAAACTCTGTCTCTCGCCAGTTTTCCCGCCTCGTGTACTTTCATACTCAAGGAGACACTTATATCCTGTGCCCATCTTCGTGTCGGTCGGCCCCTGCCCCTCCTTCCTGGTACCATGCCTTTGCCATATTTTTTTTTCAATCCGTCGTTGCGCTTGATATAACCAACATATTTCAGCTTTCCAGACAGGATGCTTTTTATTAGCCAATCTTCCTTGGTGTTCAGATCTTTCAAAATATCAGTATTTCTCATCTTCTTTGTCAAAGGTATTCTGATAATCTTTCTATAGCATTTCAGCTCAAAAGCCCCTATTCTCTTTCTTAAGGACTGAAAGATAGTCCACGACTCCCATCCGTATGTAGCCACAGGGAAGATGCATGCTCTCAAAATTATAATTTTGATCTCCTTGCTGGTGCTTAACCATAGACTTTTAAGGCTGTTCGATCTTTGCATTGCTATGGCCATTCTCCTTTTAATTTTTGTCAAACAGTCTCCATTGCTGTTTATTACCGAGCCTAGATATTCAAAGTTTGTGAGATTTTCAATTTCTTCATCATTTATTGTTATTTTTGGGTGACAGCCAGTATTATCTGTGGACATTACTTTACTTTTCTTCAAATTCAAGAACAGATTTTGATCTTCACTGTGCTTTTGGACATAAAATATTAAATGTTCCTCCCCCTTTACCCTGTTCGAAAGGAGGACTGTGTCATTTGCGTAGCGAAGCTCCGGAATAGGGTTGCCACAAATTTTGAGCTGATCATAAATGTGGATCATAACACTAGTACAACATACATGTTTTACCCGATGCTGACATTAGGCGGCGATTCACTGATCGAATAAGTTCTTTAATGATAAAGGCTCTTGCAGACAGTACATTTCACACAGCAACAGCGTGTATACACACGAGATGAGACTTGTGCCTCTGAAAGTTGTAATCCAATAACTTCACCACTTCTTCTTATGGCTTTCTAAAGCCCGGCTCTCTAGCGAAGTTGGTTAAACCTGACTTTCGCCGCGGCCGGGTGACGAACTCCTTGTGGTCCGGGTTCACTCCCGGGGGTAGTCTGAAAAGCCACATTTCTCCCAGATTAACGGTACCTATAATGGAATCAAGGCCGATGGGTTGCGATATCCATAGTACCGAGCCTAAGGGTTTACAACTCATGGCTTCTGGATACGTTAAAAAAAAAAATGCCTTTCTAACTCCCAACGGAGCATAGCCCCGCAACCAATTCACGCGAAGTCGTTTTTTCCCCCTTTGCTTTTGCATGCAGTTCTCCCCATGTCCTCCCCATCTGTTTAACTTCACTGACTTCTGGCACAATACTAGAATAATAGTGTATAAAGCCCCTTCACCGCAGG
>CAJHNH020000697.1:47500-67500 GCA_905116865.2 Candidula unifasciata | reverse complement strand
ATATCTAACTTGTCATACATCAATTCACCACCAAGTGGTGCAGAGCCAGGCAGTCTATCTGTCTGCTCATTTCCCACCACACCGGCATTAGTTGGAGAAAATATCCAAAATATGTTAACTACCCGGGACCTCTGAAGTGATGCTTGCCACTCTGCACGAAACATGTCTATTTTCACTTTGCACAACATGCTCTGTAAGTCAGTTTCAATCACTGCATGTGTGCACAGCTGATTCTCAACCTAGCGAATGGCAGTAGAGACTGCCTCCACCTCCATTCTCACTCTACCTCCAACTAGACATTGTGATATCATATGCAAGGCTTTGCTGCACTAGGCGACATCCATTCGCCTTTGCTATGGAATCCCACGCACTTTTCTGCCACATATAATGGAAAACAGAACAACAGAGCGATATTGATAAGGAAGATTTTATGATAAAAGAATCATTTTGTTCGGTTTCCGATTACATAAAAGACCTTCCATATTTTATGCATGACTTCTGCCTTTGGGTGAATTCAGCGAAAAATATGTGGCGTTAGCATTTGACGTCAGAATGACGTTTTTGATGACGCAGAAGTGGAAAGCTCTCTAGTTGTCATTCACATTTGGACAGACCCCGCCTCCTGGACAAATTTGAAAAGGATTTTATGGAAATGAAACTGGAAATTGTGGGAGTATTGTTTCCTGCCGACGATAGCGTTGATCCGTGTTTTTATGTGGAGAAACGTTTACAAAATTTAACACTTCAGTTTACGAAAATATCTATCCATGATCAAAAGCAAAATAGGCAAAATGAATGGTTTTGTGAAGTCGGAGTGTGTAATTGCTTTTGAAAAATGCTTTTAAAATGTTACTGTTTTCTTTGTTCCTATTATTGTTTTCCTGGTTGTTCTTGTTATTGTTGTTGTTCTTGTTATTGTTGTTGTTCCTTTTCTTATTTTTCTTCTTCTTCTTCTTCTTCTTCTTCTTCTTCTTCTTCTTCTTCTTCTTCTTCTTCTTCTTCTTCTTCTTCTTCTTCTTCTTCTTCTTCTTCTTCTTCTTCTTCTTCTTCTTCTTCTTCTTCTTCTTCTTCTTCTTCTTCTTCTTCTTCTTCTTCTTCTTCTTCTTCTTCTTCTTCTTCTTCTTCTTCTTCTTCTTCTTCTTCTTCTTTTTCTTCGTCTTCTTCCTTCCTTCCTTCCTTCCTTCCTTCCTTCCTTCCTTCCTTCCTTCCTTCCTTCCTTCCTTCCTTCCTTCCTTCCTTCCTTCCTTCCTTCCTTCCTTCCTTCCTTTCCTTCCTTCCTTCCTTCCTTCCTTCCTTCCTTCCTTCCTTCCTTCCTTCCTTCCTTCCTTCTTCCTTCCTTCCTTCCTTCCTTCCTTCCTTCCTTCCTTCCTTCCTTCCTTCCTTCCTTCCTTCCTTCCTTCCTTCCTTCCTTCCTTCCTTCCTTCCTTCCTTCCTTCCTTCCTTCCTTCCTTCCTTCCTTCCTTCCTTCCTTCCTTCCTTCCTTCCTTCCTTCCTTCCTTCCTTCCCTTCCTTCCTTCCTTCCTTCCTTCCTTCCTTCCTTCCTTCCTTCCTTCCTTCCTTCCTTCCTTCCTTCCTTCCTTCCTTCCTTCCTTCCTTCCTTCCTTCCTTCCTTCCTTCCTTCCTTCCTTCCTTCCTTCCTGCCTGCCTGCCTGCCTGCCTGCCTGCTTGCCTGCCTGTGGTTAACAGCTAGCCTGTGATAACTGTGCCCACAACCCAACATATCGGATTTTAACTAACTCCTAATTATTCAGCCCTTACGACATGCTTGTTACCTCTTTCAATGGTAAATAGTTGTTACATTAGTTTGTTTTATCTGGAGCAGTTATGACTTGACACTAGTAAAAGCTCGACCTACTGGGGTTAAGACCCTCGCCTGTAAATCTGAAAGTCGGGGGTTCAAATCAGAACTGAGCAGGACTTTTGTCTTTCTTTAATGACACTGACTCACAGGTCGACACAGTCTCAACATAGTATCAGGTAAAGTCCTGGGAAGTAAATGCGGCCGGCGTGATATTGACCACATCACCCCCAGAGTCCTGTTAGGACTATGCTATTATAGGTTTAACACTAAATGCCGAGTAGCATGATGACATGAACATTTTTCCTGTATTTTTTTTTTTTTTGTCTTACTATAGGGGTTATTCTCTGGTAGCCGGTTCGATTCAAGCTGCGGGCAATTGGGCAACAGACTATTCTGCTTTGATTTCAACAGCGATATCGAGAACACACTATTTACGGTCATTGGGAAACTACAGAGGGTAAACTTGCTTAATAAAATTCCAAACAGCAATAACTAAAAAAAAAAAAAAAAATTGCCGTGGTTGGTTCTACAATTTCTTGGAAAGGATAGGTAACTAACCGACTACAGGAGTTGTAAGATGAAGAGGCTTTAAATGGAAGCTCTTAAAGCCTGACTTCAGTCACAGACTGTCCACATTCGCGTTAGTCATAGACTGTCGCAGAAGTCACGCGGGGGTGGGGGGGGGGGGGGAGCTGCTTGAGCTCGAGGCACGGTGTCCGCCTCGAGTGCTAGAGGTTTCCTGGTATTTTCTTAGTTATGGTCCTTGCCACCCGCATTTTGTTTTCCTGTGTTGCTAGTATTTATTTCCGGTGGTCACACACGTGTTGGAGATTCATCTATCCAGATAAATATGTGATTCCTCTCAGAAACATTTTATTTGCGTGATTTTATGTATTTGTGTTCGTGTTGGTAGTAGTGTATCCTGATGTAATGTGCTGATGAAAGCGGTCTAGCCGAAACGTTTACTTGTCGTTTGTGTTTGTGATAATGTCATGTTGACTGGCTCTACTTTTTGTTGGGTTCGATACCTTTTCTGGTTCTTAAAGTTTCAAGGGGCAGTGGTTATATTTACCACCCCTCCCCCCACCCCATATGGCGCCCCAGCATCACACACTATGTGTATCTCATGTGAAATCTATTGAATAAAAGCTGTGTTTAAATCTTTATGTTCTGCTTAATTGTTTGATGGAATCTTTTCTTGTGTGCGATTTCATTCTGTTCTCCTGACGCCTTCTAGACCTGATTAGAGGACAGTTGAACCAAAGTGTCGTATATGTTCTGTCTTTCTACAGTTACCTCATTCATTTCCCTTTCACGGACAAATAGAAAACATTATCAGATAACACTTGAACACAGAGCGTTCCAAACAGTGTGTCAAGACACATTACAGTGCCGACTGTAATGGGGAAATCGCGTGGTAATTTATTGGTGTTGTTCAAATTTATGTTGTTATTATTACTCTTAAATTATGGCAGTGACATTATAAGTATATAAATATTATATGTTGTTGTGTCATGAAATATTTAGTTTCTAGCTTCTATGTATATGTTCATCTCTTTTCAGCCTTTTGCTTCATTATCATCATCATCAGCATCATCAATTTCCGTTTCTAACATTAGGCGTTGTGGAGAGGAACAGTTTGCGATCCATTGCTAGATAGGCAACAATCGCTCTTGTCATTCCATATCGATGTATAAGCTCTATAATGTCATCAATCCATTTCCTTCTAGGGCGACCTCTTGATTTCATAACATACATTTTCATGTGTAGCGTCTGCATTGGTAGTTGTTCTGGCTGCATTCTTACTAAATAACCAAATCGTTTGATCTTTTTTTCTCACGAATTCGTTGCATGTGGTTGTTCCCACTGTCTGATAATATCAATTCTAAGTTTGTCTTGAGTGGTTAAGCTGGCGGTTTTTCTCAAGCATCTCATTTCACAGGTGGTATAATTTTACATAAATTGGCTTCTGATAATGACTCTGGCACTCACTGGTATCACAGTGTTGGTATGTATGTAAAGTGAAGTTAAGATCCCTTTTCCACGCTTTTTAGGGCATATAAGGCTAGACCTATATTTTTTATGGACCTATCAGCACAAGATGGGTGATATAGTCAGCGTCACACCCACCGCCTTTACTTCCCGGGACTGCACGCGATACCCACTCAAGGCAGGGTCGAACTGGAAGTCAAGGTCATAATATAAGTCCGGCTCCATCAGGTAGCGAATCCACGACCTTCCTATCTGCACGCGAGCGTCTAGCCGTTACGCCACGGTAACTCCCGTGATGGTATGAATATGCTGTTTATAATTGTGTGTTTTTTCACTCATACTTATGTTTCGAATTCTAATAACGGTGTCAGTTGGTATATAACTACACTGGCTCGTTGGCCTCCAAAAATATACTTCCTAGATATTTACATTTCTTAATTTGCTTCAGAGAAGCACCCTTCAACTCGATATGTAGGATACTAGGAATTCAGCTGACCTCTGTTACTTCAGTTTTAGTCGTATTTACTGTCTTGTTATTCTTCTGCATATTGAACAAAGTCTGTTTATATGGTTTGGCAGTCTATGCCCATGTGTTACTATTGTAACTCATACACTATAACAATGACATTTTTTTCTTCAGAAATATTGTATATTTTAAAAATGAAACTGTTTCCATGACACAGGAATTATCGTGAAAAATTCATTTGTTACACTTTAGGTACGCGTTCGTCTCGCTTATAAGGGATCAATTCTCTTGTTTGCCCGGCTCTCTAGCGTAGTTGGCTAAACCGGATTGCGCGGTGACCGGGTGACGAACTCCTTGTGGTCCGGGTTCACTCCCGGGGGTAGGCAGAAAAGCCACATTTCTCCCAGATTTACGTATTTACAGTGGAATCAAGGCCAAAAGGTTGCGATATCCATAATACCGATCCTAAGGGTTAACAACTCATGGCTTCTGGATACTAAAACAAACAAACATTCTCTTGCTTGAAAGTAGACTGAACTACTTTGTAATAAAATTAAGTTTGTCTAAAAAGAGTGTCACTAGATTACAAGTTTGAAGAGCTTTGCATTAACAGACAAACCAATAACGACATTGAGATACATAGAGAGATAGCTGAAAGATGCAAGTACACGCACGAAATCCACTGAATTTAACCTGGAACTACACTGAATTTAACCTGGATCTACACTGAATTTAACCTGGAAACAAACTAAGTGATTTAGATCCCTGTGAGAAAAGACAGACAATTTACAACACGTGAACCTAATGTAGCGTGACCTATGGTCAGTTTTCTCAGATATTTTCGGAAAGTAAAGGATAAATTTGTCTCTTCTGTTTCAAAGCAGAGAGTTGGGAGGAAGTGTTGGAACGCACGCTATCATATATAAATAAATGCTATGTGGGCAGAGGCAGTTATTTATTATGATTCCGACCGTTAGCAAATCTGTTTCAAATGTATTATATGAACAGACAGGATGGCTTTTTGGCTTTTTGTGACCAGGGATCTTCAAAATATGTACATGGACAATTTATAAGGGGGGGGGGGGGGCCTGCTGTGATGTAACGGCTAAACGCTCGCCTGCAGATACAAAGATTTTGGGTTCAAATCTTAACGGGGCCGGGCGATGTTTAGAATTGACATTGGTTTGCAGGTCGATTCAGTGGTCAAAGGGAATCAGGTAGAGTCATTAGAAGTTAACATGTTTTGGATACTTCTCCAGATGATGCCGGTTTTTTGGGAAATGAGCAGGTAGATAGACTGGCTGGCTCTGCACCACCTGGTGGTGAGTTAATGTATGACAAGTTAGAGCGAGTGAACAGTGCTGAGGCACAAATAGATGGTTACGATCCACGGAGAATGGCGCTGTGAGGAGTTACCAGGAGATCTGGCCGACGCTCAACGCTCAAGGGAAGGATGAGACGGATATACAATCAGGACGGTTACTGATTCCATCAGCATTGGAACTCTTCGCTTGCTGCTGAAGATGGGGCTTGATGTTGACCACATTATCCACCAAGCGCCGAGTGGTCTAGAAGATATAAGTCTAGCTATGTATGCCCAATATGCCTGAAGGTGTGGAAAAGGATCCTCTGCTTTTTGCTGTTATTACAAGGCTGTTATTACAAGGCTGTTATTACAAGGCTGTTATTACAAGGCGAGTATTACAAGGCTGTTAAAACAAGGCTGTTATTACAAGGCTGTTATTACAAGGCTGTTATTACAAGGCTGTTATTACAAGGCTGTTATTACAAGGCTGTTATTACAAGGCTGTTATTACAAGGCGAGTATTACAAGGCTGTTAAAACAAGGCTGTTATTACAAGGCTGTTATCACAAGGCTGTTATTACAAGGCGAGTATTACAAGGCTGTTATTACAAGGCTGTTATTACAAGGCTGTTATTACAAGGCTGTTATTACAAGGCGAGTATTACAAGGCTGTTAAAACAAGGCTGTTATTACAAGGCTGTTATTACAAGACGAGTATTACAAGGCTGTTATTACAAAGCTGTTATTACAAGGCTGTTATTACAAAGCTGTTATTACAAGGCTGTTATTACAAAGCTGTTATTACAAAGCTGTTATTACAAGGCTGTTATTACAAAGCTGTTATTACAAAGCTGTTATTACAAGGCTGTTATTACAAAGCTGTTATTACAAGGCTGTTATTACAAAGCTGTTATTACAAGGCTGTTATTACAAGACGAGTATTACAAGGCTGTTAAAACAAGGCTGTTATTACAAGGCTGTTATTACAAAGCTGTTATTACAAAGCTGTTATTACAAAGCTGTTATTACAAGGCTGTTATTACAAAGCTGTTATTACAAGGCTGTTATTACAAAGCTGTTATTACAAGGCTGTTATTACAAGACGAGTATTACAAGCCTGTTAAAACAAGGCTGTTATTACAAGGCTGTTATTAGAAAGCTGTTATTACAAGGCTGTTATTACAAGGCCGTTACAACAAGGCTGTTATTACAAGGCTACATTCGTAAAGTACAGTAGAACCTCTCTTAACGAGCACCTCTCATAACGAGTAATTCGCGTAACGAGAAAAACAAATTGTAAAAGAATGGCTCGCTTAACGAGCGACGTTTCGCATAACGAGTGGCGAGGAAAGGGGAAGTCTCGGATTGTGCGCATGTTACATCAGTCTGTGTTTAGCACTTGTTACAGTAGCATCGTAGTGTTGCTTGTGATCAGACATTTTCTTAAACGTATGTTATATTGTGTAATATGTACATGAATCCTCCAGGCCTACAAGATGACCTCCCTGAAAAATTTAAGTTCTTCAAGATCCATTTTCTCCCTCCGAACAATATACCTCCAGCCTATGGACCAGCAAGTTATTTCTAACTTTAAGAAGCTCTATACTAAAGCACTCTTCGAGCATTGTTTTCATGTGACTGAAGAGGCCAACCTCACTCTCAGAGAATTTTGAAAAAATCACTTCCACATCGTTGACTGCCTCAAGATGATTGACAAGGCGTTGGAAGGGGTTACTACGATAACCCTAACTTCTGCTTGGAAGAAGCTTTGGCCGGAGAGAGTTGTCGAATATGACTTTGAGGGGTTCGAGACAGTACCTGTGGAACCTGTAGTCCACGAGATTGTGTCTTTGGCCGCTATCATGGGATTGGAGATGGATAACAGTGATATCGAAGAGCTTGTGGAAGAGCACAGCCAAGAGCTGACCACCGAAGAGCTTATGGAGTTGCATTGTGTTTTACAGCAAGAAGTTTTGGAGGAAAGTTTGTCAGAGGAGGAGGAGGAGGTAACAGAAAAGCAACAATCTTCTTGCGAAATAAGAGAAAATCTGAAAACTTGGGAAACTGTTGCATCTTACATTGAGAAACATCACCATAATAAGGAAGTGGCTATTGCGCGCTGCAAATTATTTAATGATAATGCTGTGTCGCATTCTCGCCACATTTTGAAGCGTCGGCAAAAACAGTTTTTTCTGGACATCCTTCCAGTAAAAAATAATTATGTATCATAATTATATCGATTTTTTTTTTTTTTTGCAAATAGATTTCGCATTACAGGTGGGTTCGTTCACTGTGGTAGAAACGATGAAGGTGAATATGTATATAATTATCTTTGAATAAACGTTATACATAACATTTTATGAGCATTTTTTTCTACATGGAACGCATTATCGTATTTTACATTAATTCATATGAGAAAAATTGTTTCGCGTAACGAGTTTTTTCGCTTTACGAGTATGATTCTGAAACGAATTATGCTCGTTAAGCGAGGTTCCACTGTAGATTTTTTCAGTTGTCCCCATGTGGGATGAAATATCTAGTTTTTTTTTAAGCCCCACCCTGGCTTTTGGCGGGGGCCCTGAATATAGCCAGGCCATAAATATGGCCTAATGGATAAACAGGGTTTATGGGACCTTCCACGGGTGATTCTTATCGGTATGGTTGCACTTTGTATCAACGGGTGTTTATCGCTCTGTGTGATGTACAACTTACATTAATACATACTTACAAACATACATACATATATACATACATACAGACAGACAGACAGACAGACAGACAGACAGACAGACAGACAGACAGACAGACAGACAGACAGACAGACAGACAGACAGACAGACAGACAGACAGACAGACAGACAGACAGACAGACAGACAGACAGACAGACAGACAGACAGACAGACAGACAGACAGACAGACGGACAGACGGACAGACGGACAGACGGACAGACGGTCAGACGGACAGACGGACAGACGGACAGACGGACAGACGGACAGACGGACAGACGGACAGACGGACAGACGGACAGACAGACAGACAGACAGACAGACAGACAGACAGACAGACAGACAGACAGACAGACAGACAGACAGACAGACAGACAGACAGACAGACAGACAGACAGACAGACAGACAGACAGACGGACAGACGGACAGACAGACAGAGACAGACACACAAGCACGCGGACAGACAGGCAGACACGCGGACAGACACACAGGCAGACACACAGACATACACACAGGCAGACACACAGACATACACACAGGCAGACACACAGGCATACACACAGGCAGACACACAGACATACACACAGGCAGACACACAGACATACACACAGGCAGACACACATGCAGACACACATACATACACACAGGCAGACACACATGCAGACACACAGGCAGACACACATGCAGACACACAGGCAGACACACATGCAGACACACAGGCAGACAGCAAGGCAGGCACACAGACAGACGCACAGACACACACACAGGCATACACACAGGCAGACACACAGACAGACAGACAGACACACAGGCAGACACGCAGACATACAGGCAGACACGCAGAGAGGCACACAGACACACAGGCATGTACGCAGACAGGCACACACACAGTCACACAGACGCACAGACGGACACACAGACAGACACGCAGACACACCGACAGACACATAGACACACAGACTCACAGGCCGACACACAGAAAGACACACAAACATACAGACAGACACACAGACAAACAGACAGACGCACAGGCGCACAGATAGACACACAGACAGACACACAGACACACAGACATACACACAGACAGGCACATAGACAGACACACAGACAAACACATAGACAGACACACAGACATATACACAGACAGACACACAAACATACAGACAGTAAGACTCACAGACATACACACAGACGCACAGTCAGACACACAGACAAACACAGAGACAGACACACAGACGGACACACAGACAAATACAGAGACATACACACAGACACCTCCACCCACACCGCCACGCACACCTTTACGAACACCCCCACGCACACGCACAATGTAGTTTACGTGATGATTGTTTTACCAGAAAGGGGTCTTTTCCTTTCGAGTTTAAGTAGCTCGATGGTTATTTCACAGGTTGGTATAACGCTCCAAGTCCTGCTTTCATCCTTTCTCATTCCAGCTGATCGTCGTAAAGTGGCCAAACCATTTGCTTCGCACTCTGAAAATTATAGGTTCGTCTCACAGACACCTCAATTAGGTCACAAGCGCAGGTTTTAGGGACAGCCCTGTGAATCATCACTGGAGTTCAGCGTTGTGTAACGCTCTCGGCAGGCAACTAGCTGCTCTGTGACGGGAGACTGAGCAATACTTCATAATATCGGGTGCAATGTATTGGATCTTGGCTATTTCAACTGTTACTGTTTCGTAGACCAGTCGACACTGTATGTGCAGTGACGTCAACATCACGTGGCATATGGCGGGACATATGCAAAAACAATGGTCTCCATCTGATACAGCACGCAGCGTTTCGCAAAATCCCCTTTATTTGTGTCACAGATCATACTGGTGTGAAATGCTATGAGAGAGCAGACGCCCTGGCTGGCGGTGCGACTGTCAGGAATGGGCCATCTATGGACATGAGAGGCACCGTCAATGCCATACCAGAGACTAAACGCTGTGAGGTTTTCAGTTTCATTGTTTTTTGTGTGTGTGTCACTGAATAGACCGCATTCCCTGGGTGTACCAACTGGAGCAGAGAGACAGCAAAACCACGCTAGAGCCACGCTTTGTTAGATCTGCCAGAACAGAATGGGAGCTGTAAGGCTAAAAGCACTGGGAGACACACCCAGAGGGAGATTGGAGCACTAACTGTCTTTTTCAATGTGCGATGAAGAGAATCTTTAACTCTTAAAGTACCAAACAACGCCCCACTAGTGACTGGATATTACTCATGTGCCCCAGTCAAATTGCTATTTTTGTTTGTATTGTACATCATATAATAACCCCAGAACTCCTACAATACACCTGTTTCCGTCAAGGATAGTCTCTTTAGGACTTGTGGATGTACTACACCTATTATTCTGCTTTTTTTAATTATTCCTCAATCAGACATTAGCTACGACCTATTGGGACTGAAAGAGTTAAATGAATAATGAACCACAAGGTCAACCTCATGCCGGCCACCTTTACTTCGCAAAATATTACACGATAGCCAGGTAAGGCTGTCCTGACATGGGGGGTCATAGACTGATTGATAGATGAAATGCTATTGGCCCATGCTAAGAACCGCAAAGCGAAAGCACTATTTTCTGGTTCTTTATCCCCATCTTACCTCCAGATGACGTCACGGGACAGTCCAACATTTCAGAGGGTGGTAAGACTGGGTTTCCCGGCTTTCTGATGCTTTTAACGACCCGAAAACATCTAGAACTAGCCCTAACCCCAACCAGCCTAGGTCCCACGACTGCATGCAGTCTATCTACCACCTCCTGAAATATTAGACTGTCCCGTGACCTGTGGATTTCCCCTGTTTGGGGTGGGATATTAAAAAAGCACCCATTTTTTTTATTAAAGAACATTTCTATTACTCCCACAACTTCCTTTCTTTAATGCGACCTTTCATATGTCAATTTAAGCCGCCGAACCCTGTATAATTCATACACAAATAGAAAGTCCTCTATGATTTTCTTGGTTGACCCTGGCAGCGGGTTTCTGTTGCAATCAGAATTCGATTAGAGCGCCCTCGACTCTACATACATGCTGAAGGCATCTCGTGGGAATAAATGTAGAAGGTTAAGCGCAAACAGAACAATTGGAGAAAGGAGGAACAAAATAAGTGTTTTTTTTAAGAGTGACGTTATTGCACTATACTACCAGGTTGAGGGGACCAGTTACATTTCTCTTTGTCTTACTATCTCGAAGATATATTTTGTCCCCTTTTTTCGTCTTTGCTGGTTCTTGTTCGTCGAGAGTTCATGGGAAAGGCCAATACTATAGGGGTGTTAGGGTGTAAAACTAACTCGGAACTAACACTAACCCTAACCCTCTATAATATTGGACTTTCCCGGGAACTCTCCACAAATCTCGGATTTCCCGAGACGGGATGAACTAAAAGAAAACTACCTATTTACTTCTTAACGAACTAACTATTATTCTTCTAATACCAAAAGAAGGTTTCGCAAAAGATGGCAATAAATAAATATCCGTGAACACAATTAATTAGTTATTACTTTCAAAACAGTAATATAACAGACGTAGTAATAGTGGACAGATTTCTTGAGTGTCCTGTGACCAAATATACAAAAGTAAGAGAAAATATTAAGGCAGGGAACGGATTCAGCAGATAGAAGGATTCACAAATTATGCATTGTTTGGGACTTACAAAAATTAACTTTTAAAAGTTTAACAAAATCAAATAAGGACGAATCTTTGGCCTAGAGGTTAGTGAAACAGCTCTCAGTCTGTCTGCCTGCTAGTCTGTCTGTCTGTCTGTCTTCCTGCTAGTCTGTCTGTCTGCCTGCCTGCTAGTCTGTCTGCCTGCTAGTCTGTCTGTCTGTCTGCTAGTCTGTCTGTCTGACTATTTACCTCCCTGCCTGCTAGTCTGTCAGTCTGCCTGTCTGCATGCCTGCTAGTCTGTCTGTCTGTCTGCTGCTAGTCTGTCTGTCTGTATGCCTGCTAGTCTGTGTGTCTGCCTGCTAGTATGTCCATCTGTCTGTCTGCCTGCTAGTCTTTCTGTCTGTCTGCCTGCTATTCTGTCTGTCTGCTTGCTAGTATGTGTGTCTGCCTGCTAGTCTGTCTGTCTGCCAGATTGCTAGTCTGTCTGCTAGTCAGTTTATCTGGCTGTCTGCCTGCTAGTCAGTCTGTCTGACTATCTGCCTACCTACCTGCATATCGATCTTTCTGTCCATCTACCTCTCCCCCACCTCCTTCCAAAACACGTCTCTGTCTGTATGTCCACCCCCTACTCACAGTTCGTAATCCATCTTCCGTGTTCCTTCGTCAAGACTTTCTGTCAGTTTGCTTTCCCATGTCTCTATCTCTCTATCCGTTTCGCCGGGTTCTTTTTTTTTAAATTTCTCCATCTCTATATGGCTGCCATAGGTCTATCTGTCGAACCATCTCCGTTTAACTACATATCGTTTGTCATCTTTCTGTTTGTCTGTTATAAATGTTATAAAATACTTGTTCTCCTTCATAATTTACTCCTTGCTGCCCGTGCGTGTTTATATGTGTATATGCGTGTGATATTCGCACTCAACACTTACCATAATTTTCAACCTACAACACAACAACAACAATAACACCACACATACAAACACAATTCACCCTAACAATGTATTTCTAGTGATCTCTTCAAGAAATCCTAACTGCCTTCTAAGTTTCAACAAATATATTTGATCTGTTTTTATCTGTGTATATTTTACCCCGAAAACTGTTTGCTTATCCTAGCACGCGCGTTAAGATAATAATCCGGCTAAGACGAAACCGATCCAGGTTTTACACCTTCGCACCGGAAACGGCTGCTGTCACGTGTCTGTTAGTGAAGATCTGCAGCTTAGCGCTAAGTTCGAAGCAGAGGCGGCGCTAAAAACCTACAAGGGGGGGGGGGAGGGTGAGTTGTTGGGGTCCCTTATAATTTAGGGGTCGAGCTCAAGGAGCTTATGTCTCTTTTAAATGGGCACTAATAATAATTATAACTGTTGTATACTGAATGGAAAATAAGGACAATATTATACTAAAAATACTTTCATTTTCTAGGGGACAGACTTATAAAGCCTCAAGCCTTGTTCAAGTGAGCAGTAATAATAAATTATTTGCATGTACGAAATGGCAAAAAAATATTAACATGTACTTAAAATAACAGAGTATTTTAAACAAATACCTGAGAAAAGAAAATGTCCATGAACAACTAACTTTCTAAGGGTGGACTCGGTAGGTGCCTTAGACATTAATGCCTTTCCCCGATCCCCCTACTCCAAAGAGTCGGGAGTGCTCATGTTTCGGCACGCCTGTGTCCCAGCGCCCCTGGTTGCTTGCATTTACCACTTAACTCCGTCCATTCTAAAGAGTTGAGATCAAAAGCAATAAATAATTAGATTTAAAGGGGTTAAATAAAAACGTTGTAAGACAAAACTAGCTGAACTAATAAATCAGATCCTTCCCCTGTCTATCTGTCTGTCTGTGTGTCTGTCCATTTGTCTATTTTGTCTGTTTTGTCTGTCTGTTCGTCTGTCTGTTTGTCTATATGTCTAGTATGTGTGTGTGTGTCTATTTGTGTTCTGTCTGTCTGTATGTGTGTCCGTGCGTCTGATTTTTCTGTCTAGTCTGTGTTTCTGTGTAACCGCCTGTATGTCTGCATGCCTACCTACCTGTCTGCATGCCTACCAGCCTGCCTGTCTGCATGCCTATCTGCCTGCCTAGTCTATCGCTCGAATACTCAATCGCTCGATCGCTCAATCGCTCGGTCCGTTAATGTTTCTGTGGTCTTGTCTATCGGTCGGTCGGTCGGTGGACTGGTCGATAAGTGGCTCAGTGGCTCGGTCGGTCCGCATGTCCATTTGCATGCCTGTTTGCTTGTGTCGCCTACTGGTAAATATCCCTTGACCTACCTCTATCCGTCTGTTGTCTGTCTGTCTATCTGTCTATATGCCTGCCTGCCTGCCTGCCTGTCTGTCTGTCTGTCTGTCTGTCTGTCTGTCTGTCTGTCTGTCTGCCTGCCTGCCTGCCTGCCTGTCTGTCTGTCTGTCTGTCTGTCTGTCTGTCTGTCTGTCTGTCTGTCTGTCTGTCTGTCTGTCTGTCTGTCTGTCTGTCTTTAATTCTATCTCGTTGTCTGCCTGTCTGGCCGTCTATCCACTAAATAACGCTGTTTGAGATCACAAAATGTGCAGAAGCATTTTTGTCCACGTCAGTTAGACAGACATTTCCTGTCAAAATACGCTTGGCTATACATCTTTGTGTGCTATTGAAACGAATATATAAAGTGTATTGTTATCCAGTCCAGGGCGTGTTTTCCCCAGGGTGTACTATTCTCATGTCTGGAGCAAACTGCTTAGCGTCAATCTTGTTATTTCGACATGCATAATTCGTATTTGTATTAGAATAAACTCTCTGTCTTTCTCTCTATCTATCCATCATTCTCTCTCTTTCTCACCCTCACTCCCTCTTTCTCACTCTCTCTGCTCCAGTCTCTCGCTGTGTTTCTTACTTGTGTTAGAATAAACTCTCTCTGTGTCTCGCTCTATCTATCTATGATTCTCTCTCTCTTTCTTACCCTCACTCCCTCATTCTCACTCTCTTTGTCTCGGTCTCTCACTGTATCTCTTATTTGTGTTAGAATAAACTCTCCCTCTCTCTCTCTTTTTGCCTTTTCCCTCCATTTACTCTTTCTCCTTCTATAGTGTTTTGCAGTGTCTCTTATTTGTGTTGGAATAAACTCTCTCTCTCTCTTTCTCTCTCTCTCTCTCTCTCTCTCTCTCTCTCTCTCTCTGTCTGCTTCAGTCTTTCGCTGTGCCTCCTATTTGTGTGGGAATAAAATATTTCTCTTTCTCACAACACTCTCTGTGCGTCTGTCTCTTGCCGTTTTTCTTCGTCCTTCTATGTTTCTATGTCTCCCTTTTTTTCATGCAATCTCTACATTATCTTTTTGACTTTTTTTTATCTCTCTGTCTCACAGTCACATAACGCTGGCGTCACGTGTCTTTTTTAGGGTTTCCCATAATAACCCCCCCCCCCCCCCCCCCCCCCCCCCCAAAAAAAAAGACACTCTGAAGTAGTTTCAGTGTTCAGATGTTGGCTCGCAATGGTCTAGGCGATATCCCGCAGTTCCAAAGAACATCCAACCTACTTCCGGGGTGAGGCGACTCAAATTATGGCACTAAAGAATTAATAAATATTCCTAAGCGCAACTTGGACTGACTTCCCCACTACCTTTAAGCCCCTAGACTAGATAGTAATCGTATGCTATTCGATTTAACACAGTAAAAAATGAATTACACAATAAAATAGACATCCCAGACAACTTAAGAACTGTGAAGGATGGACACTAACCACAGAATGTAAAATAACAAAACATCATGTAATCTGTGCAACGCAGGTAAGAATGAAATCAACAAGACTAAGTAAACTAGCTAGGGAAGCACATAATTCCCTATTCCAAATGGACTCTTGGTTTACTCCTAGCAGCAGCAAGTATCATCATTTTCAAAGCTGTGGAATTTTGGATAGGTAACTGCCGCTTGTTGTTAGGGTGAGCGGCAATTGCTGGCCACCACAACTTATCTGTCCAAGGGGTTCTGTTCATCCAAAGTGCAACATCTTCCAACAGCTGACCTTGAGAATGCTGGCAGCCATGTCAATCCCACATGTAATATTAAGTTGATAGTCACTGAAGTCAGACACAAGACTTAAATATTTGTAGGTAGAGCACTATAGTGTTTATAGTAAAGGATAATATATTTAAGTAGAAGGTTCCTTGTTAATTTAAAATGTTCTATATTAAACTTTAGGTCACCCTCTGGTCGTGGTAGTTGTTGGCAGCGTGACTACATAAAAAGCTCCTGGGTTGAAGATTCAAGCTGATGGTGATAATCCCGGAACAGTCGACATTTGTCGTCTCATGTAATACTTGACAATGATGCAGGGTCATAAGTGAGGTGTTCGTTGAGGATCCCTCATACTGTAGGCTGTGTGCTGGTTACACTTGATGTGTGTTAGGATGCTACTAATTGACTTAGCCTCCAGATATTAGTTATATCCAAACAGGAAAACCAGAGTTAGCAATCACTAAACACCCCTGTGTGGGTTCCGGGGCCCTATTGTGGGGGAAAACAAGAATAGACCCACTGCCTCCCCAAAAGCATGTCGTAAGAGTCGACTAACTGGGGAGCTTCCTTTGAAGTCGGAGTGCATCTGCCTGAGAGGCAAGGAACCAGCAGTCTGCATTCAAGAGAATGAGATCTGTAAAACTGATGCACATGCAACACTCAGGTTCTGGAACAGGACTGCAGTCCAGAAGTGGACGAACAACCAGAACTTTACGCCAGAATGTACAGCTGGTGAACGCAAAGAAGAAGAAGAAAGAATCACTAAACACCATACCATTTTCACCACCTATCCATATTCCTGCAGTATTCCAGCTCAGCTGACTGACTGACTGACTTTCTACCCCACCAGGACATCACACAAGCGATAAACACCCGATGACACAAAGTGCCACCATGCGGATGAGGATCGCCGTGGAGAGGTCCCAGAAACCGCGTTCAGACATTTGGCCATATTTATGGCCTGCCTATATTGCGGCCCCTGGCAAAAGCCAGAGTAGGGCTTCAAATGACAAAAAATTTCGTCCTGAAAAGGACGAAACTGGATACATCTCACAATCAGCTGTCTGTGCTAGGCTTTTATAGACCTCACAGGTCCATATCCATTCCCAGGGTCCTAGTGGCTAGCGGTGAAGTTAGGAAGAAACTAGGTCCGGTCTTACAATACTGCCTAGTGACAGCTATAGTCCGCCTTAACCGACCGACAGAAGGATAACTCCAGTTCCTTTCCAGTATGGGGTACCCATTCTCACATTTTCCTAGAAAAATGTATATATAAGTATGGAAAACGTATGCGCCGTCGAAACACACGCCTGTTTTTACCCACCCTTCAGCCATTCCTGTTTACAAATGGTCGAGGTGGACGTGACGTCATACCCGTTACTAAAAATAGCATGACCCCCAGCTGAGAACGAATCAATATGGTCTGTCTGACCTGTTCGTTTCTTTCCTGGTAATAGGTCCAGATATATCTAAATAAAATTTTAGCAATCACATAAAATGGATAAATTATATTCAGCTGTCGGCAACCCATTAAGGAAGTATGAGGAGAGAATTTTCCTCAGCCTGTATGTGAACGCTATGGTTTCGCGCGCTCCTGCAGTTTGAAAAGTGAGACAGCCAAGTCCCGTTGCTTTACATAGCCATCTCTGCAGCAGGGTCAATGCCTCAGTACTATTAATTTACAATGTACTTACCCATGTCCTGGAAGTTCCCAGGTGAAGCGGTGACTTTCAAACGGGGTTAAGCAGATAAACAGACCAGGTAGCCAGCCGTCTACTTAGTCTGAAAGCTCAGTCGAGAATGAGTCCCAAATCTAAGCGTCCCTCTAGTTAGAGGCGGGAGGTGATTCATCCGCATCCAAAGCGGTAGTTAGGCCAAAGGAATTTGGTTTCACTATAAGTAAAACTCCAACATATATGGCTGAATTTAATTATATTTTATTCCCAAGAGAATTAGGATAGAACTGAGTCTCTCACCCGACATCTTTACTCATAAATACAAAAGAAGGAGTATTTACTTATGGAGGAAAGCCAAAGATTTGAAATCACATAATTTATACAGAGGTGTACAGGATGTGGGCAGGTGCAAAACCACAGCGTTGTGCGCTGTCATGCGACACTCACCCTTGTATGGTACCATGCCTTTTACTTTTGTTTTGTCCTCAATTCCCAGTGGTGAATTATTCGGCTAAAACAGTAAATCTTCTGAGACAAGATACTGTTTACTAGTCCAACAACTTCCTTGATGTTCATATTATATAGTATGTCAGTATTTCTTCTCGTCTTGGTCCATGGAATTATGAGAATCTTTCTATAGCATTTTAGCTCAAAAGTCTTGGTCCTTTCAATTATGAGAATCTTTCTATAGCATTTCAGCTCAAAAGTCTTGGTCCTTTCAATTATGAGAATCTTTCTATAGCATTTCAGCTCAAAGCCTTGGTCCATGGAATTATGAGAATCTTTCTATAGCATTTCAGCTCAAAACCATTGGTCTATGGAATTATGAGAATATTTCAATAGCATTTCAGCTTAAAAGCCTCGGTCCTTTCAATTATGAGAATCTTTCTATAGCATTTCAGCTCAAAGCCTTGGTCCATGGAATTATGAGAATCTTTCTATAGCATTTCAGCTCAAAACCATTGGTCTATGGAATTATGAGAATCTTTCTAAAGCATTTCAGCTTAAAAGCCTCGGTCCATGGAATTATGAGAATATTTCTATAGCATTTCAGCTCTAAAGCCTTGGTCCATAGAATTATGAGAATCTTTCTATAGCATTTCAGCTCAAAAGCCTTGGTCCATGGAATTGTGAGAATCTTGCTATAGCATTTCAGCTTAAAAGCCTTGGTCCATGGAATTATGAGAATCTTTCTATAGCATTTCAGCTCAAAACCATTGGTCTATGGAATTATGAGAATCTTTCTATAGCATTTCAGCTTAAAAGCCTCGGTCCATGGAATTATGAGAATCTTTCCATAGCATTTCAGCTCAAAAGCCTTGGTCCATAGAATTATGAAAATCTTTCTATAGCATTTCAGCTCAAAAGCCTTGGTCCATGGAATTATGAGAATCTTTCTATAGCATTTTTGCTCAAAACCATTGGTCCATGAAATTATGAGTATCTTTCTATAGCATTTCAGCTCAAAACCATTGGTCCATGGAATTATGAGAATCTTTCTATAGCATTTCAGCTCAAAAGCCTTGGTCCATGGAATTATGAGAATCTTTCTATAGCATTTCAGCTTAAAAGCCTTGGTCCATGGAATTATGAGAATCTTTCTATAGCATTTCAGCTCAAAACCATTGGTCTATGGAATTATGAGAATCTTTCTATAGCATTTCAGCTTAAAAGCCTCGGTCCATGGAATTATGATAATCTTTCTATAGCATTTCAGCTCAAAAGCCTTGGTCCATAGAATTATGAGAATCTTTCTATAGCATTTCAGCTCAAAAGCCTTGGTCCATGGAATTATGAAAATCTTTCTATAGCATTTTTGCTCAAAACCATTGGTCCATGAAATTATGATAATCTTTCTATAGCATTTCAGCTCAAAACCATTGGTCCATGGAATTATGAGAATCTTTCAAAAGCATTTCAGCTCAAAAGCCCCTATTCTCTTCCTCAATGAGTCCCTGACTCACATCTGTATGCTGCTACAGGTAAGATGTATGCTCTCAAATTATGTGGTCAGGATCCCGATGACCGTCTGTACTTCCTAGAACAATTCCTGCTACCCATTCTAGGTTGAGTCTGTCTGTCTACTCACCTTCTTAGAACATTTCTGGCTACTCCTTTTACCCTGGGTATGCCACATAAGGCTCGCAGACTATTTCTCCATTCTGCTCTATCCTGCACAGTCCTGTATCTTTGGCCTCTCTCATCAACGTTCGCCTTAGAATTTACCCTAGACCTATTCGCTTCTTTAATCCGTTTATTTCCCGTTTCAATGCCTGTAGATGATTGTCTGCTGGTGTCTTCTCAGGATGTGTTCAGTGTAACACCATCCTCTCTGTCTTATAACTGTTGATCTAGTGTTTTCCCAGACATTTCTCTTATTTCTTCACTTCTTTCTAATTTATTCCCTTTTATTTTCAACATTTACCTCGTACAT
>CAJHNH020000697.1:0-45000 GCA_905116865.2 Candidula unifasciata | reverse complement strand
ATCGTCACCAACAATTTGTTTTTTACCCCTATGAATCGATGTGAAGATTTAATGGCAGCCTCTCTACGTAAGCTTTTTTTTTTTTTTTTTGCAATATTTGGTAACAACATTAGTTCTGCTTATTATATTGTCGCGGCTTTTAGTCAGTTATAAACTAAGAAGAAGAAATACTGATTCAGTTTTGCAACCATATCCCGATAAACAGTGAGAAGTGTGGCGATCTTCCTTCTTGTCGCTTCGCTGTTGACAAACTAAGTGCGCAGTGAGCAAGTAGTAGTTGAACTGGTGGTGGCTTTGAAACCTTAAAGTTTCTTGATGAGTGACTTAAGCATTAAGCGAGCATTATTTTTCTCCAAGTTTTACACCTAAACCGTGTGGCGTATTTGTAATAAATTGTAAACAGTAATAATAGGTCAGTTGCGTATCTTTACAGGACGTTGCAGAACCAACCCCAACAGCCCCTGGCTGTTGTGTGGTTTTTCTAGGCAAATTTACGTCCAGTAGTTTGCCATTGTTTCCTGGACGGTCGGCTTTCTTGATGCCACTGTCGAAACTAACGCAAGGCGCATGGCCCGCAGCTGGGATCGAGCCCAGCATCCAAGCAGCAATAATACATGGTTAACAAAAGACGTTTCCCCTTTGGCAGTGGAAAGTGTAAGCGGCGATTACAGCTGTAATAGGCATACTTCACCACTAATCTGATCCCTTCTGAGGTGCAACTCTCGTACTACTATCTAAAGCATTTGTTTTCTTCTCAGCCTTCAGCCACATAAAGCTTATTCAGGTAGGTCGAGGATTTTTCTTCCAGCAAAACACCTAACCACCTACCTATGTATGGTAATAGAAGTAAACGCCGATATACCATGTAATGTCCAGGGAACTAAAGGCGACCTGTGTAATGTTGACCACATTGCTCATGGTGCTGTTTGGTCTTTAGACATATAAGTCTATGTGCCACAAGTGTGGTAAGTTTCCTTACTTTTACTAATTAATTGTAAATGTAGTTATTCTTCTTCTACTTCTTCACTTCTGTTTTACCGCTTAGGGTATCTATCAAGGGAGATATTAGGTTGTTTCTTGATGTTCAGGACGCCTAGAACATCATGCTGTTGTAGAGTATCTCTGATGTTATCTTTCCATCTGGTTCTGGATCTACCTTGTGCTCTTCGTCCATCTCCTCTTTTGTCATGTAAGGTATGCAACTTTTGCCATTACAAATTAGTTGATTTTCTACCAGAGAGTGACAGCATAAACAAACTCAACAGGAAAGAACAAACATTAATTTTTAGACTTTGGACTGGACACTGTGGTCTTCGAGCACACCTGTACAGGATAGGCATAAAAGAATCTGCTGCCTGTGATTGTGGAGCAGAAAGACAGACCCCTGAGCACATACTGCAGTACTGCCCTTACCTCTCCCAGCAAAGACTGTGGATCTGGCCCAGGGGATCCACATTGCGAGAGAAGCTATGGGGGACCGGTGGCGACCTTAAACGTGCAATCCTATTTTTGACCCAGACGGGACTCAATGTGTAGCATGACTGATGTCGAACGCAGAAGAAGAAGAAGAATTTGGTTTTCTGTCTTTGTATGTTACTTAGAATTGTTTCTGTGTTAACATTTTCTTTTAAGACAAAATTCTGTTTTTTTTTTTTCAAACATGCTTCAGTCACTCCTGTAGCCCTTCTCAGACATCTCATTCATGCATTACACAACATAACCCTTGACCCTTGGGGTCGTGGGGGTGTATTGATGAAAGTACTAGCACATAAAACCTGCAATCTCTCGCTTGTCTTCTGCTTGATGAATAAGTGTATGATAACTTATTCCTGTCCTTTCTTCATGTTGTCATTGCAGGGTTTTCCCCCTTTCCTCTTCTTCGACTACCCCCCCCCCCCCCCCATCAATGTTCCTTGAAGTACAGTCTTTGCTATCGAATCATGTCTCACCACGGGCCCAAACCAAGCTAGCTTGCGACGTTTCACTACTGCCAAGAGAGGCTCCTGATGTCCCACATATTTGTATATTTTGTCTCTGACATATTTATTAGTTTTTTGTTCTAAATAACTACTTCGTAAAATGAGTCTATTGCATTTACATTTGAAAGCGTGAATCCTCCTTTCCATTTCCACGGTGAGAGTCCAACTGTCACACCCGTATACAAAAAAATAGACAACACTGATTTGGTAATTTGGCCTTAACTGCGATGCTGATTTTGCATAGTATTCAGCTGCGACATCGCGACTGTTGTTATATCAAGTCTTGTCTTGATCTCTTTGGTACAGCTGCCATCGTTACTTATGCGGGAGCCAAGATATTTAAAGGTTTTAATTCATGCATTATAACATTGTGAGTTATAACCAGACATGTTAACTATTCCAGTAGTACTCATTGTTATTTCATCATTGTTATATGTTTTTAATTTTCCCCTCAATATATTTTTGTATAAAGCTCCCCAAATCTGAAAATAATCGATTATTTCAGTTTTTTTTCTGATATTAAGGGAAAAACTGAAAATTGAATAAGTCAGAAACCTAACAGCGATTATAATACATTAAGAATGTAAAAGGCCATTATACAAAATCTCTAACATTAGTTCAGTGATTCTCAAACTTCATCGGGCTATAGACCCCTTGTGTCTCCGGTCGAACCAAACGAAAATAAAGAAGAGCAAAGGAAAGTTACCCAGGCCTTTAGATATTTTCAACACATAGTGCTAGACGTGTATTCTATAGACCAATCCTCACGTGTATTCTATAGACCATTCCGCACATGTATTCTATAGACCAATCCGCACATGTATTTTATAGACCAAACAGCACGTGTATTCTAAAGACCAATCCGCACGTGTATTCTATAGACTAATCCTAACGTGTATTCTATAGACCATTCCGCACGTGTATTCTATAGACCAATCCGCACGTGTATTCTATAGACCAATCCGAACGTGTATTCTATAGACCAATCCGCGCGTATATTCTATAGACCAATCTGTACGTGTATTCTATAGACCAATCCGCACGTATATTCTATAGACCAATCCGAACGTGAATTCTATAGACCAATCCGCACGTTATTCTATAGACTAATCCGCACGTGTATTCTATAGACTAATCAGCACGTCTATTCTATAGACCAATCCGCACGTGTATTCTATAAACCAATTCGCACGTGTATTCTATAGGTCAATTCGCACGTGTATTCTATAGACGGCACAAACATATCAATGCAATTTTTGCGGCTACCTCGCTACCCACTTTTGACCCACTGAACCAAACGAACGTTTCCTCAGTCTATCGAGAAAAAACGTTTGGCTTCAAATAGCTACCGAAATCTGGTCAATGCGTTTGTACTAATCCTCTGAAATGCCAAGCAGGATCACACTATTACGATATCGCGTCTGGAAATATTATTGAACTCAAAAGTGTTGTTAGTACCTGTCATGTTGTCAGTTTCTTATCAGATGAGAACTTCCGTTAGTCACTCTGTTGTCTGTTCTTCGGTCTGTCTTCTCTGTCTGTTGTCATTTCTTCGGTCTGTCTTCTCTGTCTGTTGTCATTTCTTCGGTCTGTCTTCTTTGTCTGGTTCAATCATTGCCTACTTCTGTCGGTTGGCTTCTAAAAATTTCACGCTCGTATGATCTATCTATCTATCTATCTATCTATCTATCTATCTATCTATCTATCTATCTATCTATCTATCTATCTATCTATCTATCTATCTATCTATCTATCTATCTATCTATCTATCTATCTATCTATCTATCTATCTATCTATCTATCTATCTATCTATCTATCTATCTATCTATCTATCTATCTATCTATCTATCTATCTATCTATCTATCTATCTATCTATCTATCTATCTATCTATCTATCTATCTATCTATCTATCTATCTATCTATCTATCTATCTATCTATCTATCTATCTATCTATCTATCTATCTATCTATCTATCTATCTGTCTATCTGTCTGTCTGTCTGTCTGTCTGTCTGTCTGTCTGTCTGTCTGTCTGTCTGTCTGTCTGTCTGTCTGTCTGTCTGTCTGTCTGTCTGTCTGTCTGTCTGTCTGTCTGTCTGTCTGTCTGTCTGTCTGTCTGTCTGTCCGTCCGTCCGTCCGTCCGTCCGTCCGTCCGTCCGTCCGTCCGTCCGTCCGTCCGTCCGTCCGTCCGTCGTCCGTCCGTCCGTCCGTCCGTCCGTCCGTCCGTCCGTCCGTCCGTCCGTCCGTCCGTCCGTCTGTGTGTCCGTCTGTCCGTCTGTCCGTCTGTCAGTCTGTCCGTCCTTCCGTTTATCTATCTATCTATCTATCTATCTATCTATCTATCTATCTATCTATCTATCTATCTATCTATCTATCTATCTATCTATCTATCTATCTATCTATCTATCTATCTATCTATCTATCTATCTATCTATCTATCTATCTATCTATCTATCTATCTATCTATCTATCTATCTATCTATCTATCTATCTATCTATCTATCTATCTATCTATCTATCTATCTATCTATCTATCTATCTATCTATCTATCTATCTATCTATCTATCTATCTATCTATCTATCTATCTATCTATCTATCTATCTATCTATCTATCTATCTATCTATCTATCTCTCTCTCTCTCTCTCTCTCTCTCTCTCTCTCTCTCTCTCTCTCTCTCTCTCTCTCCCTCCCTCCCTCCCTCCCTCCCTCCCTCCGTCCGTCCGTCCGTCCGTCCGTCCGTCCGTCCGCCCGCCCCGCCCGCCCGCCCGCCCGCCCGCCCGCCCGCCCGCCCGCCCGCCCTTTTGATGTTGCTACTTTGTTGTCTACTCCCTCCTGGTTTTGCTACTTAGTTGTCTACTCCCTCTTGGTGTTGCTACTTTGTTGTCTACTACCTCTTGGTGTTGTTACTTATTTGTCTCCTACCTCTTGGTGTTGCTACTAAGTTGTCTACTACATTTTGGTGTTGCTACTTAGTTGTCTACTACCTCTTGGTGTTGCTACTTAGTTGTCTACTACCTTTTGGTGTTGCTACTTAGTTGTCCACTCCCTCTTGGTGTTGCTCCTTAGTTGTCTACTACCTCTTGGTGTTGCTACTAAGTTGTCTACTACCTCTTGGTGTTGCTACTTAGTTGTCTACTACCTCTTGGTGTTGCTACTTAGTTGTCTATTACCTCTTGGTGTTGCTGCTTAGTTGTCCACTACCTCTTGTTGTTGCTACTTAGTTGTTACCACCTCTCGGTGTTGCTACTTATTTGTCTACTACCTCTTGGTGTTGCTACTTACTTGTCTATTACCTCTTGGTGTTGCTGCTTAGTTGTCCACAACCTCTTGGTGTTGCTACTTAGTTGTCCACTCCCTCTTGGTGTTGCTACTTAGTTGTCCACTATCTCTCGGTGTTGCTACTTAGTTGTCTACTACCTCTCGGTGTTGCTACTTTGGTGTTCTACGCCCTTATTGCTATCACCAATTAAGATTACTTTTTTTTTTCTTTTCTAAAATATTTTTAGTCCATCTTCTTCTACCTCCTGCCATTCCTCCTTAGATGCAACTCATGTGATGGTGAGCGGTGTTGCCGCCCTCTGCCAAGATACCTTCAATATTTGATCTGTTTCTCAACATTGTTGATACAAGGCGTTGCTCCAACAGGTTGTTGAGTAGCATGATTTGATCTGTTTCTCAATATTGTTGATACAACCGTTTGTAAAATAGGAATATTTTATCGGCTTCTCAACGTTGTTGATTCAAGGCGTTGCTCCTACAGTTTGTGAAGTAGAAAAGTTTGATCCGCTTCTCAACGTTGTTGATACAAGGTGTTGCTCCAACAGTTTGTGAAGTAGCATTATTGCTCAACTGGTTTTGTTCTGAGTGGATTAAATGCGAGGAGGCTTTAAAAAAAATCAAATCCCCATAAAAGTGTGATAGAAATTTCAGTAACCATGCAATTTTCTTGTAACCTGTTTTATTGTTGCTTAGGATGTCAAGAGTGTTAAGCACGTGACACTAGGCGGCATATTCCCACGATGGCGACATCATGACAGTTTAAAGAAGGCCGTCCCGTTTCTGACATACGCCAAAGAGCAGCAGTGTTCTAGTACCCATTTTTCGTATCACTGAGGGGGTGACAAATGTATCAGTTGAGGGGGTGACAAATGTATCAGTTGAGGGGGTGACAAATGTATCAGTTAAGGGGGTGACAAATGTATCAGTTAAGGGGGTGACAAATGTATCAGTTGAGGGGGTGACAAATGTATCAGTTGAGGGGGTGACAAATGTATCAGTTGAGGGGGTGACAAATGTATCAGTTGAGGGGGTGACAAATGTATCAGTTGAGGGGGTGACAAATGTATCAGTTAAGGGGGTGACAAATGTATCAGTTGAGGGGGTGACAAATATATCAGTTGAGGGGGTGACAAATGTATCAGTTGAGGGGGTGACAAATGTATCAGTTGAGGGGGTGACAAATGTATCAGTTAAGGGGGTGACAAATGTATCAGTTGAGGGGGCGACAAATGTATCAGTTGAGGGGGTGACAAATGTATCAGTTGAGGGGGTGACAAATGTATCAGTTGAGGGGGTGACAAATGTATCAGTTGAGGGGGTGACAAATGTATCAGTTGAGGGGCGACAAATGTATCAATTAAGGGGGTGACAAATGTATCAGTTGAGGGGGTGACAAATGTATCAGTTGAGGGGGTGACAAATGTATCAGTTGAGGGGGTGACAAATGTATCAGTTGAGGGGGGTGACAAATGTATCAGTTGAGGGGGTGACAAATGTATCAGTTGAGGGGGTGACAAATGTATCAGTTGAGGGGGTGACAAATGTATCAGTTGAGGGGGTGACAAATGTATCAGTTGAGGGGGTGACAAATGTATCAGTTGAGAGGGGTGACAAATGTATCAGTTGAGGGGGTGACAAATGTATCAGTTAAGGGGGTGACAAATGTATCAGTTTGAGGGGGTGACAAATGTATCAGTTGAGGGGGTGACAAATATATCAGTTGAGGGGGTGACAAATGTATCAGTTGAGGGGTGACAAATGTATCAGTTGAGGGGGTGACAAATGTATCAGTTGAGGGGCGACAAATGTATCAATTGAGGGGGTGACAAATGTATCAGTTGAGGGGGTGACAAATGTATCAGTTGAGGGGGTGACAAATGTATCAGTTGAGGGGGTGACAAATGTATCAGTTGAGGGGGTGACACCAATGTATCAGTTGAGGGGGTGACAAATGTATCAGTTGAGGGGGTGACAAATGTATCAGTTTGAGGGGGTGACAAATGTATCAGTTGAGGGGTGACAAATGTATCAGTTGAGGGGGTGACAAATGTATCAGTTGAGGGGGGTGACAAATGTATCAGTTGAGGGGGTGACAAATGTATCAGTTGAGGGGGTGACAAATGTATCAGTTGAGGGGGGTGACAAATGTATCAGTTGAGGGGGCGACAAATGTATCAGTTGAGGGGGTGACAAATGTATCAGTTGAGGGGGTGACAAATGTATCAGTTGAGGGGGTGACAAATGTATCAGTTGAGGGGGTGACAAATGTATCAGTTGAGGGGGTGACAAATGTATCAGTTGAGGGGGTGACAAATGTATCAGTTCAGCATCAAATGATGAAAGTCCAGTATGCTGACGCGTGACTGTCAGCGCAATTATTGCGTCAGTGGCTGGAAAGTGTCAAACCCATGAGAATCCTGCTGCAGATTGTTGACGAGCGAATCAAAGACACCAAGTTTGTGAAGTAGCATGATTTGATCTGTTACTCAACGTCGACTGCAGTCGTCGCCTTACTTTTCTCTCCCTTCAGGCCAGCAATTTGCTCTGATATCCTACCCCTCCCCCCCCCCCCCCCGCATCTACCCTTTTCCAGCCCTCCCCCAAAACAAAAATTTTAAACAAACATGAAACGGCTGCTATTTATGTACCCGTCTACACCCCTCCCCCATCTCTTCCTTTTTTTCCCGCCTCCTCCGCTCCTTTGTACATGCTTCCTTCATTTGTTATTTGAGTAATGAGTTCCAGTTCCTTCCTTTCGTTTTCTTTTCTTTGCTTTGATGATTTTGTTTTTCCCCCCTCTCGTTTTTTTTTTTTTCCAATCTGTTTACATATTTCTTTTTTTGTTCTTCTATACTTATAATTCCTTTGTTTTCTGTCTATGATAATTTTTTTTTTTTTATTGTTTAAAGGTGAAATTGGTGTTGCTTTCTTTTGTTCCTTCATTAGTGACCTTATTTGTTTTATCATTAGGTTTTATTTTGCATTTATTCAGTTATTTATTAATTCTTGGTTTCTGCGTTTATGTCTGTCAGTAGTAAGGTTTTATCTCACTGTCTGCCTGCCCTCTTGTCTGTCTATATATCTGCATGACTTTTTCTTTCTTTCTTTCATTAATTATTTTATTCTTTTCTTTCGCATACTGTTTGCTTGCTCCACTGACATACTAAATTAACTTACATTCTTTTTTTTTTTTTTTTTGTAGAGCAGTAAATTTAGATACAAGTGGTCTCACACCGTATTACTCAAGTATAAGACGATCCCATGTTTAAAACGATCCCATGAATAGGACGATCCCATGTATAGGACGATCTCTTGTATAAGATAATCCCATGTATTAGATGATCCCATGTATATGATGATCCTGTGTATAAGACAATCCCACAAAAAAGATGATCCCATGCATAAGATGATCCCATGAATAAGATGTCCCTGTCTATAGGACAGTTCCACTTATAAGATGATCCCACGTATAAGATGATCCCATGTATAAGAAGATCCCACGTATTAGATGATCCCATGTATAAGATGACCCTGTGAATAAGACGATCCCATGTATAAGACAATCCCATGTATAAGACGATCCCATGTATAAGACGATCCCATGTATAAGACGATTCCACGTAAAAGAAGATCCCATGTATAAGAAGATCCCATGTATAGGACGATCCCATGTATAGGAAGATCCCAAGTATAAGAAGATCCCATGTATAAGAAGATCTCATGTATAAGAAGATCCCATATATAGGAAGATCCCATGTATAGGAAGATCCCATGTATAGGACGATCTCTTGTATAAGATAATCCCATGTATTAGATGATCCCATGTATATGATGATCCTGTGTATAAGACAATCCCACGAAAAAGATGATCCCATGCATAAGATGATCCCATGAATAAGATGTCCCTGTCTATAGGACAATTCCACTTATAAGATGATCCCACGTATAAGATGATCCCATGTATAAGAAGATCCCACGTATTAGATGATCCCATGTATAAGATGACCCTGTGAATAAGACGATCCCATGTATAAGACAATCCCATGTATAAGACGATCCCATGTATAAGACGATCCCATGTATAAGACGATTCCACGTAAAAGAAGATCCCATGTATAAGAAGATCCCATGTATAGGACGATCCCATGTATAGGAAGATCCCAAGTATAAGAAGATCCCATGTACAAGAAGATCTCATGTATAAGAAGATCCCATATATAGGAAGATCCCATGTATAAGAAGATCCCATGTATTAAAAGATCCCATGTATAAGAAGATCCCATGTTTAAGAAGATCGCTTGAATAAGAAGATCCCATGTATAAGAAAATCCCATGTATAAGACAATCCTATGTATAAGACGATCCCATGTATAAGACCATCCCACAATAATATGATTTTAAATATATTTTTTAATACGCTTTATTCATCATAGAAACCAAACAACTCCTCAAAACGGTCACAACTCTCATCCACGCGATAATTTTTTAGCTTGTCCTCAACGGTGTCTTCAAAAATTACCACATGCTCAGTTCCATTTTAATACAATCTGGTATCCAAGAAAGAGTGCTGGATACACACACCAGATTCTCTCCCCAAGACTCGCTTCATCGCCTCTCTAGAGAGGGACAGTGTATTATATTCAGACCAAGGACTGGGCACAACAGACTTCGTCAACATATGTTAACATTTAACGGTATAGGAAATACCGAAACGTGTCCCTGCAGCGTGGCACCCGAAAATTGCTCCAACAATGTCAACTGCATGCTGACAACAGAGACGCAATCTGGCCTGTTTCAACCACAATGAAGAAAAAGCTGTATAGTACACGAGAAGATATGAACTACACGATTGCTTTCATAAAGGTTACCTGCCTCCTGATATAAGTTTTCTGACAGAAGGATTAAAGAAGAAGAAGAAGAAGAAGAAGAAGAAGAAGAAGAAGAAGAAGAAGAAGAAGAAGAAGAAGAAGAAGAAGAAGAAGAAGAAGAAGAAGAAGAAGAAGAAGAAGAAGAAGAAGAAGAAGAAGAAGAAGAAGAAGAAGAAGAAGAAGAAGAAGAAGAAGAAGAAGAAGAAGAAGAAGAAGAAGAAGAAGAAGAAGAAGAAGAAGAAGAAGAAGAAGAAGAAGAAGAAGAAGAAGAAGAAGAAGAAGAAGAAGAAGAAGAAGAAGAAGAAGAAGAAGAAGAAAGAAGAAGAAGAAGAAGAAGAAGAAGAAGAAGAAGAAGAAGAAGAAGAAGAAGAAGAAGAAGAAGAAGAAGAAGAAGAAGAAGAAGAAGAAGAAGAAGAAGAAGAAGAAGAAGAAGAAGAAGAAGAAGAAGAAGAAGAAGAAAGAAGAAGAAGAAGAAGAAGAAGAAGAAGAAGAAGAAGAAGAAGAAGAAGAAGAAGAAGAAGAAGAAGAAGAAGAAGAAGAAGAAGAAGAAGAAGAAGAAGAAGAAGAAGAAGAAGAAGAAGAAGAAGAAGAAGAAGAAGAAGAAGAAGAAGAAGAAGAAGAAGAAGAAGAAGAAGAAGAAGAAGAAGAAGAAGAAGAAGAAGAAGAAGAAGAGAAAGGAGAAAGGAGAAAGGAGAAAGGAGAAAGGAGAAAGGAGAAAGGAGAAAGGAGAAGGGAGAAGGGAGAAGAAGTAGTAGTAGTAGTTCCATTTGTGGCATTTAAAATGCCACACTTCTTGAATTACAAGGATCGCAATCTTTACATTATCCCAGGATATATTAATCCAGGTACAAACTTCTCCTATAGTTGGTTTCTTCACACTACCTACTGGTGTCAAATTGTCCCCAGAAGACGTCAATCACTGGTTCCATTTGGAATTCCAAAATGGGGTCCTTTACGGGATATATAGAAGGCCCTGTACGGGATATATTCGAGGCCCTGTACGGGATATAGTCGAACAAATCATTTGGTAAAAATATTCTACCACTTTTAGACGCACACGTCGACGCCGCTTCTTTAACTGAAGAGTGTCGACGTACGCCAAATCTAATTGTATTTACCAATTTGAATGTTGCAAATGTGGGCAGGACTGGTTGACGACTGGAGAAACGTGTTGCTGAACATATTTTACTGTGGGTGGTAAAAGCAATGCAGAACACAACAACAACTCAACAACGAAGAATCAGGGGATTGGTCGGAAAAATCCATCATCAGCAATTGTGTGTCATCTTCAAAATTTTAGGCATATGTTAAGCAAGGATAAGGCATTTCGAATTATTTACATTTCGCCAACCGTAGATTACTGAGATATGCGGAAGCGTCAGCTATCAGCTTGTTCAGTCCAGAATTATGCAGACAAAACTAAATGCTCGTCATCTCGTCTAGATCAATCCTTTGTTCATTGGTTTTTCTTCGTTTTCTTCTTCTTCTTCTTCTTCTTCTTCTTCTTCTTCTTCTTCTTCTTCTTCTTCTTCTTCTTCTTCTTCTTCTTCTTCTTCTTCTTCTTCTTCTTCTTCTTCTTCTTCTTCTTCTTCTTCTTCTTCTTCTTCTTCTTCTTCTTCTTCTTCTTCTTCTTCTTCTTCTTCTTCTTCTTCTTCTTCTTCTTCTTCTTCTTCTTCTTCTTCTTCTTCTTCTTCTTCTTCTTCTTTTTTTTTCTTTACCTTCCTCTTCTTTTTCTTCTTCTTCTTCTTCTTCTTCTTCTTCTTCTTCTTCTTCTTCTTCTTCTTCTTCTTCTTCTTCTTCTTCTTCTTCTTCTTCTTCTTCTTCTTCTTCTTCTTCTTATTTTTATTATTATTATTATTATTATTATTATTATTAATTATTATTATTATTATTATTCTGTTTGTCCTAAAATGACTGTTTACACATTGTCTCGTAGTTTTAGCTAGGCTGCGATATCTCCACCGTTCGTCACGGCACATCCGATCCCAGGTAACCTCAAATTAAAAGTAAAAGCAAAGCAACTTTTTCCACCCCTTCAGATGTATTGGGTATATAGGGTTAGACCTATAT
Source organism: Candidula unifasciata (assembly GCA_905116865.2). NCBI lineage: Eukaryota > Metazoa > Mollusca > Gastropoda > Stylommatophora > Geomitridae > Candidula > Candidula unifasciata. Next base: position 32,799 of record CAJHNH020000697.1, on the reverse strand, counting down.
TTTATATATACCAATTAGCACTTGTTGGGTGATGTAGTCAGCACCATGCCGGCCACCTTTACCTCCAAATACTGCACCTGGCACCCACTCTAATTAACCGCCTTCAACTACATACGTGTAAGGAAGTAGTGGTGTTTTCCCCCCCTTTTTCCGAAAATAATCCAGAACACACAGGGGGAAAATCATTCTAAAGTATCTACCAGAGAGACCAACCGATCAAGAACCGTTTTTAAGTGCCTGCCGGAATGAACTGCCACACTGCTCGTAAACTGCTAGCACAGTTCTTGCCGCACTCGCAGTCCCCTCAGTTGGTAGCGAAACTCCGCTAACCCTTGCTCACGTTCAACGCGGCCGTTTGCATTTTTTTTTCAACCCCTCTCGTCTACTTTGTTTTAAAAATCCACCCATCCTCTACTTCTATTATAAGTTCGAGTGCCAGCCTCTTTTAAAATGTCTGCCGCCCTCGCATGCTTTATGACATTAAGACCGCGTTCCGTTCCGTTTGTGAAGAGATGTAGTTTAATTTCCACGAACAGCCGTTGTAGATGTCGTTCTCGTTATATGGACATTCCTGAAAGCGATTTCAACAACAAAAAACGGGGATGCACTAGCAGGGACAGAAGTCCTATTTTATTTTCTGCTGAGTCCAGATATACATACAAAATTATTTCATTGAGACTTCATGGGATGTTGATCTAGTTGATTGTTTGCTGAAAGTTTTTCTCAGCTGGTTATGCCACGGCGAGAGCGCCTTTGATGGGACCAGGTAACAGAGCTGTACACGGCGTGGAAGATAGACAAACAAACAGGTAGACACATAATTAGGCGCGTGGGTATATAGATACATAGACAGATAATTTGAATGATGGATATGCTTTAATAATGTGTTAGATAATTATAAGATATTTAAAAAAAGTTGCGTATCCTTTACAGGACGTTGCAGAACCAACCCCAACAGCCCCTGGCTGTTGTGTGGTTTTTCTAGGCAACATTACGTCCAGTAGTTTGCCATTGCTTTCCGGACGGTCGGCTTTCTTGATACCACTGTCAAAACCATGGCCCGCAGCTGGGATCGAACCCGGCATCCCGGCATTACAAAGCGTTCGCATCGACTTAGCCAAAGAGCCGACCTACAAGATATACCACATCATTATCATCATCATCATCCCCATTTGGGTTTCAAAGCCCCATTCTGGGGACATCTAGAATAAACCCACTGCCTCTTCAACAAACAGGTCGTAGGAGTCGATCGCGTGCTTCGAAGTCAGAGTGTATACGCCTGAGATGCAAGAAACCAACAGTCTGCACACAAATAAGTCAGATCTGTAAAACGGATGTGCACGCAACACTCAGGCTCTGGACAAAGGCTCAAGTCCAGAAATGAACGAACAATTGGACATTTCCGTCAGAGTTTACAGACAGTGGACTCGAAGGAGAAGAAACGTTTATCATCGTAATTATCTGTTTGTACCATTTTATGGCAAATAGGGCACGCAATCTGCTCCCCATTCCGTTCTATCCTGTGCAATCCTTTTTATATCATACATGAAATTCAGTGTAGCGCATTTGGCCTCTCTCATCACCGTTCGTTTTATGGTTTCTTTTCAGACGCCCTCGCGTTTTCAATCCTTTTATTTCCCGTTTGTATGATTGCTTGATAGTTCCCTGCTAATTTCGTCTCCGGGTGTGTCTGATTTAGCGATAAGTAAGACATAGTAAAGTAAAGATCTCTGCTGTTGACGTCATAGGCGCATCGGGCATATGGGAAGAGCATCCTATATTTTTACAGACCAATCGGCACTAGGTGGGTAATGTGGTCAGCATAACGCAGGGCGTCTTTACTTCCCCAGGACAGCCATCCTGGTACCCATTTTAGGCTGTGTCGACCTGCGACGCTGCATAGTATGATACAAATCCACGCAGCCAGCAGTGGGTTTTGATCGCTGTACGTTGGAATTACGAGTCTGACTTGCAACGCTTAGGCCTCGGCGCCTCTTATAAGTAATATATATATACTCATCTGTCTAAGGGAGCCAACATTGTGTAGCGGATAGTCGATCGCCTGTGGATCCGACGGTCCTGGGTTCAAGTCCTGACGAAGCAGCACGTTTTTCAAAATTGACATAGGCACTGAGGTCAACCCAACCTTAAATGAGTACGAGGTACAGTCCTGGAAAATAAAGGCGGCCGGGGTCATGCTGACCACATCACCCTCCCAGTACTGATTATTCTATAAAATATAGGTCTAGCCCTATATGCCCATTCACCTCAAGGCGTGGAAAAGGGACCTTTACTTTATCAGTACGTCTAAGGCAAAAAAGAAAGTTCTATATATCTAAATATCTTGGACGGCAGAGACGGATCTTCTTCTTCGCTGTAAATTCCGGTGGAAAAAAAATTATGGTTGTTCGTCCACTTCTGGACTCGAATCCTATAGAATGATACATATCTGGTTGCTACACTGATAGATATACATATGCGTGAAGATATATTTATACCGCTAATTCATTAGATATCTGAGTGTAAATGTTTTTTGGTCGACTGCCTTAACGGACACACCTGCCTGGTATAACCTCAGTCATGTGGAGTCAACCGGTTGCGTATTTGCTATCCACGCTTTTGTATTAGTACTTTTGATTTGTGAACATAGAAGGTTTGATGTATAAAATTCAATTGCCTTGTGAAGTATAAGCGTTTGAGATGACCGAATAAATGACTGACCTGCGTGCCCAAATGATAACATTTTGGAAATAAAGTTAGTTCGTTTGTTCACAAGTATCAGAGAAAATGATTATCTACGTAACTCGTTTCCTACAAACTATGACGTTTATCTGTCAGACAAAATGACTGTATATTTATCTACATAATTGTCTTTCCCACGTATCTATACAATCATCTGTCAGAAAAAAAATGATTATTTATGTCTCTACATAATTGTCTTCCCACGTGTCTATATATCCACAAAATGACTATATATTTATGTACATAACTGTCTTCCCATGCATGTGTATACCCACAATGTGACTGTATTTATGTACGTAATAGTCTTCGCACGTTTCTGTATACCATCTGTTCGACAGCTAGACAGTTAATTAATTAGATAGACAATTATTCACTCAATTTGTTTGAGAACCAACCCCAGCATTTATTGACATGTGTGTGTGTGTGTGTGTGTGTGTGTGCGTGTGTGTATGTGTGTATATGTGTGTGTATAGTTTCACTAGAAAGTTGTACTTTTAGTAATTTGCCATAGCTCTGCCAACGGTCGGCTTTCCATACCACTGTCGAAACCGACGCAAGGCGGTCTGCTCCCAAATCGCCGGCAGCTGAGATCGAACCAGTCACCGCGGAATAACGACGTGTGTTCACAAAGCCCTAGCCACAGGAGCTGATTGTATAAATACATAAAAATAAAATTATGTAGATAAATCAGTTGAAAGAATGCCACCAGATGGAGATATAGATATGTGGTAAGAAATATATGTAGACAGATGAATAATCATTTTGTCTGACAGATGTGGATATGGACACGTGGGAAGGCAGGTTTGTAGACAGATACATAATCATTGTCTGAGAGATGGGGATACAGATACGTGGGAAGACAGGTTTATAGATCGATAAGTAATAATTTTGTCTGAGAGATGGGGATATAAATACGTGGGAAGACAGGTATAAGGATCGATAAGTAATAATTTTGTCTGAGAGATGGGGATATAAATACGTGGGAAGACAGGTATGTAGACAGATAAATAATCATTTTGTCTAACATGTGGATATAGATACGTAGAAAGACAAGTTTGTAGATAAATATATAGTCAATTTGTCTGACAAATGGGTATAGAGATACGTGGGAAGTATTATGCAGATAAATATATAATCAATTTGTCTGACAGATAGAGGCATGTATATATATATATATATATATATATATATATATATATATATATATATATATATATATATATATATATAGGAAGACAATTTTTTAGATAAATAAATCATTATTTTGTCTGAAAGATGGGTATTTATACATAAATACTTGTGAAAACAATAATATAGATAAATAAATAATCATTTTTTCTATAGATGGGTATTTAGATATTTATGAAGACAATTTTTTTAGATAACAAATAATCATTATGTCTGACAGATAGGTAAATAGATATATTTATGAAGACAATTATTTAGATAAAAATTAATCATTATGTCTGACAGATGGGGATATAGATACACGGGAAGACAAGTATGTAGATAAATAAATAATCATTTTGTCTGACATATGGGTATACAGATGCAAAGGGAGACAATCATGTAGATACATAAACAATCATTTTGTCTGACAGATGGGTAAACAGACACTAAGATAATTAGATTGATGAGTACGCAGCCAGTTCGTCAGACTAATTTCCATATTGGTACGTAAAAGGGTAGTTATGTAGATAAGCCAAAAATCAAATCTCTAGTCAGATGGGTAGGCATTGCACTACATATGTTGTTGTTGTTGTTATCGATCCAGAGGCGCATGAGCTTTCGCCCTCTCGCCCAGCGTCATGTAGGGGAATTTACATGTTTTCACAAGCTGTTCTTTTCCTCCGTACATGGTGTTCCACCTGTCTGGTCTCGGAGGGAGTAGCATTCTTTTGGTCTCGCTGAGTTTTGGGCACTTAAAGAGTTGGTGTTCAACAGTTTCGTACATGACATGACTCTGCGGAGTGTTGTGGCTGTATTCTGTTTAAATGTCCACTGAGTGGAGTATGTTGTGTTCTGAGTCTGAAGGTGGTGGCCTGGTGCCTTCTTGTTAGATGGTTAATGCTGTCTTTAGGATCAGGGCTAGCCATGTGTCTATAAACCTCTATTCCAGTATCTCCCTTGGCCAATCTTTTCAACAAGTCTCTTTGTTTATAGCGCTTACAAATGTTTTTGCTGTCTGTAGGGTTGTAGCTGTAGGTGGTTGTTCTTGTTTTGCTCCTTTCTTTGCCAGTCTGTTAGCTCTGTCATTACCTCGTGTGCCGGAGTGGCCTGGAATCCACTGCATCACTATTTGATGTTGTATGAGCTAATCAGCTGATCAGAATCCAGAATTATCATGGCTCTGTCAGTTCTGCAGCGTTCACTGCCCTCCAGAGCTTGAAGGGTAGACATTGAATCAGTGAAGATGACAATATTTTGAGCCTTTGAAAAGTTAATATCTATTACAGTCTTTAGGTGGTATACTGCTGTTTCCAGTGCAATTATTTCAGCTTCTATTTGAGCAGAATTCCCCTCATGCATCAAAAATCCTCTCAACAGATCCGTCAGGATAACTAATAAAGATTCCATAAACTGCTTTAATGGTGAATAGAGATCCATCAGTATAAACATGTGTCCATTCTTCGGGGTAAGAATCAATGGTCTTTAGCGATGAGTTCATAGGGGCGATTGGGTCGGACTGTTTGGTTTCTTCATCTACCAATTTCATTCGGACTTCTGGAGCTTTAAAGAGAGCATGTGGTGGTAGGTTTCTTGCAACATTTTGAATGCCTTGACGCCTTTCTGGGAGGTGGCATCTGTCCTGAATTTCATGAACACAGTGTAAAACCGATTTGTGCTTTATTCTTTGTTTGTATTCCCAGTTTTCTACACTGTGTCTATTAGGATGGTTACGATTCATTCGAATGCATCTTTAATAAATTTTAAAAGTGGCTTTTTTTCTCTACGCAACCCGAGGGGTTCTATATTTGTATGGATGTCACATGCAGCAGTTGGAGTAGTTCGTATAGCTCAACTATATATATAGTCTATATATATATATATATATATATATATATATATATATATATATATATATATATATATAGACGTAGAAAGATAATATAGATTAATCTGTTGACAACTTATTAGACAGAAGACTATACATATATTTGGATAGATAATTAGATAGGTAAATTCATCAGTGACCTGGTCGCTTATTGGCCGGTCCCCGGTCGGGACAGTATTTTTGTCTGTCTCTTGTGATCGTTTCAACTTTGCAGGAGTTTTTTTTTCCAGTTATCTTGGTGGCGTACAATGCTAAACCATTTTATACGGCTCACGTAACAGAGTCACAATTATAACTGAAGCTCCTTCTTTAGGGGTGCTGGTTGAACGTGGTGACGTTTTTGTTTTTCAAAAAGCAAGGATTTGGGGGATTGGTCAATTCGTTAACCGGATGTATATATAGTTACACAGACTGATAAAGTGTACTGAACATCGTAGCAGGGAATCGATCCGAAAACCGTCAGAAAGCAAGGCAAAAGGCTTGGCTACGTGGCCACCTCAAAATACCCTTTTCCATGCTTTTATGCGTATTGGACATGTAACCGCAGGCCAAGATTTTGTAGAGTGATGTGGTAAACAACACACCGGTCGCCTCTACGTCGCAGGACTTTACCTTGTACCCATTTGAGGTTGGGTCGACCTTAGAGCCAAAGTCGTTTAAAAAAGAGAGAGAGAGAGATAGAGAGAGAGAGAAAGAGAGAGAGAGAGAGAGAGAGAGAGAGAGAGAGAAAGAGAGAGGGAGAGAGAAGTGCGGCTCCCGTCAGGACGTGAACTTTTAACTTTAGATCGGCAGCTAGCGTCTAGCTGCACACAACGACGGCTCCCAGATAGATAAGTCATAAATAATCACAATCTTGTGCAAGGTCGATAGCCATGTCCTAGCATAGTTCACGCTATGACACGATCACCATCAGCTCTGTGTCCTTTTTTGGATTATTGTAATGTATGTTTATAGCTACATGCTGCAGGAGATCGCAGATTCTGGAGAGGCATGATCGCCCACGCCAGCCGGCAGGCACCTGATGATGATGTTTATAGCTTTGTATGCCCTTATCTCCTGCAGCCAGCGCATATCACCATATCACCATATCAGTGGTGCCAGTAGCATTCTTCTTCTTCTTCTTCGCGTTCACCAGCTGTACACTCTGGCGGAAAGTTCTGGTTGTTTGTCCACACCTGGACTGCAGTCCTGCTTTAGAACCTGAGTGTTGCGTGTGCATCAGTTTTACAGATCTGATTCACTTGAATGCAGACTGTTAGTTCCTTGCCTCTCAGGCAGATGCACTCCGACTTCAAAGGAAGCTACCAATTAGTCGACTCTTACGACATGCTTTCTGGTAGGGTAGTTCTGATCAAATGTCTCTCTGGCCTTTCCTCTGAGCGTCCAGCATCGGCCAGAACCCTTCTTTACTTCGCGCTGCATCACTCTCACCAGACTGTGGTGATACCATTTGCTGCTCCGAATTGTACACGCTCTCCTACACAGCCCTAACCACGCATGCCTTATCATGCATCAGAATTCCACCAAGTTGTTTAGAGCCAGCTAGTCTGTCCGCGTGTTCATTTCCCAATACATCGTCGTTTCCGGAGAAATAAATCAAGGCAGATAGATTGGCTGGATCTACACCACTGGATGGTGAATTGATACATGGCAAAGCAGATGTGTTCAAGGTCCTTTGGGAACAAGTAATGAAGTCAGGAGAGAAAATTGATTATCATGGCATGGAGAGGGCCTGTCCGGCACACTACCCTCGGAGAAAAGACAAGATGGACGTATAATCAGGCTTCGTACTGGAACTCTGCGGTGGTTGCTGAAGATGGGGACGGAGCGCATATGAGAATGACCTGAGTGCTGTGATATCTTTCTTGACTCAGCTCAGCTGAACTGAACATAGATGACAACAAATAGATCTACTTCCCCTATCAATGTATTATGAAGACACGCCTTTGGAGAAAAAAAAAATAGAATCGGAAATTCAGATGTTTACTGTAAAATCTAAAAGTTCACTCTATCATTACAATGGTTCGAAAAAAATCAAAGAAATTGGTTGATATTTAACATCTATGGACCGAAGAATGTTTTTTTTTTTTTTAAATAAATCATTGCGATCTAACAGGCAGTTTCTAAGAAAATGGCTTTCAAATGTGTTTATGAGTTGTTGAACGAACTATAGTTCAGCCCATCTCAGGAAATCAGATAGTTCGCAGCAAAAGTCCAATATTATAAGGGGGGGGGGGGAGGGGAGAGTGAGATGTGGGGGAGAGGTATGGTAAGGGTCAAAGTTAGTCGGCGCTCATGTCACACCGTAACGCCTCTATACTCGTAGACTATCCGCCGGGAACTTCCAGGCAGAGTCGCTGAGGCGGAGTAATCTAATATAAAAGGACCGAATTGTTTGCTAGGATTTACAGCCCTTGAGCGCGAAAGAGGAGGAGGAGGAGAAGAAGAAGAAAAAGCAGAAGAAGAAAAAGCAGAAGAAGGAGAAGAAGAAGAAGAAGAAGCAGAAGAAGAAGAAGAAGAAGAAGAAAAAGTAGTAGTAGTATTAGTAGTAGCGGTAGTGGAGATGGTGTTGGTTGTGGTGGTGGTGGTGGTGATGGTGGTGGTGGTGGTAGTAGTGTAATAGAAGAACAGGAGGGAAGCTTTTCATTTGTTTCTTTAGACTGGCTCGTCTGTTGTCATTTCGATCCTTAGCAGTCTTCAGACAGTCTTCAGACGGTAACAGGAGCTACGGAATTTCGTTTTTGTGCGACGCTGTCAGTAATTTATTAGTCGTTCTGTGGAAAGAGATCAAATGTTGCGGAGTTTTGTTCTTTGTGCGTAGCTCACAGTAATCTATCAGATTTTCTCCAGAAAGAGATCAATGTGACATTTTAAAAATACGCGCCACACGCGCAGTTCTCTTACTGTGTTAATTTACCAATTCGGCTATCCACCGAATAACAACCACATAATATGGCAGCTTAAAAAAACACACCCTAACAGGGCCTCAGTCACATGTAAATTGCGCACTTCCGGCGACTCAAATTGCGCACTTCTGACGACTCCCGCCACCGCCGAGAGTGTCTCCCACGCTGCTATGCTCGGCGTGGTTTGGGGCTTAACTACATGGCTGGGACTCACTAGCAGCAGCTTCCGCATCTCCTGCAACTTTGCTCGTTAATCCCAGCCATCTAGTTTAGCCCCAATCCACGCCGCGCGTAGCGACGTGTCGAGATACGCTCGGTGTTGACGGGAGTCGCCGGAAGTGCGCAATGGACATGGGACTGAGGTCCTGTTTTTGGCCGCCATAACATGTGCAGGATAGCCAACAGTTCTGTGGCAACAGCAATGTTCTTCAAAGTGCTTGCACCAAGAGACCGGGGCTCTACTTCTTTTTCTTCAGTCCGCGCAGTGTGGCGTTGGTAGTCATGTCTGTCCACAACCTCCAGTCTCGTGAACTTTAATTCAACTCTGACACAAATTATTCTCTATGCCATGATGTCAAACTGTCCAGCATCTTTTCTCTCGGTCTCACCTTGTCTCTCCTCCCCTCCAACTTTTTTGCTGTCACTATGTACACCATTTTTCTCCTTCTCATCACATGAACAAAGAATGTAGCTTGCACCAAGAGACCGGGACTCTACTTCTTCTTCTTCAGTCCGCGCAGTGTGGCGTTGGTAGTCATGTCTGTCCACAACCTCCAGTCTCGTGAACTTTAATTCAACTCTGACACAAATTATTCTCTATGCCATGATGTCAAACTGTCCAGCATCTTTTCTCTCGGTCTCACCTTGTCTCTCCTCCCCTCCAACTTTTTTGCTGTCACTATGTACACCATTTTTCTCCTTCTCATCACATGAACAAAGAATGTAGATTGTCTCTTTCTGATGTGGGCAATCAGTTCTCTTCGTGGGTTAGTTTCTTCCAAGACGTCTTCATTAATCTTGTTATCTGCCCAGTGCATTCTTATCATTCGTCTATGAAACCACATTTAAGCAGCTTCCAAATAAGTTTTTGCCAATCTACCAACTGTCCATGATTCACTTCCGTATATCAAGATAGATTTATTTAGCTTTTACGAATTTAATTTTTCGTCTCAATTGAAAAAGATAGATTGCATAAAATATTCGGTCACCGCGCAATCCGGTTTAGCCAACTACGCTAGAGAGCCGGGTAGGATCGGGATTAAGACATGGCTACTCAGAGTTTGTGGGACTCTTCATGTTTCTATCTTTCCCCTGTCCCCACACATCACACAAATACACGCGCGCGCGCGCACACACACACACACCGACACACACTCAATGTTGCCCTTTGAATTCACACTGGGAACATAGTGTTTTGAGATTGCAGACATATAAACGGTATCCATATGTAAATAAGGGGGCCACCTAATGCAGATTCGGAGCCGTTCTTTTCAGTCATTTGTAACGGGATTCGGGTTTCTGGGTACCATGTTTCGTGTGATTAGGTGCCATTATTTTCATGTTTGTAGGTGAAAGTTTCCTTGTGTTGGTTTCGACAGTGGTATCAGGGGACCGACCGTCCAGGAGGAATGGCAAACTACTAGACGTTAATTTGCCTAGAGAAACCACACAACAGCCAGGGGTACTTGGGGTTGGTTCTGCAACGTCCTGTAAAGGATACGCAACTAACCAGGTGAAGGTTAGCATCTAGGGACCGTTATTTTCATGTATAAACGGGTGGAGGTTAGTATTTAGGGCCGTTATTTTCATGTATAAACGGGTGGAAGTTAGTATTTAGGGCCGTTATTTTCATGTATAAACGGGTGAAGGTTAGTATTTAGGGTCGTTATTTTCATGTATTAATGGGTGGAGGTTAGTATTTAGGGCCGTTATTTTCATGTATTAATGGTTGGAGGTAAGCATTTAGACCCTTATTTTCATGAATGTTTGGGTGGAAATTAGTACTGAGGGCCGATATTTGTATGTATTTATAGGTGTAAATTAGCGCTTAGGACTGATATTTTCATGTAGTTATGGGTGGATATTAGTATTTAGCACATATATTTTCATGTATATACAAGTGGAGGTTAGTATTTTGGACCGACATTTTCATGTATTTGCGTGTGGATATTAATATTTAGGGCCAATTATTTTCATGTATTTATTATAGTGGTTAATATTTAGGGCCGATATTTTCATGTATTTATTGATAAGGGTTAATATTTAGGACCGATATTTTCAAGTATGTATTAACAAGGGTAATATTTAGGGCCGGTATTTTCATGTATTTATTAATAACGGTTTATATTTAGGGCCGATTTTTTCATGTATTCATGAATAGGTGTTAATATTTAGAGTCGATATTTTCATGTATTTATGAATAAGGGTTAATATTTAGGGCCGACATCATTATGTGTGTAGTGGCGGAGGCTAGTACTTAGGGCCTTTATTTTCATTGACTCAATAGAGGTATCCAGTGTTTGCCTGCAATAGTTTCTTGCATTTGTGAGCATAATGGCAAAGTAAAGGCGGCCGGCATGATGTGGACCACATCTTTCATTGATAAAACTTCTAATTTAGTATCATATGCCAGACCTTCTACAGGCGCAAGAACGGTTCTTTGTGGAGTTAAACTCTTGAATGTTAATTCATGTGATTCGTTCTTAATATAAAACTGTGTGGATAATATCTTCTTCTATTTTTGGTATTCATCAGCTGTAAACTTCAGCGGAATGTTCAGGTTGTTCGTCCACTTCTAGACTTTGGTCTTGTTCCAGAGCTTGAGTTTAATAAAAAAAATAAAAATAATAAACTCGAATTAGTCGCTGTGAATCTTTAACCCCCTCTTCCCTCCCCCAACACCCTCGCGGCGCCTCAATGAGAGTCCTAATGGGACACACACGGGGAACAAATAAGTTCAAAATCTCTGATATTTTCTTCATAACTGATTGTGAAATAAACAACAGTTCACGTTCACTCTAATGAAAAGTCCCTAAGTCTCTCGAGAACAGCCTTTTTTGTCTTATGGGCTTTAATTCGCCCAGGAAACTCAACATTCAACACAGTTTTATATAATACTGTTTTTTTTGTTACGGCCCTTGGCATTCACGTATTTTTCTGGCTACTGCTTACTTCAAGTGACCACAGACCTGTCAGAAATTTTGTTAACCAAGAAGTGTGATTTCTCTCACAGATACCTTAGTTAATTACGTGACTTCATATATTCGTATTCAAGGTATTGTAAATTCATCTGATGTGCTGACGAAGGTTCTGTAACCTCAATGTTCACTTGTCGTTTGTGTTTATGATAATGTGAAGCTGACTGATTCTAATTTATAACCTTTTACGATTCACATCCCAAATCGCAAAGGGGAAAAAAAAGTATGTTCTTATAATTTTCAGTGTAATTTGATTTCAAATATTGCGTTTTGTAGTCATCAAACTTTTTAACTCAACCTTACATAGTCTTTTCAAGTTACACTGGCACAATCAGTAAACTAGCTTCTCCTTAGCTGCCGAGGTATGGGATGTCGCATGTGTGGGACTACCCTGTGTGCGGTGACTTTTTTGCATTCCTTCCTTCATTCATTCCATTGTTAATTCTTGAATTTATGCAGATTTGCAGGATATCAACCAGGGGACGCTCATAATTAAAATGTGGAAACTGCAATGGCAAGGGAGCAATAATGGCAGAGATGCCTACAATAACCTTAAAGAGCCCAGCCTTAACACACAGGTACGAGACAAACTGAAAATTCCAGCTAACAAACTACTATGGAGAGCTAGATTAGGGTGGCACCCAGAGAAATTTACATCTCCACTATGTCTAGACTGCTTTCAAGATAATACATTAGAGCATTATATAATAAACTGCACTAAATATAAATTGGAGAGGAAACCAATTGAGGAGTTTTTTATAAAACGCAAACAACAAATTACTGCAAACAAATGTTTAAATGTAGATAGCAATAAAGACATCCAAAAACTGGTTAAACAATACCTTATTAAAACAAATCAAAACTAAAAAGACCAGATTAGGGATTTACTCAGTATAACAGAAGGAACTGATGAGATGGTAACCCCGGACATCCTAGAGTCAGAAAGATAGTGTAAGTATGATGAGTGCATAGATGTGAACATGGACACATACACAAGGATGAATGCGTGTAGTATGAGTGCATTTGTGTATAGGATGGATACATAAGACACAGTGTATGTAGGCGGATGGTACGGAATCACGTGTGGACGGAACAGTGGGAATATAGTTGTGCGAAAGGTACAGATGAATGAGTACATGGATTTAAATGTTACTGTATGCATGTATATGTGGGTATGAGTGTGCATGTGTGTATATATATGAGAGCGTGTATATTTATATATTTGTGAGTGTATGAATGACAGTGCAATCAAAGAAACCATAAACTGTGTTGCTGTATGTCTGTTCATTAATGAGAACGAATGGAATGAAGGGTGTAAGCAGCAAGAACGTCATCGCACACCATCCACCAAAACATGATACGTCAGTACCGGACAGGTCACATACCAGTAACGGGACATAGCTTAAAAGTGACACGACCAGACGAAATTACTGACAAAGCGACACAACACGCATAAGACATGGAAGAGTGAATATCAATACGTGTGGATGTACTCGTTTTTTTTTTTTTTTTTATGAATGTAAGTACAGGCATTGGTAAACGCATATGAAAGAGTTTGCGTGTGTACGTAATGTCAATTAGGTATGCATATACGAATAAGTATGAAAGGACGTACAAATATGTAGTGTTGTCTGCATGTATGAGTACTCGAGTGCATGTACGCATACACCTAGTTGGGTTTGTCCATATACTCCGGGGATTCATAAACAAAACCATCCCACTCCACAGCATGCATACAACATGCACATGACCGACAGGACTCATAACAAAAATATGACTGACAGCAAATAGGGAATACAAGTGACTCGATAATGACAGGACTAGAACGCATAACCTCCAATACCACCCCATCACTGGGATGATAGCAAAGGTTGGTGACGTGTTACACATAGTCCCGGCAAAAAGCCACGCCAGAATCCAGCAAGACGGCAACGACGAGAATTGACTGAATGGCCTCCCGCTCCCCTTCCCCCCACCTTTCCCTAAATCTTTCGGATGCACTATGAGTTTAACCCCCCAACCCATTCCCACAGAGAGCACTTGAGTTCGTTGCCCAACATGCCACAACAATTCTCATCGCCGATCATTTGGATCTCAAAGCGTGAGCTGGACGGTCCGGTTATATGGTATTTACGTACACCGGAGCTTAGCTATCAACACAACCCAATCACATAATAACAAATGACGACTGGACCCGCTTAAGACTCCACACAAACTCTCACACACATATCCAATACATGACTAACCCGTTCATATTACAGGAAGACAACTATAAGACCACTATGGTCACACGCGGAAAATTTTCACATTTCGGAACTATTCACATTCAAAAACTGTTTTCAGTACTTTTTGGCAAAATTAAAACACTCAAAATTTTAAAACAATAAATGGTGGCCGAAAGGTCGTTGTGTTTGGAAGCTCGCTCTCCTTCGAGATACGCCTAGCCAGATCAAAGGGAGACAGAACAAACAGGAAACACCAAGAATGAAGAAGGAAGACATGCACCAGTGACAACAGGACGAGCGGTTTGATACGTAGGGAAGCATTAAGCCAGAAATGGCACAAACACCAGTATTTAGTCACGAAAGTGACGCAAATAACCCAGACCACAAATATAGGCGGAGACTGCTAGCAGCCTAGGCTAGCTAGCAGCAGTCTGAACGTGGTCGAGCTTTTCTTTTTTTTTCTTAAAAGGACTTGGACTTGGACCTCTGAGGGCAAGAATGAGACGGATATACAATTAAACAGTTACTGGTACCATCGGAACTGGAACTCTTCGCTTGCTGTTGAAGATGGGGATTGAGCACTTATGGGAGTGCTGTGATGTCGATTCTTAATTCAAAATTTAGGATATCAGGCCTTTTTTTTTTTTTGGCAGTGCACATTATTTTGGTTCGGACATGATTCAGTCTAATGATTGTTTATGTTTCTGTTTATTCAACGGAGCAGCATCATAGCACACGGGTGTAACCCATAAGTGCTCCGTTCTTCTTGTAACTCAAGCCTGAGAATCTCAGCGCTGTGCACGAACTCTGAAATACAAGGATCATGAAATACTTTGGATAGATTGTTAACTCAAAAGTTTGCCCGGGCAGCGCCGTTAGTCTACTCTTTTCGATTTCCAACTGCCAAAGGATTTTTGTGACTTTACACACGGGCGTCCGGTCTTACTACCCAGAGACCAGGGAGAAATTACTAGAAATCAAGGTGAAACAAATACCAGCCTTAAACGGGGCCTAAACCCGGCACCTATACCATTCGAGGCGGATACCATACCTCGAGACCACGCAGCCCCCTGTCTAATGATTAGGACTAAGTTATGCATTTATTCATCAAACGGAAAACAGAGAAAGCTGGTGGGTCTTGTGTGCCAGTGTTTCCACTGATACATATTCACGACCCTAACGAGTCAAACGTTATGCTATGTAATTCTTGAAGTAATTTTAACTTACATTACTGTAAACTTCTTTTCGTTTCAGGTACTTGAGAAACTGGAATTAAACGTGTGCTAGTTTCCAGACAGGTGGATTTCAATATTTAAGTCTTTGATGTCAATCTACAATGTGCCACGTTTTTTCAGACGTCTACAGAGAACAAAACCATTCTAATTGTGAATAAATTAAAAGGTAGGTTTTAGTGTGTGTGTGTGTGTGTTCTTCGATTGCATGTTGTTGTTGTGGTTGTTGTTTTTATTTTTCACTATCTTCTTCTTCTTTTCCTTTTTTTGGGTCTCTCTCTCTCCTGTTTCTTTCCTTGTAAATCATCAACATTGTCACAATTTGCCGTCTTGCTTGATTCCCTGGAATAGTGGATCCAGTCTATGTTCTTGTTCTATGCCATGTGGCCGATCCACATAGGTTGACACCGCAGTGTTTTTTATTATCGAGACCAAAACCATATACAGAACCCCATTATAGAGAAAATAAGAATAGACCCACTGCCTCCCCAGCAAGCATGTCGTAGGATTCGACTAACTGGGCCTTCCTTAGAAGTCGAAGGGGATCTACCTAAGCGGCAAGGAACAACCAACTGCACACAAATAAGCCTGTAAACGGATGCACACGCAAAACTCAGACACTGGCAGAAAGAAAAGTCCAAATGGACGAACAGCCATGACAGATTTGCCGCCGGAGATTACATCCTGTGAACAAAGAAGAAATACAACAGTTCTGGGAAGACAATGCATGAAACAATAAAGGTCTGGTAAAAAAGGCAAAGAAACAAGCGAAATTGTGTGGCTGATACACAAGAGACAAACTGGAGAGAACAGTCGAAGGCAAGAGATAAACTATATATATATATATATATATATATATATATATATATATATATATATATATATATATATATATATATATATATATATATATATATATATATATTAGTATTAGTACTGGGCTTCGGCATGGTATCAGAGAGACGACACAATAAGAGGGAAAAATACAATATTAGTTATTCGAAATTACAACATTATTGCACTGCAACCGTGCCATAACTGCTCTCTTTCTGTTCCCGTGGTAATCACACAAAATGCTTATCACTGTTCAATTTGAAAATTAGGGCAAAACGCATCAGTCGCAGCAAATTCGTAAAGCTTGCACAGGCAAAAGTAAAAATGCGTAAGGTGTTGTCAGAATCCTAATTTTAGCCTTAGTCTTAGTCGAGTTTCAGTTGTACTGCGATCGGGTTTTCCCGATACTTGCTCTGTTCCTGTGCCAATAAAAATCAAATGAAAGGTTACTCACTGTCATATTTGAAAAACTGGTGAACAAACAAAAACTAGTCCCGAAACAATCCAGAAATATGCGCACGTAGTATAAATGCAAATGGCAGTTACTGGAGGCGCCAAAACCAACAATCGCTAACAGAAATGCAGCTTGTCATTGATAGAAGTAGTCAGGCACGGTGAGTTGTCTACACACACGTATAATTATCGCATAAGGTATTTTACCAGCGTAGATGTAAACCGGCTATCCGCCATATTGAATACTATGACTCAAATCGCCAATATTAGATAGAAAAAAAATACTCTTTATAGCGTCAGCGGATAGCAGACTATTGGTTATTTTGGCCAGAAGTCCACTCAGCTGTGTGTGTGTGTGTGTGTGTGTGTGTGTGTGTGTGTGTGTGTGTGTGTGTGTAGAAGGACAGAATCAAGAGATGGACGAACAATAGTCTGAGAGACGGTACAACCAAGAAGAGAGACAGAATGTGTTAAAGGTCCATAGCAGCCAAATTTCACTGTGCAGGCGGCACCTGAGTAATAGATTGATTCATTGATTAAACGGTTGATAAATTGATTGGTTGATATAGAGACCCCCCCCCCCCCCCCCAAAAAAAAAAGAGGGGAGAGGGAGGGATTATTCTCACATAATTTGGCAATCCATGCATATGGTGATAGATTCATAAATTTATCTGCCTGTGTGGGTTCCGGCACCGTATTGTAGATAGACCCACTTCCCCTAACAAGGAATTCCAGTGAAATGTGACTAAAAAGCTCAACGAAATAGGGAACCAGAAAAATGTGAACAAAACAACACAAATAACGTTTCGGTCGGCAGCCATTGTCAGACATGAATTGAACTACACAAATGTAACAAAGAGGAGAGTATTAAGATCTCTGAGAGGTGACGTGAGCAACGTTTAAAAAAACGTGATGTGCTAAACTTCATATGTCACTGGGAATTCCCTGTATTAACTTGACTGCAGTCACCCACATATTTTTCCTTAATAAGCATTTCCTAATAGGCGACTAGCTATGGTTGTTTCCTTTAAAGTCGAAGTACATCTACCCGAAAGACGAGGAACAACACAGCCTTTACACAAATAAGCCATATCAGTGAAACGGGTGTACACGGAAAACGCGAGTTCTATAATAGGATCAAAAGTGGACGAACAACCAAGGCTTTCCACCAGAGTTGAACACATGCAAACTCGAAGAAAACGAACCAGATTACTTTTTAGTCCAGTCATCATAAAATATCTGAATCCCCCCGGCAGTCTTTACTTCGCTTAACATTTCCTGGTACCCATATTAAGCCCGGCTCTCTAGCGTAGTTGGCTAAACCGGATTGCGCGGAGACCGGGTGACGAACTCCTTGTGGTCCAGGTAGGTAGGAAAGCCACATTTTCTCCCAGATTTACGGTATTTACAATGGAATCAAGGCCGAAAGGTTGCGATATCCAAAATACCGAGCCTAGGGGTTAACAACTCATGGCTTCTGGATACTTAAACAAACAAGCTTGATACGATGCTTTGCTAAAAAAAAAAAATCTTAACCTTCAACCGACATCCCCGAGGGGGAGAACTTTAGGTTATAATTGTGACTAGATTATGTGCGTCATATAAAAAGGCTTAGCAATGCACGCCACCAAAAGCCCTGAAAAGGATCGTTGCAGTGTTGATGCGATTGAGAGACACAGACCAAAATATTGTCCCGACCGCCGACGAAGTCCTCTACCGGCAAGCCAGTGGGCGATCCGGTCGTCGATGTTATTAGGCTTTGACGGCCTGAGAGCCCTAGGTACAGTTTACATCGATGCAGATTCGAACCACAGACCATAGTGCTGGTAGACAAATATCTAACCACTGCAGTATTATGGCGTCTGCCTAGTCGTTATTGTAAGAACACATTGTGTAAAATAGTGGTCTCCATATCGAAGTGGTCAAGCCGTTAGCCTCGAACTCTAATGGACGTGGGTTCGTTTTACAGAGACGCTGCTCAGTTCCGAGTTTCATTTTTAAAGGGATCTCTGAGGATCGTCACCGGAGCTACGGAGGTCATGCTCCGTGCGACTCTTTCGGCAGGCAGCTAGGTTTTCTGCGGAGAGAGGCTGAGCCATATAGGATTTTAAAAAAATTATTTAAAAAAAACAAAAACAGATGCAATGAAGTCGATTCTTTCACTTTTACCTTTACCTGTATTTTGTGCAATAAACTGTTTGTCCGTCTTTAAACGTGTTAAAGTCTGTTCCTTTAGCAACTTACGTATGTGGGTCGTGAACTATTTCGCAGTTTTTGTTTCTTCTACTTCCTCGCGTTCTTCGGCTGTAAACTTCGACGGAAGGTTCTGGTGGTTCGGCCACCTGGATTTTAGTCCTTTGTTTTTAGAACCTGAGCGTTACGTTAAAGTGCCAAAGGAAGCAGTCCAGGGCTAATCAAATCGTCGATGGTAGCAACAGTTGCACAAGCAATTATTCGCAAAGGGCACTGCAAGTTCTCTGGCGACAGTCACGACAAACTAGCAGATTCACACGCATTACTGCATACGGCACACCGTTAATTCCGTGACAACCAGTCTGTCGCCATTTTCTGAATATGCAGTTGACATAACAAATTTTCATGAACACAGACAAACATTATCCGTGACATTCACAGCTCCCAGTTCCCGCTACGCATCCAACTTTGAAGCTGACTGAGAGAGCAGGATTTTACCTTTACCTCGCTTTTTGTCTCTCACTGGTGGGTTAGAACCCTAACCTTGCACTTGAACTGAGTGGAGAGTAGGGTCCACAACGTGAAGGTGAGATAGGCTTGAGCTAGAGAGTCAGAGACACATTAACAGTCCTGTGTTGAGGATCATAACTCCATTTATACTCTGACTCACCGGACTATACTCTGACTCAACGTGCTATACTCTGACTCACCGTGCTATACTCTGACTCACCGTGCTATACTCTGACTCACCGTGCTGTACTCAGGCTCACCGTGCTATACTCTGACTCAACGTGCCATACTCTGGCTCACCGTGCTATACTCTGTCTCATCGTGCTATGCTCTGACTTACCGTGCTATTCTCTGACTCACTGTGTCATATTCTGTCCCATATTCTGACTCACCTTGCTATACTCTGACTTACCGTGCTATACTCTCACTCGCCGTGCCATACTATGAATCACAGTGCTATACTCTGACTCACTGTGCATCTTTTGATTATACACTTTTATGAACTCCCTGTGCAAATCGAGCTACCAAACTAACACAGACTGTAAAAAGATCAGTTTCCACACTTTCCGGATTATTGGGCATATAGGGCTAGATCTATATTTTACAGACCCATCTGCACTTGACCGGTGATATGGTCAACGTCACACGGGGTCACCTTTACTTCCCAGGACTCTACCTGGTACTAATCTGAGGCTGGATCGATCTGAGAGCTAAGGTCCGGCTCCGTCAGGGTCTGCACCCCCGACCTTCGGATCTGCAGTTGTCTCTAATTTTTACCTCCTTTTTTTTTTTCACCCTAACGCTTATATTTTAACTCTATATGCTGTACTATTTTTAGTTGAATAATACATTCTTAAAACAGATTGTGGTTCCTTTTTTTCCTTGCTTTTCTGGCTGCTTCGACCAAAGACACATCGTGGTACTGTAGAGTTTCTTTGATATTATCCTTCCATCTTGTTCTTGGTCTACATTTTGCTCTATCTCCCTCTACGTCCCTATCTTGGGGACTGAGAGATTTCGTGTGGTATTAACCGAGAAAGTCCAAAATTGTTGGACTTTTCCGGGAGTTTACCACGAAATCTCGGAGGCCCTGCGATGGGGTGAAACAAAAGAAAAGAACCCGGACTGAGCTTTACTGAATGAACGCGTGCTTAATGGTTTAAACAATTTTTTTTACGCATCATTACACAAGATCAACATTTTAGCGATACGTTTTGAATGTGTGAGTGCTAGGTACTGGCAGCGGGTGTTACACGTATACTCGAGACTTTTCAAACACGCGAGACTTTTCAAACACGCGAGACTTTTCAAACACGCGAGACTTTTCAAACACGCGAGACTTTTCAAACACGCGAGACTTTTCAAACACGCGAGACTTTTTAAACACGCGAGACTTTTCAAACACGCGAGACTTTTTAAACATTCGAGACTTTTTAGAATAGATATCTAGAGAGAAAGAATCGTGAGAATGTTTTGGCCAAACAAGATCACAAATCAAGAACCTAGAAGGAAAACAAAACGCTCATCAGTGGTCAATGTTATCAAAAGATGATCATGAAGGATGCCTCAAGACATTTGGTCAAAGGCAGCTCCAGCATGGACGGCACATTAAAGAAGAGAAGACGTGCACTACAGATGGAGAAAAGGAAACGTGAACGACAGATAAGAAAAAGAAAACATGAACGACAGATGGAGAAAAGAAGACTAAACGACAAATGGGGAAAAGGAGACGTGAACGACGGATGGGGAAAAAGGAGACTTATGTGATCGAAGGAAACTATGTAACATTGGTAATCTTGGCAATCTTAGCGCAAATGGGTAACACCATAGTTGCTCCGTTCCTTTGCCAACGAAAGACACACTGAATGTCCATCACCGTCCCTTGTGGAAGAAGTGATACAGACTACAGTCTAAGAATATTTACTAGCATATATATGCATCAAAAGCATTGGTCAGCTATCTGAAATGCTAACACAAACGGTCCAGCATTAGAAATCCAGTTTATAATTGACAGAAGCAGCAGTCACAAACAGATCAGCAGTTGCACATGCAACTAATTTTAATCCTTTAAGGCACAACCAGTTCTGAGGCAAAAGGCTACTTGCCATTTTCTAAATCTACTGTGTCCAATACGAAGCTGGTCACAGTCGAAAAACATTTCAAATGAAATCCGCAGCTCACAGTGTCACGCCATGTACTCAGCTCAGTAGCTGGGCAACATAACTACACTGACCACCGTCAGTCAGAAGCAAATATTTGCCACGACTAAAAGCAACGAAATTGCCTAAGCTCCATTTTGACCGGAAATTACACTAGCAGGGAAAACAATGAACGTATAAAGACACGGGTTAACAGAGGCAGAAAATCAACAGATCGTCAGCAATGGGGATCATGTGTAAATGCCTTATGTGTAAACAGCAACGCGAAGAGGGTATGTTAGATATAGCGTGTTTTTCTGAACATAAGACCTATCCAGATAATAAGCCTTAGCAGAATTGTTCCGGATCCTCGTAATATAAGCCCTACTGTAAATATAAGCCCTAGCTGAGATCGCCAAAAGAGCCGCAGTGGTCTAGCGGCTAGACGCTCGCCTGTGGATCAGAAGGTAGTGGGTTCGGGTCCAAACAGCGCCGGATTTTATTTGTTTTCAAAAATGACCTTGGTTCCCAGCTTGACCTAGACTTGAGTGGGTACCAGGAATGTTCCAGAGAAGTAAACGCTGCTGGCGTGATGTTGACCACATCAAACACTGAGTGCCGATTAGTCTGTAAAATTTAGCTCCAGCCCTATATACCCAATGTGCCCGAACGCGTGGACAATTGGCCTTTAATACTTTTAAGATTGCCAGCCGGATCTCGTCTGTTCGTTAAAACCTACGATTAGCGTATTGAAGTATATTGTAATTATTGTTAATGTTGACATTTTCGAGTAGGTAAGGCTGAGGATTTTTTTTAATGTCTAGGGCAAAATAAATCCTCAGCTGCACAGTTCCTGGCGACGGCACTAGCCTTGTGGCCGTAAATCCTCAGGCACATAGACCCCACTGCCGGCACCGCAAAAGTGGTATAATAAAGACAGTAATTGGCAGTTGACATTATTGTTTGAATTCCATGATGGTTTAAGCAGATTTTCGTAAGGGGAGAGAGAAAGGATAAGAGAGAGAGAGAGAGAGAGAGAGAGAGAGAGAGAGAGAGAGAAAAGAGAGAGAGAAAAAGAGAGAGAAAGAGAGAGAGAAAGAGAAAGAAAGAGAGAGAGAGAAAGAGAGAGAGAGAAAGAGAAAGAGAGAGAGAAAGAGAGAGAGAAAGAGAGAGAGAAAGAGATAGAGAAAGAGAGAGAGAAAGAGAAAGAGAGAGAGAAAGAGAGAGAGAGAAAGAGAGAGAGAGAAAGAGAGAGAGAGAGAGAGAGAGAAAGAGAGAGAGAGAAAGAGAGAGAGAAAGAGAGAGTGAGAAAGAGAGAAAGAGAGAGAGAGAGAAAAAGAGAGAGAGAAAGAGAGAGAGAGAAAGAAAGAAAAAAAAGAGAGACAGAGAGAGAAAGAGAGAGAAACGTCCCCCGAGAATAAGTTCTGAATAGTCTATTAGAGCAAAGAATAATATAAGACCCGGTCTTTTGTATTTTTTATTGTTGCTGAAACACGGTCGTTAGGTTGGATTAGATTGTTCTGTGGTTTAGAGGTTAGTGGGTGCATTTAACAATCTCCCTATACTCACCGACAGGGTTCTATTCTCTGGGTGGATTGCTTATTATTATTGTTCTTGTTATAATTTTGGTGGGTCCGTTCTTGTGGTATCCTGAACGAGACTTACACTGTGGAAAGACTGAGGCATCATTACATAATTATTTCAAAAGAGTTTAATGTATTCAGCCTTCCTGTGGAGACTGCCTGAACCTTTTTATCAGTCCTGAAACAGACCACTCTGTTTTTAGACTGTAAACTACATACAGCCTTGTACACAGGTACAAGAAATTTCAGATTGGGCTTACAGAACTTTGCCCGTGTGGACAAGCAGCCACAGAGTACTAAACATCTGCTACAGATATGCTCTCTACATGCAGCAGAAAGACCCCCAAGTTTGGCAGGTTGGCATTACAATGGAAATCGCTGTGTGGATCAGTGGCGACGTGGGGTCAATTACCATGTGATGATAGCACGTAAAGATAATAGAACATTATATTTTCCTAATCGCTTCACTGTTGAGAGTATGCGCACGCAGCTAGCATCGTAGTATTGGTTACTGGTAGCATTCACAAGTTAAAGTTTCTGCATAAGCGACGAAAGCATAAAGCGAGCGTTCTTTCCACTGTGTTCGAGACCTGAACCTAATGGCACATTTGTGATAAATAATCATCAACAAACACAGGGCAATTGACCCCTGATAGCCGAGACAATCGCCAAAGAGACAGCACAGCAAAGTACAAACCATTTTAAAACCTACCAGGACCTCCAGCTGACAAGATTTTTGTCCATAAGTCCGACCAAAATAACAAAATCAGCTATGGCTGTTAACACCCTGCCACATATCTCCCCATCAAAATAAACGGCAAAACAGTGCATTTTTCTTTTGAAATGTAAGGTGCCAGCGTTGATTGCAGCCGTTACAGACACGCCTCCCTCTGGCTAAGATCAGTGGAAGACATGCGCGGCATCGCTTCCTTTATGGAGGCCTATGGACCTATCACCTGAAAAACCAATGAAAGGGACATTGAACATGAAAAGAAACTAAGAAAGTCCATGAACCTAGGCGGAAAATTACCTGACGAGAATACAAAACAGCTTCTATTCAGTTCGCTAACCAAGGACAGACTCCCTTCTCTATAATCGGTCTTTGCCACTAAGGGACTAAAAAGAAGAGGAAACAAGAAAAGAATCAGAAGAAGAGAATCAAAAGGAGTGGCAGAGAAAGCTGTATTACATCGTGCAAAATCTATGCTCTCTGATTGGATCACCGTTACACAATCAATAATTTACATTTTTGTTTGTTTGTTTGATGTTTGTTTCATTGTGTACTTTTGATTCAATTTGTATGTTTCAGCTATGCTACACTGCTTGCTGCGATACTGGTGCCTCCAACTGCTGTGTTTGATCATGGTGACTTCAGCTTTCTATCTGCCACAAACAAACCCCGCTCATCGGGTGCCCGACCTCCATCAGTTAGACCAATCCTTTGGTAAGTCACTCCTTGTTTGTCTCCTCCGATTGTTGACTCCCCCCCCCCATCCCCCCCCCCAATGTTGACTGTTTGTCCACTCTAAATGTTAAATGTTTGCCCACTCCAAATATTAACGGTTTGTCCATTCCAAATGTTGACTGTTTATCCCCTCCAAATATTAACTGTTTGTCCACTCTAAATGTTGACTGTTTACTCTGTATGTTGCCTGTTTGCCTTCTGCAAATATTGACTGTTTGCCAACTGCAATTGTTGACTGTTTGTCCACTCCAAATGTTGTCTGTTTGTCCACTCCAAATTTTGACTTTGTCCGTTCTAAATGTAGACTGTTTATCCACTCTAAATGTTGACTATTTGTCAACTCCAAACAAAATGACTGTCCACTCCAAATATTTATTGCAGAACGTCGCTCTCATCACGGTCTGCCTGAAAGATACTCGGTCTTTCACCAGCTCTCCCGCCTCATGATCTTCATTTTCAAGGAATCACTTATATCCTGTGCCCATTTTCGTGTTGATCTACCCCTGCACCTTCTTCCTGGTACTATGTCTTTGTCTGTTATTGTTTTCCCAATACGCCATCGCGCTTGATATGACCAAAATGTTTTCAGCTTCTGAGACAAGATGCTGTTTATTAGCCAATCTTCCTTGATGTTTTTATCTTTTAAAATGTCAGTATTTCTTCTCTTCTTTGTCCATGGTATTCTGTGAATCTTCCTTTAACATTTCAGCTCGAAAGTCTTTATTTTCTTTCTTAAGGATTGGAGAGAGTCCACGACTCACATCCGTATGTTGCTACAGAAAGATGCATGCTCTTAAAATTTTAATTTTGATTTCCTTGCTGGTGCTTAACCATTGACTGACTGTTAATGCTGTTTAACTCTGCATTGCTATGGCCATCCTATTTTTGATTTCTATCAGTCTCCATTGATATGGTTTTTTTTTTTTTTTTAAATGGTGAATATATTGTCGTAATCTCATTTACATAAGTGTTAATCAGTTCATATGCATTTTAGTCTCAGGGGGTATGGTGTCCGTCTCGAGTGCTAGAGGTTCCGGGTTCAAGCCCCGTTAAGGGCTGGGATCTTTTCATGTAGATTTGGACTTATAGTAATTTCCCCTGGTCCCTGGGTAGTAAGACCAGACGCCCGTGCGTATTGTTGGGCACGTAAAAAATCCCTTGGCAGCTGGAACTTGAAAAAAGAGTAGCCTAAGAAGAAGAAGGAAACAGCCCTATCTAGTAGACTTTCCCCAGATGCTTGTTAGCGACCAGCGGGTCAATTTTATTTTAATCTTCCAAAATAGGGCGCCGGAAACCACACTAGGATACAACGCACTTGATGACGATGCTGGATTCATGTTCCTAAAGAAGACTAATCAGACACACAGGGGAGGGAGGACATTCTCACCGGTGGGCGTATAAAAATATATAACTATAAATAATCATAATAATAAGTAACTTCAACTTAATAATTTATTTAATAAACATCAGCGCCATCGAAGTCCTTTTTCTTACACTTCTTTCTTTTTTCATTTCCTGAAACTAATCTTCTTATTTTGCTTTGAAAATCTCCTATTTCTGTTTTCATTCACTCTGTTTTTCCTCCCCTGTCCCCGCCTACACCTGAGACATCTTCAAGTTCAGAGGATTAAATGTATTATCGTTTACTGCCTTCGCGTCATCTTGTCGGAAATCTGAACAGTTGATTCCCTTTGATAGGATTTTCAGTGGTTCCCAGAATAAGTAGATTCGTGGACACAATTTATTTTAAATATGTTGCTGGTTAAATAATATACGATTTATAGTTCGCATAATCGTGAAATCCGCGAAATTAAAGGAAAAGTTCTAGGAATTTGCGTGTTTTGTGTAAATAAGTAAGAATGCAATAATTTACAGTGCATTTCTTTCACAAGTTTCCTTTGGCTATTACAAACTTGTGCCGACGTTGATACAGTTGCTTCAATCATTTATGGAACCCATTCCTCATTATTCCTGTCATCTCCTTTCTATTTGGAAGCCCCGGCCTGGCTCTTGCCAGGGGCCTCAATTTAGCCCTACCTTAAATGTGGTCTAAAGGCTGAACGCTGTTTCTGGGACCTTTCGATGGTGACTCTCATCCAATTAGTTGCACTCTGTGTCATCGGGTGTTTATTGCTTGTGTGAAGTCCTGGTGGGGTAAAAATCTACTCTACTAACCCATTCTTTGATATCTTTCAGGTGCTTTGTCAAATTAGAGATATCCTTGAATCGTTACCCTTTCAGTTCTGGTTTCTTCTTCTTCTTCTTCTTCTTCTTCTTTTTCTTCTTCTTCTTCTTCTTCTTCTTCTTCTTCTTCTTCTTCTTCTTCTTCTTCTTCTTCTTCTTCTTCTCTTCTTCTTCTTCTTCTTCTTCTTCTTCTTCTTCTTCTTCTTCTTCTTCTTCTTCTTCTTCTTCTTCTTCTTCTTCTTCTTCTTCTTCTTCTTCTTCTTCTTCTTCTTCTTCTTCTTCTTCTTCTTCTTCTTCTTCTTCTTCTTATTATTATTATTATTACTATTATTATTATTATTATTATTATTATTATTATTATTATTTATTATTGCCCTTCTTCGTATGCTCAGATCAGACCATCAGGTGGGTTGCCTCTATAAAATCGCATGTCAGTAGCAGGTCTTCCATGGCTCCCCATAGCTTGCTCTGCACACTTTGCTCTTGAAGCCATATTTCTTTTCGAAGTTGTAGGTAAAGTGGGCATGTCTGCAGAATGTGCTCAGGTGTTTGTGGTCCTGTCTGACAGGCGCACTGTCGGGACTGTACAGTCTATATTTTATGCATCTGGTAGTTAAACCTGCAGTGTCCTGTTCGCAGACGGAAAATTGTTGTGTATTGCTTTCTGTTGAGTCTGCTGATGAGGTCTTGTGGATGTTTACTGTTAGTCTTTTCTCTCCACAGTTCCTTGTATTTTCCCCTTGATGAATGTTATGATTTCTGGTAATAGTACCTTCCAACTAAAATTCCAGCTTCTCAGGCTATTCTCCTGATATGAAGTCTTTTGTTAGACATTCAGCAAACATATGAAACTTGAGATCTTCAACTCTTGTGTGATTCCAGTGCTAACTTATGGATGCGAGAGTTGGAAAGCAATAGTAGCTCTAGATAAAGGAAAAACAAATTAGACAATTTTGAAAACAAATGCCTTGGAAGAATACCGGACAGATTTCAGATTCATTACGCAAATAAGACAAGAGACCAAGCAAGATAATGTATCAAATTTTATAAAAAAGCGCCGCTGGAACTACATCGGTTATGTACTCAGAATGGACAAGACAATATTCCCCCATCAAGCCCTCATATGGACACCGGAAGGAAAAAAGAACACGGCAAAGACCAAGATAGAGACCCTGCGTAGAGACATCATCTCAGAAGGCTCAACCATGGGCCTAATGAACATTCAAGAACTCAAACAGGTGGCCACGAATAGCCAGACACGGAGAGCCATGACCTCTGCCCTATGCGCCGCCGTAGACTCAAGAAAAAACACTAACTAGCTAAGTCTTTTGTCGGCACGAACAGTGTTCCTACATACTCAATGTTCTCATTGTTTATCATCATCAACACTGACACACAAACAAGTTTGTAACTCTAAAAAGCTAGCAGTTTCTTCACTGTAGTGTCATCATATGCTTTATTAAACCAAACTTCTTGTCTCTGTTAGTGACAATGACGAAGAAGAATTTTGGTGGTATTCATTTTATTTTCTGTCGCCTAAAAGACTAAAATCCAGTGATTCAGCGAGCACCTATTTCACACGTGAATCCGTGGGCAGACAACTCGTTAAACTGAAAAGGCTATCGTGTGGTAGTCAAGCTTCCCACTATATGTGTGGACTGTCCGCTACAAACGTTGACTAGATGTCCGCTCCAAATGTTGACTGTTTGATTAAACAAAATGTTGGTAGTTTGTCTACTCAATATATGGACTGTCTGCTACAAATATTTACTGGTTTTCCGTTTTACATCTAGACTAGCTGTCCATTCCGATTGTTACCTGTTTGATTATTCCATATGTTGACAGTATGTCTGCTCGATATGTGTACTGTCCGCTACACATATTGACAGTATGGTTCATCCAAAAGTTGACTGGTTGCCCGCTTCAATTGTTGATTATTTGATTATTCCAAATGATGACAGTTTATACACTTCATATGAGAATTTCCGCTCCAAATGTTGTACAGTTTGTCTACATCGTATGTGAAATGTCCGCTACAAATGTTGACTGTTTGATTATTCCGAAATGTCGACAGTTTGTCTACTCCATATGTAGACTGTCGGCTACACATATTGACAGTTTGTTTACTCCATCTGTAGGCTGTCGGCTACACATATTGACAGTTTGTTTACTCCATATTTAAACTGTCGGCTACAAATATTTACAGTTTGTTTACTCTATCTGTAGACTGTCCCTTACACATAAGGACAGCTTGTCTACTCCATATTTAGACTGTCCGCTACACATATTTACAGTTTATCTACTCCATATTTAGACTGTCGGCTACTCATATTGACAGTTTGTTTACTCCATATGTAGACTGTCCCTTACACATATTGACAGTTTGTCTACTCCATATATAGACTGTCCGCTACACATATTGAGAGTTTGTCTACTCCATAGATGGACTGTCTCTTATAAATGTTAACTGTCCAATAGACCGGACCAAATATTTTTTCCCTACATATGTTAACTTTAGAGAGCTTTTGATAATGTCCAGTTTAGTTTATAAATTCGCACTGTATGCGTTCGGGGAACATAAAGGAAAAGACACTGTGTCACATAATGAGCATGTAGTAAAGTGCTGCTAATAAGAGTTTTGCTTAGATCGGATGTGTGTAGGGCCGAAAGGCACAAATATAGCAGCCTAGATATTAACCACAACACAACATGTTGACCATCTTTTAATAGAAGAAAGAAGAAGAAGAAGAAGAAGAAGAAGAAGAAGAAGAAGAAGAAGAAGAAGAAGAAGAAGAAGAAGAAGAAGAAGAAGAAGAAGAAGAAGAAGAAGAAGAAGAAAGAGAAGAAGAAGAAGAAGAAGAAGAAGAAGAAGAAGAAGAAGAAGAAGAAGAAGAAGAAGAAGAAGAAGAAGAAGAAGAAGAAGAAGAAGAAAGAAGAAGAAGAAGAAAAAAAGAAAAGAAGAAGATAAGAAGAAGAAGAAGAAGAAGAAGAAGAAGAAGAAGAAGAAGAAGAAGAAGAAGAAGAAGAAGAAGAAGAAGAAGAAGAAGAAGAAGAAGAAGAAGAAGAAGAAGAAGAAGAAGATGGAGGAGGAGGTGGAGGATAAGGAAGAGGTGGAGGTGGACGAGGAAGTCGTGGTGTTGGGGGTGGTTGGGACTTTAAGTGAGCTGCTAGAAAACAGCGCAACAAACTTATTGAACTGATCAGTTTACGACAAGATATTCATTTTAAAGATTAATTTCAATACGTGAAAGCATACCAGACTGACGTACTTTCATCTCAGATCAGAGCATTTAGTCTCAGGTCACTGATCTTGCTGAAGATTTAGATTTTAGAATACAAGTCTATCACTTAAAGGACACATTAATAGATTCTGTAATCCGATTCTGTATATTTATCTCTCTGTTTATGGTTGTTTTGTTGTTGTTGTTGTTGTTGTGAGGAGTACCTGGCCCTTGCCAGCTATCGCTTTCTACACTAGACACACACATACATACGCGCACACACTCTTATCCAACACTCTGCCACACAGACATACTCACAGACAATTCGCCCCCCACTCGACCTTTCACACACATTGTCTAATTCTATCTGAACCTCTCACACATATTGTCTCAATCTACATGAACCTCTCACACACACTGTCTCTTTCTAACTATACCTCTCACACACACTGTCTCATTCAAACTGAACTTCTCACACACATTGTCTCATTGTAATTGAACCTCTCACACACACTGTCTCATTCTAACGGAACATCTCGCACACACTGTCTCATTCTAACTGCACCTTTCACACAGACTGTGTCATTATCACTGAACCTCTCTCACGCATTGTCTCATTCCAACTGAACCTCCCACATACATTGTCTTATTCTAACTGAACCTCTTACACACATTGTCTCATTCTAACTAAAACTCTTATACACATTGTCTCATTCTAACTAAAACTCTAACACACATTGTCTCATTCTAACTGAACCTCTTACACACATTGTCTCATTCTAACTAAAACTCTAACACACAAATCCCCTCCAACTCTCGTCCTCTCAGAAAGTAACTTTCTCCTCTTACACTCGACCCTCAAAAACACACACCAAGCAACTATACAAACCTCTAGTGTCCTTTTACGAGTGTGTACACACGTCTCTGTTTTAATCCAATTATTTAATTGACAAAGTTCTCCCATCTTCTTGACAGTCACATCAACTACTTCATTGTCAACCCGGCACCCAATACAAACACGGAG
Organism: Candidula unifasciata; assembly: GCA_905116865.2. NCBI lineage: Eukaryota > Metazoa > Mollusca > Gastropoda > Stylommatophora > Geomitridae > Candidula > Candidula unifasciata. The sequence continues at coordinate 1,837 of CAJHNH020000697.1, read as the reverse complement.
ATTGAAATAGCCAACTAATCAGATTAACAGTAATAGCAAAATCAAGCCGTGTCTGGTCGTGAACTGTTATGGTACCTTCTAGAAGAGTTTTAAAATGAGTATCGTCTAAAATAGTTTCAAAAGGGGCACAATTTAAAATAAATCAAAAACAACTGGTAATTCGTTTACAGATACAAACATGAGTAACTTGTAGGCGTGTACAAATTAGATTTGGGTTTTAAAATGGGTAAGATCTTGCCCTTTCGTTTCCTAACTATATCAGTTTTGAAAAAAAAAGGGGGGGGGGGGGGGGGGGAATATGTGGTCTCCACAAATTTTGGTTTTTTTTTTTTTTCAGCACATCGTTGTGAAGAAAACGTAACTGACCGTTTTCATTGGCGCACCTGGTATATAATGCTGACTTCTTCCTCTTCTTCTTTCGTTCGCTTGAAATAGACTATCTATAACTGCAGTGTTGTCTCTAGTATGAGCTTCACTGTCTTTTGTAATTCACTCAGTGACCCGTAAAGCTTGACTTGCACCTGTGTTTCTCTCGGCCAAAAGTTTAGCCTTTAGGTTTGGAGGACGTGATCTGTTGTCTCAGGTACCAATCCACTTGTACACATGGCTAATGCTAGACTGATTTTGTACTCTTTGGGTGATGTAGTAAACAACACTCCAGGTGCTTTTACTCCCCCGGCATTACCTGCAATGCATCCAAGAGATTTAAAAGCATAAGGATTACACCAAGTTTGTATCCATGGTGGGTCTGTTGCTCTCCGCAAGCGGGAGCTTGCCAGCTAGGAGCGTCGCCCAAAGCTCGAATACCGAAGCTGTAGGAACGGCAGTATTTTTTTTGGGTCATATTATTTTTTTGGGAGTACTTATTTTTGGGTCTACTTTTTTTAGTTAAAATTTTTTTGGGTCGTACTTTTTTTTTGGGTTTTTGGGGGGCAGTATTATTTAGGGTCGACTTATTTTGGGTAGTACTTATTTCCCGGGGATACTTATTTCCGGCTCAGTACTTATTTTCGGCTCAGGGCTGTTTTAAGTGTCGGGAAGGGGGGGGGGTGTAGGGTGAGCGATGGGTAAAGAGAAGGGGGGGGGGGGGGGCTTTAAAACAAACCAAGGGCTCTTTTATTTTTTCTTTTGGGTTACAATTAAAAAATTTTCAAAAAAAAAAAATTGAAACGATTCAAATGCATCGGGTCAGTTGCAGACCTTCAAAAATCAAAGATTTCCCTGTCTTATTAGCTGGTACCCTGTTCTAAAAGTATTGCTAAACAAAGCTACCCGCCCCCCCTAAGTTTTTAAAAAACATGCATGAATATAAAGTTACCAAAACTTTTTCTTTGATCCCCTCCCCCCCCCCCCCCCTTTTTTTGCCCACCATTTCCCCCCCCCACAAAATCTAATGTATTTACTTTTTTTATCTTCCTAAACAAAGACGAGCCGTTGTTGGGGGTGGGAGTCTTTTACGAGTTTATCCGCTATTTCGTCATCTCTGACACAGATGATTTTCCATCAAATTATCCAGCATCTTCTTTCTCGGTCTTCTCTGCTATTCTGCCCCTCCAGCGTTTCTGTTGTCACGTTGTACTCCAGTTTTTCTCCTTTTCATAATAGGACCGAAGTATGTAGATTGTCTCTTTCCGATGTAGGCAATTAGTTCTCGTTTGGGTCGTTATTAGATTTCCTTTTGATTGGGCAATTAGTTCCTTTATGGGGCGTTTTAGTTTAAGCTCTTTAAAAGTGGGAATTAGTTTTTTCTTTATGGGCTTTATTAGAGGTTCTTTTAGATGTGGGGAATTCTTCTCGTTAGGGTCAGTTGAGTTAGATTTCTTTTTCAAAGGGATTT
>CAJHNH020000696.1:222500-243397 GCA_905116865.2 Candidula unifasciata | reverse complement strand
AAATATGGCTTGCAGCATATTTCTCCATTTTGTTATATCCTGCACAGTAACTTTGATATCATGGATGGAAACCAGCACCTTTGGCCTCTCTCAACAACATTCAGTTTAGGGTTTCTCTTGAATTTCCTTGTTTCCACAATCCTTGTATTTCTCATTTCAGTGCCTGTTTGGTGATTCTCTGTTGGTCTGTTCTCAGAATTGTCCAATATAGCCCTATCGTCTCTGTCTTATCACCACTGTTAACATCAATAGTTGCCTAGACATTTCTCTTATTTCGTCACCCCTCTTGACTTCACCCATTGAATATGTTCATCAGAAAATGTAAACTGAAAATGTGAGGATACGGAACCTGAAAACTGAATGTTATGACAGGGCGGACCAGGCGGTTATTTGTCTTGGCTGGCAGATGTTTTAGGAGGAAAGCTCGTAAAGGTAGACAGACAGACAGCACTGCATTTCTGATTCAACAGCTTCTAGAGCATGTTTGGTCCAAACGTATTGATGCTACTTTTCATTTGGAGTTTAACCCAAAAAAATTATTTGAGCGAGCGATCATGTTGATTGACAACAAAAGAAAAACAGGTCGAGCAAGGATCATGTTGTATGGCAACACATGTTCACTGCAATACTGCTCAAGCTTTGCGCAATGCAGAGGACTTATCACCAAGGACTGTGTGATTCCCCGCCTCCCTGTAGCACAACTGAATACTAAACACTATTGTATGGAAAGATGAAAGGTGCCAATTAACGAAAACCAATATTGTGTCACTGAAACACACAAGTCCCTCTATCACTTCATGTAGGAGACAAATCAGAGGGGAAATGAATGTAAAAAAAAAATAAAACAGTATAGTCATCTATTAAAACACAACTAAAACACACATCACTTACCTACGTAACCAATAAACCAGTGAGCATGGTTAGGCTTGCCTCCAATTATCCCTACAGACTGTTTTAATGTAAAACATTTCTGGGGAACAACATTGCCAATTAAGAGAATAAGTGCAGGTCAAAGTCAGTAACAACATTTCAATTATTCCTTCCTTCCATAACCTCCACCCCCCACCCAGCTGCTGCTTGAATGTTTGACACCCTGAGATGGCAGAAGAACATGAAAATGACACTCTTCGACAGCCGAGTGCCAGGAGCTTGCATGCTGGCCCAAGGGTCTTGAGTTCAAATCCACACAGAGGCAGATTTATCATTTGCCTTAGCTCCAAGGTCTTGCTGACACTGTCTGTCTTTCAAGGAGATAGTTTTACACTGTGCCATCAAGAGACGGCTAGCAAGGCTAGATTGCATTCAGAAGAATCCTAGGTATACCCAGCCTCAAATGGGTACCAGGAAATGCTCTGGAAAGTTGAATGTTGAATTAGGAATCAAAACCATAGCACTCAGAACACTCTCATAAGCGCTCCATCCCATCTTCAGCAGCAAACGAAGAGTTCCAACTCCGATGGTACCAGTAACTATGTACATCTGTCTTGTCATTCCCTTGAGCGCTGAGCCCCGGCCAGATCCCCTGGTAACTCCTCACAGCGCCATTCTCCTCAGACCGTAATGATCTATTTGTGCGTCCGCACTGTTCACTCACTCCCAAAGGGCCATCATAACATCTAGCGTGTCATACATCAATTCACCACCAAGTGGTGCAGAACCAGACAGTCTATCTGCCTGCTCATTTCCCAAAACACTAGTATGACCTGAAGAAAATAATATGTTTTGGAAACGTGGGTGAGCCAGTGGATGTTGACCACATCATCTATCTAGTACCAATTTGTCTATCCAAAAAAATATTATTTCTAGTAGCATGTGGCCATGAAGAAAACCCTTTACTTTTTTTTTCTTACTCACTCTTTGTATTCCTTGTATCCCTTGTATTCCTTGTATTCCTTGTATCCCTTGTATCCCTTGTATTCCTTGTATCCCTTGTATCCCTTGTATTCCTTGTATCCCTTGTATTCCTTGTATCCCTTGTATTCCTTGTATTCCTTGTATCCCTTGTATTCCTTGTATCCCTTGTATTCCTTGTATCCCTTGTATTCCTTGTATCCCTGCAGCATGCTTGCAGTTTCTTGACAATGGGTCAGGACTGCTAAGGGTGGACAGCTCAGCAGCTATGGGATCATCAACAACAATAGCAAGGCTGGGCTGATACTACAACAGCGACTGTCCACTGACAGGGAATCAACCCAGAGTAACGTGTGGTGGTAGCAAGAGTAACAGCAGTGGTACGATAGGGTCACTGCGCTGATGGGCCATGGCAGTGTTGCGCAATCTTGCGCAAACTCCCCCAAACAAGCAAAGTGCCTGACATTGGGTAAACATGAACGAACGAACGAACAAACTTTATTTTCAAAGGGTTACAAACACTGGGCTAGGAGCACTTTATTAGTAGGCTAGAATCACTGTGTGTATATTTTAATACATATTTTGACAGACTATATATATATATATATATATATATATATATATATATATATATATATATACAAGGTCCAACAATTAAGTAATGAGACTGATTTTATTATGGCCAAGACAAAAATGTCATCTATGAAGCAAAGCATTCAACATTCATTTATGATCTGGCAACTTTTCATAGCTGCTCGATAAGCAGACAACTAACAGGCCGCCATCATACTGCGAGGCATCATGGCAGATGAATCAGGTGGAAGAGAGACCATTCATAATATTCTAGTGCAAGATTCAGAAAAAGGGCAAGAAAAAAGTTGCTTGCTCGGTTTGTACCACAAAAGTTAGTTTTGTTTTACTGCTGATGACCAAAAACCATTCATAATATTTAGTGGGTTGAGTACCCAAGAGACATCATCAAAACAAGAATTTTTGGCCCCAAAATAATTGTGTGTTCTCAGCCTTCCACCCTATTCCCCAGATTTGTCACCCTGTGATTATTTTCTATTCCCAAAATCAAAGTTACGATTGAAAGGACGCTTCTTTAATGATACTGATGACATCCAAAGGGCCGTAACATTGACTTTAAGGGCCATAACAATGGAAGAACTACAGAGGTCGTTCCAGTGTTTGTTAAATCGTGCCACTTGCTGTATCAATGCACAAAGGGCTTACTTTGAATCAGATACAGGTTATATCTTCAACTGTTGATTATTTTAATGTTAATGGAATCAGTCTCATTACTTAATTGTTGGACCTTGTATATATACATATATATAAAATTATTATTAAAGCACATGCAGGACCTGGGAGCTGCCATGGTGTAGCAGCTAGATACTTGACTGTAGATCTGAAGGTCATGGGTTCCAATCTGAATTGTATTTCATTTTGTCTTCAAAAATGACCTTGGCTCCCAGGTGGACCCAGTCTTAACTGAGTATATGGATGGGTCTTAGGAAGTTAAGGCGGCCGACCACATCACAACAAACCAAGTGCCGACTGGTCTTTAAAAATACAGGCCTAGCCCTATATGCCCAATACACATGAGGGTATGTAAAAGGGTCCTTTTTACATGAGAGCCCTGGACAAAAATAATAGACAAGACTGAATGGATGAACACTGTGCACATGTTACACTTTATTACAGACAAAATAAATGTAGAGATGAACCCTGTAGGAGAAAATGAAGAATGAGACAGAGGAAAAAGACACACTGAATTACCTTTAATGATTCAAAATAGATTGGGTTGATGTCGGTGAGGCCAAGTCGTAAAGGAATTATTAACAAAAGAGGCTTCCACGTTGAAGGAACCTCTTGCCGCTGCGGACTGGCAGTTCTTTGGCGCTGGTGTCCTGAGCTGGGGTTTTTTGGGGGGTCATTGACGAATTCTGAGAAAGACTCCCCCTCAGGAAGGACCGGTGTGTCGCCGTTGGCTTGTGATGGTTTGGGTCTTGCTGGAACTGGAGACTTGCATAATGTATCTGGACCAGATATGTCAGTGTATCACCGTAGTGAGCATGCCTTCAGTGTGTGTCATAGATAGAAGCAGTGAGCACTTAGTGTAGACACAGATACAGGCAGAGAGAACTGACAGATAATGTAGATTTGTGTACAGATTTTGTGTACAACTGTGATTGTCTATGTCCAACTTCTCTGATCAGTTTACTGTTTTCATTTGCCTGACTGCCTTATTGATCTTTATGTCTGTCATATGATATTTTTGTATGTGTCTCAGAAATCACAACCCCCTCTGTGTCAGCTTGTCTGTCTACTGGCCTCTGCTTCACATCCATAAACGACAGTTTCGTTAAAGAACTTTACATATGTCCACTTTGCACTAACAGACAGACACTAGAACAATCTGTAACACACATATGTTAACTCATTTCCTCTTTCTTCTTGTGTGTAGGCCCTTACAAGTTGGTTAGCATGTTGCATTGCGATTTACAGCTAGGCAAAAAAATCTGTGCCTTTCTGCCAAACATATCCTATTTGGTAAAATTCCTAATAATCATATTTTATGACAAGGGTGGCCAAGGCGCAGATCACAGTCGACCAGTCGATCGGCAAGACGTCGTAAGTAGATGGGGGGGGGGGGGGGGGGGGGGGTAGGCAGTTATGTCTACAATTGACCTCTAATGGACTGGGTAGGCAGTTATGTCCACAAGTGACCTCTATTTTTTTTTTTTTTAACGTATCCAGAAACCATGAGTTGTAAACCCTTTGGCTCGGTACTATGGATATCGCAACCCTTCGACCTTGATTCCATTATAGGTACCGTTAATCTGGGAGAAATGTGGCTTTTCTGCCTACCCCCGGACCACAAGGAGTGAACCCGGACCACAAGGAGTGAACCCGGACCACAAGGAGTTCGTCACCCGGCCGCCGCGAAAGTCAGGTTTAACCAACTTCGCTAGAGAGCCTGGCCAGTGTGTGACCTCTAATAGACTGGGTAGGCAGTTATGTCCACAAATGACCTCTAATAGACTGGGTAGGCAGTTATGTCCACAATTGACCTCTAATAGACTGGGTAGGCAGTTATGTCTACAAATGACCTCTAATGGACTGGGTAGGCAGTTATGTCCACAATTGACCTCTAATGGACTGGGTAGGCAGTTATGTCCACAAATGACCTCTAATGGACTGGGTAGGCAGTTACCCACCAAGTTATTCAGTTGTAGAACAAGTGTTAACTATGGCTTAGTAGCAAATCTTCTGGAACATTCTAGAATGCATATCTGTTGACAACAGTGATGCTGCTCATAGCTTTGCCTTGGTAAGGCTGTGATATAAATGCTGCCAGCAAGTGATGTTTAGACTAGTGATCTCTTTTTTTTTTTTCTCGCAACATGGGGCCCCAAAACCCCACTGTATGACTCAACATATTTAAATATCATACAAAGAAAGATACTATTTTGGCCATTTTAAGCGCCGTGGCAGGCTGGACAAAATTATAGCAGAAGGCATGGTACCAGAAAGAAGGGGCAGGAGCCAACCAGCACAAAGATGGGCCAAGAATATGAGTGATGAAAGTTTATGAGGCGGAAGAGCTGGCGAGAGACCGAGTTTCTTTGAGGCAGACCGTGATGAAAGACGTTCTGCAAAGAACCTGCTATAAGATGATGATAACACGGAAAGATACCAACACCTTTAAACACTACACAAACACATGTACAGTAACACTAAAAACTACCTAGACACACATGCACAAACACTAACATATAACAACATATACTTACAGATATCATCAAGTATGACCACATTATCTAACGCTATATGAATAGCAATGCCACTCCAGTCATCATACACAGCTATACGCCTATTCAAATCAAACACAAATGTATGTACATTTCACAGACAGCTATACACCTATTCAAATCAAACACATATGTATGTACATTTCATAGACAGCTATACGCCTATTCAAATCAAACACAAATGTATGTACATTTCATAGACAGCTATACGCCTATTCAAATCAAACACAAATGTATGTACATTTCATAGACAGCTATAAGCCTTTTCAAATCAAACACAAATGTATGTACATTTCATAGACAGCTATACGCCTATTCAAATCAAACACAAATGTATGCACATTTCATAGACAGCTATACGCCTATTCAAATCAAACACAAATGTATGCACATTTCATAGACAGCTATAAGCCTATTCAAATCAAACACAAATGTATGTACATTTCATAGACAGCTATACGCCTATTCAAATCAAACACAAATGTATGTACATTTCATACACAGCTATACACCTATTCAAATCAAACACATATGTATGTACATTTCATAGACAGCTATACGCCTATTCAAATCAAACACAAATGTATGTACATTATTTTTATTATTATGTTTAATGACAACTGATATTTAAAAAAAAAAGAATTTCCTAAGTTCTGTCTTTAAATGTGAATCTATTACTTACTAGGATGAGCTAAAAAAGTATGACCCTGTGGATCTGCATATTTGATATGTAAACAAGTAGTGCAGCTCTATGCTTAGAGGTTGGTGAATGCGTTCAACAATTTTTAAACACATTCTCATGGTTCTGAGACAGTGAAAAATAGGTAGGTAGACGAATGGGCAACTGAACAGTTGAAAGACAGGTCACTGCATAGGGTGATGCAATCTGATACATGAACTAATTTGTGGGTTTGAGAATGAACATACACACACACACGCAAAATGAAGAAACAAAGAAAACAGATATACACACAACAAAATGAGAGAGTAGTAGAGTACTGTTGACACACAAGCAGATACCTCGGAGTACTAAAGTGAATCTTATTAGAACTATTTTTTGGCCAACACTATGCTATCAATGCCAAACGTGGATACTTACATCCTCCAGTGAACGTAAAATCGTGACAACAGAGATGAAATGCCTTAGAAGAGCTGCAGGAGTTTCAAGGAAAGACAGAATATGAAATCATGAAATCAGAAGAATGCTAGGAATAAAGCCAGCCTTACAGGTCATCAAAGAACAACAAATGAAGTGGTTTGGACACCTAACAAGAATGCCCTGGTACTATCCGCCACAGGGAGCCACACTAAAATGTTACAACGGGTATAGAGTGAGTGGAAGACCTAGGAAAATATGGAGTGATGGCATTAAGAACAGCCTTACAGAAATGAACATCAATCTGAATAGTGCTCTTGACAGAGATCATAAACGAACATTAAAGCTCCCCCCGACACTTCGATGAGCTAAAAGGTTGAAGAGAAGAAGAGAAGTATAGTAAAGACAACATCACATCACACAATAAAAAAGAGAGAATAGTAAAAACAATAGAACACACAAAGTAAAGAGAGAAAACAGCAAAAAAAATAAGAGAACATACAACAAAAAGAGAGTAGTTAATCAAAATAAAAAAATAAGAAAAGGGAAATAGTAAAGACAAAACATAACAAAAAGAAAACCGTAGCGAGAAAACACAATACATAACACAAAAAGATAACAGTAAAGACAAAACAACAACCACAAACTTACTTTAAGACCTGAGCTATTGTGTTGGGTCCGAACCATTGACCCACAGCTTTACCCTCCGCCTCTCCCATTGAAGCTAGCAAAACAAAATAAACACACACAAAAGAAAACACTAAATGCTAAATAAAGCATATAAATGTGATAAATGAAAAATTCACTCACTGCATATCATTTTATTTACTGTGATGAACTGTATCCACCATCTCATGTACTGTATCCGCTATCTCATGTACTGTGTCAGCCATCTCATGTACTGTGTCAGCCATCTCATGTACTGTGTCCACCATCTCATGTACTGTGTCCACCATCTCATGTACTGTGTCAACCATCTCATTTACTGTGTAAACCATCAGTAACCATAAACTCATTCACCAGCCATTAGCTGTAAACTAATTATATTCTTCTTCTCAGCGTTTACAGGTGGTAAACTCTGGTGGGCATTTCTGGTTATTCATCCCCTACCAAACTCACGGTCCATTTCCAAAACTTTAGTTTTGTGTGCACATCGATTCTGCATATCTGGCTTATTTCACTGCAGACTGTTGGCTCATCATTCTCTCAGGCAGAGGACGCCTTTACTCCGAAGAAAATACCGCCTTTTACAACATGTCTGATGGGGGCACTGGTTTATCCAACCCCCACCCACCCAACTTCCGTCCTTTGACAGAAAAAAAAAATTGGGGCTAAGAGAACCACACTGGAAAAACTGATAACCTGACTTTTACTAAAATAAATGTATTACTACCTTACAGAAAAACCTTACCTATCTGGTGTATAGAGTATGTTGCCATCTTTTTATCTTCGAACATCTTCAGTATCTTCCAGTAGGCATCGTCTGTACAATCTTCGGTCCACCTCCATTCTGAATCAAAACACACACAATACGAACAAATCACACAGGGGTTCAGTAGAGAGAGAATCAGTACGTGATGGAGAATGTGGTCAAAATCCACAGGCTGCTTTCGCTTTCCATTTCATGCAACCCAGGTTTTGCTGGGTATACCTGAGAGCTAAGGTTAACTGTAAGAAATCTGCAGATCTAAACCCAAAACCTTTGGGTCAACAAGCAAGCTTCTAGCCACTGCTCTATCTCGGCCCTCAAGGAGTAAGTAAAAACGTAAAGGATCCTTTGCCCGCCTTCAGGCATACTGGAAATATAAGCCTATATTTTAAAGACCATTCAGCACTTGGTGGATGATGCTGTCAACATAATGCTGACCACCTTTACTTCCCAGGACTTTACCTCATACCTCTTTAAGGCTGGGGTCAACCTGCGAGCCAAGGTCACTGTTTGGGGGGAAAAATTCTGGCATCTTTCAGATCTGAATCCATGACCTTCAGATCGGCAGACAAGAATCTAGCTGTTACAACATGGCATTCCCAAAAAGTGAGTGTTATTCTCATAAACTGGGTACACGCTTCTTGTTATTATTCTATCTTGGCTCTCAAAAAGTGTTATCCTCATAAACTGGGTACAAGAGCCACTGTTCAATTAAGGCTCTCAAAAAGTGTTATCTTAACAAACTGGGTAAAAGCTTCTGGTCACTGTCCTATCGTGGCTCTTATAAAGTGTTATCCTCATAAACAGGGTACAATCTTCTAACCATTGCTCTATCTTGGCTTTCAAAAAAGTGTGTTATCCTCGTAGTCAGGGTACAAGATTCTAACAATTGCTCTATCTTGACTCTGAAAAAGTGTGTTATCCTCGTAAACAGGGTACAAGCGTCTAACCACTGTGCTGTAATATTAATGCAAGCAGAGTCAGCAGAAGACAGGGGAAGAGGATGACAGACAGTCCGGCAAAGTCAAGTGAACCAATGATATCAGACAGAATATGGACTGGTAAATATCACTAGGGGGAAATAATCACAATGCCATTTGTAAAAAGACCTGAATAAAAAAAAAAGCAATAGATACACAGCTATAGTAAATAGTGTTAAGTTAGCTGTGTATCCTTTATAGGATGTTACAGAACCAGCATTTTTTGGCTGTTGTGGATTTTCTAGGCAAATTATATGTTCAGCAGTTTCCTATTGCCTCTGAACGATCGGCTTTTGGTACTACTGTCGAAACCAATGCAAGACAAATCATCCGCAGTCGGGACTAAACCTGACACTCTCTGCACCGCGAAGCGTATTCGCAACGCCTAAGCCAAAGACGCCAAAAGTGTACTCAGTCTTTTTCCGTGTATAAGACGATATCTAAAGCGGCCACTTTTTTTTTTTTTAGCCCTTAGAGAAATAAATATTTTAAACACATTGCCTGAATAAGATGACCCTCATTTTCAAACTTAAAAAATATGAGAAAACATGACTTATACAAGGAAAAATACTGTAATTATCCTAGGAATAGGAGATGCGACCTGAAAATTTAAAAGTCACAGAAACAAGATCTTGAGATCTGAACCCTGGACTATCAGCTCAACAGGAACGTACACTCACCACTATGCTACCATGACTCTGCACTTCTTTAAAAAAAACTGAGTCGTGTGGGCTCTGGGACCCCATGTGGGGGGGGGGGGGGGGGGGGGGGGGTTGAATAGATGAACCCATTACTCCCAAAAACCATGTCATAAAAGGCAACAAATAAGCTTACTTAGAGTAGAAGTGTTGGGTCAAAAGGTGCAGATATTGTAGCCTAGCTGTAAACCATAAAATAACAAACAAACCACACTTTCAAGGGTGAATGCAGAAGAAAAAGATGAAGAAAATTCAAACTTGCTTCTTCCTAGGTGTCGAAGTATCAATGCCTGTGCCAGCATCATTTGCCCACACCGGAGCATGCAGCCCCAGCCTTGGTCTGAGCTTGGTCCTGTGCCACCTGGCAAATGACACAAACACAGTTACATGTCCCAAAAAGTGACCAGGAAAGTTGCAAAGGACACAATTACATTGAAATGAAACAAAAACATAACTACGCAAGTTATGAAGGACGTGAAAAATCATATTTATATATAATAAAAAGTAAAAAGAAACTGTTGCAAAGGACAAGAACACGTACATTTATGTGTGGCAAAGGGTAACTAGGAAATGAGCATGTTATTATGTCACTATATCATGTGGAAAAAAAACAGTCTTTGTAAAACTCTGCTCAACAACATACTAGAAAGACATTCATTTCTCCACAAGTTATCTTTAACCTTGAAAAACAATTTTTTTTTAAACAACAATATTCTAAGAATGTTTCTGCAACATCTAATTTCTTTGCTTTTGCTTATTCTTCTGCACACATGATGTAGAGGTAACTGACTCGCAGGGCACGCTGAGAAAGATGGAGACAGGTATGCTCCGTGCTGGGTAGCAAGTATCGTTTTAGAAGTTCCAGGTAGTTAGCGTCCTTTGGATATTTTCTCCAGATGATGCCAGTGTTCTGAGAAATGAACAGGCAGATAAACTGGCTGGTTCTGCAACACTTGGTGGTATACTGATGACATGATAAGCCAGATGTTGTAAGGGCCTCGTGGGAGTGTGTGAACAGTGCAGATGCACAAATAAATTGTTACTGTCTGAGGAGAACAGAGCCAGAAGGAATGACCAGGGTATCTGTCCAACACTCCACACTCAGGGAAAAGGTGATACGACTGCTACTGGTACCACCAGGGTTGGAACTGTATTTGCTGCTGAAGATAAGAGCCGAGTGCTTATGGGAATGTTGAAGTGATGATGTTGATTCTTGATTCAACATTCGACACCCTTAAAAAGGCACGCTGTAATGTGGTTTACAGCTAGGCTGTGATATCTACATCTTTCAGCCCAACACAGCAAAACCTAAAGTAATCACCTTTTATGACATGCCTGTTAGTGGGGTTATTCTACTATTCCCTAAAATATGGAGCCCTGGAGATGATATGGTTACCAAAATTTATAAGCCTTGAATTTCTGTTTGAGTGTTTGTGATATATACCAATGTCACTTGCATATATTTATTATTTTTCTTTTCATACGACAGGAAGCTGCTGTAGCACTCATGCTAGTACGCTAGTCTGCTGGTTGGCTGTTTATAAATTTAGATTTTATTTTAAAATATTTTTTTTAATATCGTTTATGGAGGGGGAGGTGGTCCAAGTGACAAGAAGGGACAAAGTCCGCAATCAGACAATAAGTCAAGATCTTGATACCCAGTCCTTAAAAACCCTAATGCATCAGTCACAGTTACGATGGTTTGGACATGTATGCAGAATGGGAGAAAATCGGCCACCATGGCAGGCAAGGGAGGCTAAGAACCAGGAAACCAGACCTCCAGGAAGGACGACCCAGGGTTCGCTGGGAAGACAACATCCGACAGTCCCTAACTGACAGAGGACTGGAATGGAACAAAGCCAGAAAGAAAACTGCGGATAGAGACGTCTGGCGATCTCTCTGGCAAACCTCTACACCCCAAGTTAGAAGAGGAGCGACTAAGTAAGTAAGTAAGTTATGGAGGGGGGTTTCCTCCACTAAAGCGGACAAGCCATTTGCCTGCTTTCTGAATGACATGAGTTAGTTTGAAGTAAGAGTGCAACTACTGAGATCCTAGTTGAATTATTAAAATTGAGTGCGTGCCCCTGTGGGATGCAATTTTTCATTATTTTAAGTCCCACCCTAGCTTCTGCCGGGGCCCCTGAATATAGCTAGCCTACAAATATGACCATAACGGCTAAAGGGTTTTCTAGGAACTCTCCATAGGTGGTCCTCATCCATGTGGTGGCACTTTGTGTCACCAGGTGTTTGTCGCTTATGTAATGTCCTGGTTGGGTACAACAAGCAAGCAATGCTGAATTAGGAATCAACAACAAAGCCCTCGGGATATTCCCATAAGCGCTCCGTGCCAGCTACAGCAGCACGCGCAGAGTTCCATTTCCGATGGCACCAGTAACTGGTTGTATAAATGTCTCGAATTCCCAGGTCTTCTCATAAAAGACATATCAAACATAACATTTTTCATGAAGAAGACAAACAGAATCCCCATATTATGTGCTACAAGGGACAGAGTTAAGAAATCGTATAGAACACAAATGAAGACTAATTTATTCTTACCGATATTCTGGAAATTTTTTCTGTAGGTGAGCCATATCCGAGATCGGATATCATCTTTCAGTTCTTCCCTGTCTGTAAGAACAATTGTAAATGGCCAATAATTCCAATGACAGCTTCAACAGTAAACTTCAAATAAGAAACAAACTGCAGCTGCTACCAAATCATCACACAAAAAACTTCACTATAAGCTCTCATTCTCAGCTCCCATATCTTCACCTTAAGCTCTCATTCTCAGCTTTCATAACCTCACCTTAAGCTCTCATTCTCAGCTTCCATAACTTCACCTTGAGCTCTCATTCTCAGCTTCCATAACTTCACCTTGAGCTCTCATTCTCAGCTTCCATAACTTCACCTTTAGCTCTCATTCTCAGCTTCCATAACTTCACCTTGAGCTCTCATTCTCAGCTTCCATAACTTCACCTTGAGCTCTCATTCTCAGCTTCGATAACTTCATGTTAAGCTCTCATTCTCAGCTGCCATAACTTTACCTTAAGCTCTCATTCTCCACGTCCATAACAAATAAATCCAGATACAGATTAGCAGTCCAGAGAAAATATGCATATCATAACAGGTGGCTGAAGACAGTTCAGACTGACTACCACATCTTGTTGAAAGTCTTAGCTGCAAATTCCACTCAGTTAGTTAACAATTAGCTGTAGTGTGAGTTTTCTGAGGGACTTGACTTCTTTGAAAGATGAAAAGTAGAAAAAAGTCTGGATACAGGGGTCAAAAATTAGAACAATAAAAAAGCTGACTGCTTCTACAACATCATCATCAGGGTGGGTCAGCCTCTAAGTCACACAAATGATCTTCCCATGTGGGCTCTGGGGTCCTATCTGGAATACTGGGGGCTGTACAGACCCACTGCTCCATCACAAGCATGAATTAAGAGGTGACTAATTAAGGAACTGCTTGCCACCAAAATGTGCTGATGTCACAGCCTAGCTTCAACCCCCAATTCAACAAACCAACCACCATTTATAAAAGTGGACACAGAAAAGGAGAATTTAACTTAATGTATTAAAAAGACTAATTTTCTTGGAACTTTACCGAAACAATCTATAGATTTTACTGTACTGCCTTACCATGCAATGCACTGTATACCTCACCCAGAATGAACACTGGTTCTTCTGTGAGAGGAAAGTCTTCATATTCAAAGGGTCCACTCTCATAGGTACTTGAATAAAGATTCACTGTCGAAGAACAAGATACAATTAATTTAAGATATGGATGCTGCTGGCGGAGTGGCCCATCATTCACCTCCTGCCATGAAAGTTTGGGCCTAACCAGTTTAGCCCCCCATAAAGTTAGTACTCCTAACCAATTTATTACAAGAAAGAGAAGACATTGTTGATAGAAATAAAGTGGTTCTAGTCATTCCCATATCAGGTTGCTTGGTAGTGATCTAGTCAATCTCTCAGCCACAGAGAGACACCTTTATATCATCAAAATACAATACAATTTGGTCATCTCAATTATGCATTTATAAGAAAGTCACAGCTGTTACATAATTATCATAAAGCACTTTGGTGCTGACCAAATGAAGACAAAAGATAACAGCTGATCAAGTGAAGACAAAAGATAACAGCTGACCAAATGAAGACAAAAGATAACAGCTGATCAAGTGAAGACAAAAGATAACAGCTGACCAAATGAAGACAAAAGATAACAGCTGATCAAGTGAAGACAAAAGATAACAGCTGATCAAGTGAAGACAAAAGATAACAGCTGATCAAGTGAAGACAAAAGATAACAGCTGATCAAGTGAAGACAAAAAGGATAACAGCTGATACCATGAAGACAGACAAAAGATAACAGCCTGATCAAGTGAAGACAAAAAGATAACAGCTGATCAAGTGAAGACAAAAGATAACAGCTGATCAAGTGAAGACAAAAGATAACAGCTGATCAAGTGAAGACAAAAGATAACAGCTGATCAAGTGAAGACAAAAGATAACAGCTGATCAAGTGAAGACAAAAGATAACAGCTGATCAAGTGAAGACAAAAGATAACAGCTGATCAAGTGAAGACAAAAGATAACAGCTGATCAAGTGAAGACAAAAGATAACAGCTGATCACAAGACAAAAGATAACAGCTGATGAAGTGAAGACAAAAGATAACAGCTGATCAAGTGAAGACAAAAGATAACAGCTGATCAAGTGAAGACAAAGATAACAGCTGATCAAGTGAAGACAAAAGATAACACTGATGAAAGTGAAAGACAAAAGATAACAGCTGATCAAGTGAAGACAAAAGATAACAGCTGATCAAGTGAAGACAAAAGTAACAGCTGATCAAGTGAAGACAAAAGATAACAGATCAAGTGAAGACAAAAGATAACAGCTGATCAAGTGAAGACAAAAGATAAACAGCTGATCAAGTGAAGACAAAAGATAACAGCTGATAAGTGAAGACAAAAGATAACAGCTGATTCAAGTGATGATCAAGTGAAGACAAAAGATAACAGCTGATCAAGTGAAGACAAAAGATAACAGCTGATCAAGTGAAGACAAAAGATAACAGCTGATCAAGTGAAGACAAAAGATAACAGCTGATCAATGAAGACAAAAGATAACAGCTGATCAAGTGAAGACAAAAGATAAACAGCTGATCAAGTGAAGACAAAAGATAACACATCAGCTGTGAAGACAAAAGATAACAGCTGATCAAGTGAAGACAAAAGATGCTGATCAAGTGAAGACAAAACGATAACAGCTGATCAAGTGAAGACAAAAGATAACAGCTGATCAATGAAGACAAAAGATCAAGTGAAGACAAAAGATAACAGCTGATCAAGTGAAGACAAAAGATAACAGCTGATCAAGTGAAGACAAAAGAAACAGCTGATCAAGTGAAGACAAAATATAACAGCTGATCAAGTGAAGACAAAAGCTTTCAAGTACTTCCTTTGGAAAAAGATGTGTGACACAAATGAAGACAATGCTGATATAACTGATCAAGTGACAAAAGATAACAGCTTCTATGAGTTTTTACTTCCAGGGATTGTGTGCACAGAGTGCATATCTTTTGAGTTTCTATGAGTTAACAGATTACAGGATTAAATATACTGGCACCATTAGTATTCAAACTCTTTGCTGGCTGCTGAAGATGGGGATGGAGCGCTTATGGGAATACCCCGAGTGCTGTGATGTTGATCCTTGAATCAAATCAGGATTTAAATAAGCTGAAATAACTAGGGAATGACGGTGGATTATTGCAATGGAAGAATGGAATACAAGAAGTAAAGAAACACGATGTATGGAGTAATCAATGAATGTATTATCAGTTGCTGGTTTTCATTATCAATCAGCATGGCCCTTACAGGACGTCTCCCTCCTCACGGTACACTTGAATTCTCTTTCTCTAGCCACTTCTGGAAACATATGTGCTTTCATAGCTAATGCATCTTGAATATCTTCTATCCACCTTCATGGGAGGTCTGCCCTTGCCTCATTTCCCACAAACTGTACCCTCCAACACCGTTCTCTCCTTGCAACCATGTTGTTTAACATGGCCAAAATATGTTATCTTTCAGGACAGGATGCTGTTTATGAGCCAATTCTCCCCTATGTTCAGATCACGTAGGATGTTGGTGTTTTTCTTCTTCTTGGTACATGGAATTCTAAAAATCGTTCTGCAGCATTTCAGCTCAAACACTCAAACTTTTTTTCTCCAGTGACTGAGTAAGAGTTGCTGGTAGTGAAAGAAATAATCATCCGTAAGACAACTAGCTCACTGGCCTTCGGTTACATGTACATAAGTGAAAGTCTAGGACCATTTTACACATCCTGAAATATACTGGGTATATGTGCTGGTCCTATAGTTTATGGAGCAATCGACACTTGAGTGATGTGGTCACATGATCGCCTTTACTTCCATGAATACTTCACATAGACTAGGCTGACTTGGAAGCTTACACATTTACTTATGTTACTTCTGATTATATGTCTATTATTGCTTATTGCAGGTTAGCTTGCTTTCAGCAACTTGACTATCAGCAGCGAGTCATATGTAGGAACAGGTCATATCCTCAGACATGATAAGATGAACTGTATAATGAACCTGGTATTAAGTAAAGGGCACTCATTTCTGTATAATCTATAGTCACATTTTTGTCTTAGGATGGTTAGTTTTTAAGACACAATTTTTTTAAGTTGATAGGGATCAGATATGATATCCTAGAAACTATGACTACAACCAGAGGGTGGTTAGTAAATGATCCTTTTACACACCAGTGACGCATCAGGTATATGAAGGGTAGTTAGTAATAGTATTTTATACGCAAGAGAATGAGCAAGCTGATAGGCTTGCAGGTAAAGCAGGCTGATATACTAAATACTCCAAGGGAAGTAAGATGTATGTGAGAACCAAGTGATGACTGCGAATTTGAAGCCATGACCAGAATGCAAGAAACACATGTTAAAAGAGGTGTGGCCAGACAAGAGCACTATGCAGGAAGCCAAAGAAGACTAGGAAACTAACCAAGACAGAACAGGGGTCGTCAGCGGCTATACTTTGTGGGATTTACTGAGAAGGGGATCCGAGTTCTTATGGATTAAGAGATCGATGTGAAATAAGGACAATATGCAGACTAACTAAGACGATTTCTAGGGCACTCCTTCGAATGGTGACCATAGGGGGAACAATCTACTGTAACTTAACATTACTGTAACTATCGACCGTAGTGGGGGTAATTCATTCCGTGTATAGGTTCATATCATCATAATAAACAAATGTCACATTTAATTTTTAATTGTTTTAGATTAGGGTCAGGGTTTGGTGTTTGTTAGACTGTTAGGGTTAACTTACTTAAAGTCGAAGGAGTGCTGATTTCTGCTTAAGGAAACTCGGAGTACTTTGTTTGTACGTCAAAAGGGCAGTGATGTTATGTAAAAACTGTGTTATTCTGAACAATAGTATACAACTACTACTAACTTACTTTACTAAATCACATTTAAACTATAGATTTGTTAACTTTCTTCCTCCTTCATGCAAAAGTGCATAATCTATTTTTAAAACCAAATGCTATATTATTAATTCAAGAAAAAGTGAACAGCATTCATAAATATCCTACGATTCAAACAAAACGATATTCTATCAACAACAAGCCAGCAGACGGGGATTATTTACCTTCAAAATCCATCTCCTCCTCAGAATCAAAACATTGCAGTGAGCATGCGTCAGTTTCGATTTCCGCTTCCGTGAAAGAATTTGGCTCCCACGGGGGAGGGGGTTAAAGTTCGAGTTGAATTCAGAAAGATGTAAAAATAAATATGCTTAAAATGCGTTGTGAGGGAAATGAATCATCCAGTGAGTAGAAGCTGATGAATAAACTAAAGTAAAAGTATGTCATCATCAGTTTCGATTTCTGCCGGTAAGCATTGTGGGGAGGAACAGTTTGCGATCCATTACTTTATGAGCAGCAAAGGCTTTTGTCATTCCGTGTCGATGTAGAAGCTTTTTAATGTCAACATTCCATATTCTCCTAGGGCGGCCTCTTGATTTCACTTCAGATCTTGTCATGTGTAGCACCTGCGTTGGCAGTTGTTCTGGCTGCATTCTTACTAAATGAACAAACCATTTGATCTTCTGTTTCTCAATGTATTTGCTGCAAGGTGTTGTTCCTACGGTCTGTCTGCTAATACCATTTATAACTTTGTCTCGGATGGTTGGGTTGGTGGCTTTCCTCGGGCACCTTTTTTCACGGCTGTTAATTTTACGTAGGTTAGCCTTTGATAATGTCCAAGTGTGGCACTGGTTGCCCAGTTTTGGTATGAAAATGCTGTTTATAATCTGTTTCTTGGCGGTCATACTAATGTTTGGATGTCATAATAACGGTGTCATTTGGCATATAAGTGCACTGACTCGTTGGAATCTTGTTTTTATTTCCCGATCTATTCTTTCGTCAAATGGTCTTGCAGTCCACCCCTTCATTGTAGAACAGGCACAAATAGTAGCTCATTTATTGTGTGTGGGTCAAATTTTTTCCTTTGGAAAGTAAAGTTCCTCAGTTTCTGTATTATCTGGGCCGTCTGCTTTAAAACTGGCTTCTTTTGATATTCTGTCTGTGTATATAGTAAGAGAGGAGAGAGCACACATGCCTACCTCACCCCTGTATTGATTATGAACATATCAGACATGCCTTCTTGTGTTGTCACTGCGATTTGGGAAATGTGGTACATAGCTACGATGTTATCTAGCAAGTGTACTTGTATCCCATAATCAATAGTAGCCCATAGTTTGTTTCTGTCTACTCTATCAAAAAGCGTTTTTTTTCAATCTCATCGTCATGTAGCAGGTCCTTTGCAGAACGTCGCTCTCATCACAGTCTGCCTGTAAGAAACTCGGTCTCTCGCCAGTTCTCCCGCCTCATGAACTTTCACACTCAAGGAGTCACTTATATCTTGTGCCCATCTTCGTGTCGGTCGGCCTCTGCCCCCCCCCCTCCCCCCTTCCTGGTACCATGCCTTCTGCTATAATTTTTTCCAATCCGTTGTGGCGCTTGATATGACCAAAATATTTCAGCTTCCAAGACAGGATGCTGTTTATTAGCCAATCTTCCTTGATGTTCAGATCTTTTAGGATGTCAATATTTTTTTTATCTACAAAGACAATATTCAGTTCAACGTCGTATTCAGTAGTTCTTTTGCAAACTTCTCTTAGTGTAAATAATGCATCTGTGCAGCCTATCCTTCCCTGAAACCAAATTGTGATGTACTTAGGTGCTGTTTCGCTTTAGGTCTAACTCTCTGTTCTAATAACTTTGCATACATTTGTCTTATGTGGCTCAAGAGGGATATACCTATGTACGATGCAATCTCTTGTATTATCTTTCCTTTTCCAAATTAGTATTATCAATGCTTGCTGCCAGTCAAGCGGAACTTTCCTTTTTTCTCATGTTGTTATTATTTGCGTCGGCTCTGTGGCTAAGTCGATGCGAACGCTTCGTAATGCCGGGATGCCGGGTTTGATCTCTTCTGCGGGCCATGCACTTTGCGTTGGTTTCGACAGTGGTATCAAGAAAGCTGAGCGTCCAGGAAGCAATGGCAAACTCCTGGACGTAAATTTGCCTAGAAAAACCACACAACAGTCAGGAGCTGTTGGGGTTGGTTCTGCAACGTCCTGTAAAGGATACGCAACTAACCTTATATTATTGTAAACGCATGTGGCAGCTGACACACTGGTGGTGACGTAGTCGTGAATAAAGACTGAGAAAAGGGTTACAGTTTGAATTGTACAAAAATAACAAAAGAGGTTCTTCTTAAGACTTGCGTGGCGAGAAGAATGAATCATCCTCCGTGACCTTGTAAAATTGCAAGAAGGTTAAGTGTTTTTCATGAAGTTTACTTAAGCTTCTCTCGCGCCTTATAAAAAAGCTCTTAAGATGATATCTCCTTTTTTCCTCTCCTTTTTGAGGCGTTTTTAAAAAAAACTATTTTGTGTATACATTTTTTTCAGATTACTTAATAATATTTATCGCTGCGCAATTAGGGCTGAAAACCCTTTGAGCCGACCCACACCTCAGTCGTAGTAGTAGCAGTAGCAGCAGCAGCAGCAGTAGCAGCAGCAGCAGGAGGAGAAGCAGCAACAAGAGGAGCAGCAGCAGCAG
This sequence comes from Candidula unifasciata, assembly GCA_905116865.2. Classification (NCBI taxonomy): domain Eukaryota; kingdom Metazoa; phylum Mollusca; class Gastropoda; order Stylommatophora; family Geomitridae; genus Candidula; species Candidula unifasciata. The sequence goes on along the minus strand of CAJHNH020000696.1, from coordinate 223,358 downwards.
GAGCAGCAGCAGCAGCAACATGAGCAGGAGCAGCAGCAGTAGCAGCAGTAGCAGCAGCAGCAGTAGTAGCAGCAGTAGTAGTGGTGGTAGTAGTAGTAGTAGTAGTAGTAGTAGTAGTAGTAGTAGTAGTAGTAGTAGTAGTAGTAGTAGTAGTAGTAGTAGTAGTAGTAGTAGTAGTAGTAGTAGTAGTAGTAGTAGTAGTAGTAGTAGTAGTAGTAGCGGAGATGGCTGAAACAAAACAATTAAGAAAGAATTGTAACTGAAAGAAATTATGAATGTAAATGAGGACAAAATAATTATAGTTCATGAGCTCAAGACAAAAAATCAGGAAATTATATTAAGGGAGACTATCAACGACTGTAAAATTATCGCCTCGTTATTGATATTACTTCCCCTTGAATATCAGTTGGCATCAAGGTCTTGTTCCCTACGAAAAGTAAACACCTTCAATGTAGCACAGCCTTCTTTACACGCGTAGAATATACCTTCTTTGGAGATTGAACGGCGTATTTGGGATCTAACCTGTTGGTCTGTTGTCCAGACTGAGATGTGTTATTTTGTTATCTTTGGATGCTATTTAAAAAGGGACCCTTTTAGACGCCTTCAGGCGTATTGGGTATATAGGGCTAGACCTATATTTTGTAGACCAAACGGCACTTGGTGGGTGATGTGGTCAGCATCACGCTAGCCGCCTTCACTTCCCAGGACTGTACCGGTACCCATTCAAGGCTGGGTCGACCTGAGAGCCAAGGTCATTTGTGACAAATGTCCGGCCCCCGTCAGGACCCGAACCCACGACTTTCTTACCCGCAGGCCAGCGTCTAGCCGCTAGACCACGGCGGCTTAAGGATGGTATGG
>CAJHNH020000696.1:195000-217500 GCA_905116865.2 Candidula unifasciata | reverse complement strand
TCCCCAGCCAGATCTTACACCCCAATGAACAGAACCATCGGTGTACACTATCGCCTCGTCTATCCCAGCATTTCCATCTATCAGTTATTGTACCTCTAATTCTGCCGTACCGTTACACCACTCTTTGCATTCTCTTCCTAATGTGATAATGACCTAATAGAGACTGCTTTTGTAGGTGTTTTATGTCGACCCATTCCTGCCTGCTGTGTATTTGCTAAAATGAGGCCACTGTCCCGTGTGTATCTTCAGCTAGTGCCATCCATGACTTAACTCTTTTCAACCGGTCTTTTCTTAAATCGTTCAGCTTACCATGCAGCGGATGCCTTTCTTGATTGGTAAATGGCACATAAGCCTTGGCTTGCACCAGTGACAATCTCGACTTTACCGAAGTCACCCCAAGTATATACCTCATTGTTCTAATTGGTGTATCTCGTAAGCACACCAAGACGATGCTAATTTCTTCATTTTGAATCCGTTCAAGCTTTGTACACCGTGAAGTAGATAGGGTTAATATTCCTAGGCCATAATCAGTTACTGAAAATGGTTGAAAAATAAGACCAATAGTCTTTGTTCCTTGTGTGTGTCGCCGCCATTATCAGTAGTGCCATCAGGTCGCCCTTGCATTTGATCAGTCTGCTCCACGTTATACTTTTATGACAAACTTTGATGAAATGTCAAACTTAAGTATTTCAACAACATGTATAATCTTCTGGGATATGCTGGGCAAGTCTTCCTTTCCAATGATGTTATTTAAGTAGCACCACAAAACACTGACCTTTTCCGGGTTTTCCCTTAACCCTGCCTGTTCACACCAATCCGTCGTCTCATGCAAAGCGCTTTGCAAGTCCCTGGTCATGTCATTCCTATCTGACCTGCTTCGACATCATCTGCAAATGTCATAGTTCGCCATGGTCCGACCGGCTGTATTTTTGCCAGACTTGCTGCGTATGTGTCGAACAAGACAGGTTATATTATGTTATATTATCACAATCGACGTCTATGCATACTTTTCGCGTGCTCAGCCCTCCGATACAGCAGTAACTCCAGGGTACCTCTACAGACAGTTCACATGATGAGTTAATTATAGTATCTTCTATCTTTACATCGAAGACGGCATAGACGTGCTTCTGCAAGCTTAACTCTTAGGCCACACAGCGTGTTAGAGTCAGAGCTCGTCATTATCCCCCAACCTTCCCTGTATTAATCAAGTAACAGAAAGTATTGTGAACGGCACTCATAGAAAGAAGTAGAAAGATAGAAGAACACACTAGACAACATAAAAATCGAAAGCTATAGTTACCGTGCCGGAAATTGAACCTGTCACCTCCAGACGGCGTCTGCGCCTCGCCATGAATACAAGTGCACTAAGATACATGGTCAACTAGGCACCCCTCAAAAAAGGTGTCTCATTGGCCATGTCTATCGTACAGCTTGAAATCCACGACTATGGAATACGGACAGAATTCATTTCAACCCATTGAAATGGCACCATAGGTTACAGAAATTTATATTAACGAAGCAAATGTCGAATAACAATCACAGCAACAATTTACGAACACAGTAAGGCCTTATTGCTTTGTCTAGAATACACAAACATTTAAGAAAGGTATATAACCTTCCCTGTACAGCGTTGGTGATATCAGCTCTGTCCATGCTCCTTTCCGTTTGCATTGGTTTATCACTTGCCTGCTGGTCTGCTCTTTCATTACTATTTACTCCCGCATGCTCAGATGCATAGATCCAGAAGAGAAGATTAACTGCGACTTCAAAATGCTTTCTGTCCATTCTGGGCGTAGACTATCTTTAGCGATTTTCTGAAGCATGTTTCAAGAGTCTGAAACGGTTACCGCGTGTGTGGTCGCTTGTTCTCTTACGCATGCGAATGCTCTGGAAGCAAACGTTATCTCTATGGTCATACTTGACTCAGTTGTCTCGTAAGCGCTGCTATCCTCTTTGATTGTTTCCCCCATCCTTTGTGCTGTGTATGCCCATGCTGATCTTGTCCAGATACAGATTCAAAAGTGTGAACGACGAGTTCTTCTAGACGTGAATGCTGATCAGTCTGTGCTCCCATTTCGGCGCCTACGGTGGCAGTTATCTGTCTCCTGCGGTACCTCCCTAGCATTATGACAATTTTAGATAAGTCATGCATGTCTACTGGTGTGTGAACAAGACAGGTGACAAGGTTGATCTGTGAGGGCTTAGTTACAAATCTGGTGTACGAAGATACAGATTTGTAACTGAGATGGGAGTCGTATGAAGTAGACTGCATTGGATCTGGAGCTGCAGCTCTTTCTCAGTGTTGTTATAACTCTTCGGTCATGTGGATTATGGGACCTTATCTTGGACCTCCGCCCCCCCCCCCCCCATTGATCTTTATAAGGTGTATATCGTAAAAGCCGACTAATTAAAGGTTACCTGTAATAGGACATGTTGGATCAAAGGCGCAGGTATCACAGTCTAGCTGTCAACCGCAGCAAATTGTGCCAGCCAGGCTAACATTGAAAAGATTGAGTCAGCGAAGTAACTTTTGCTAGTGCTTGTATATGCATATCGGCGTCAGTAGCTAAGAGGTTTTGAACGGAATTTCATAATTACAGCACACCGGGGTAGATTCAGCTGCAGACGACTTGGCACCATACTGCTTCGCTAAGATTTCTTCAAAGGTGCACACACACACACGAGCCCATAATCAAAAGTTCACGAATTCACTCATATCCAAACTTGTTGATTTCCTGGATCATGGCGAAGGAGACTCTTCCCTTGGATAGGAACCCAGGAACTTTCATGAAAGGCATCTCAACCTGTCCCTGGCTGGGATCTTGGGATTGTTTTTTGTTTTGTTTTTTGTTGTTGTTGTTCCCGAGAACTTTGCCGCGGTAGCGTAGCTGCCAGCAGGGCCTCCTAAGACGGACAGATGGACATGTCAAAGAATATAGAACACAAAACGGTTAGGAGGTAACCTGAAGTCTAGTGTGGGTGGTTGTGACATCAAAACAAACCTCTTTCTGTCATGCCACACACATACGCCGAACAGAGGGAGCTCGCCAGCAGCGTTCAGATAGCCATCTAGGAGAAGGAACTATCACAAACCTCCATTATCCAAAAAATAGGCTGTGATTGACTATGGACTAAAAAAGCCGTGTGGCCTTGGTAGCCATGTCTCTTGTACTTTCAGTCAACTCTGACACAGATGATCTTCCATGTCATCATGTCAAACTGTCCAACATCTTTTCTCTTGGTCTTCCTCTGCCTCTCCTCCCCTCCAACTTTTCTACTGTCCCAATGTATTTCAGTGTTTTCCTTCTCATGATTTTCTTCTTCTTTCTTCTTCTTTACGTCAGCTTTTACCGCTTCGGGTGTCGAGGAAGACATAAGGTCCTGTTTCGCCCTCATCTGACCATAGGCACATCGTGGTGCTGTAGAATGTCTCATATGTTATCGTCCCTTCTTGTTCTAGGTCTACCTCTTGATCTACATCCCTCTCTTCTTTTGGTATATGCCTTGTATGGTAGAGCATCAAAAGGCATTCTCTTAAAGTGGGTTAACCATTTAATTTGCTGTCTTTGTATGTAATTTAGAATTGTTTTTGCTGACTTTATCTCGTTTGACCTCATTCCTGATTTTATCTCTTCTGGTCACTCCTAGTCTTTCCCAGACACCTCATTTCCATGATTACTAATTTTCTTTCATATTTTGTTGTGAGTGACCACGTCATCACATGACCAAAGAATGTACATAGTCTCTGTCTGTTGAAGACAATCAGTTCTCTTCGTGAGTCAGTTACTTTCAAAACATCCTCATTTCATTTGATTTCTGTCTAGAGCAACCTCATTATTTGTCTATAAAACCACATCTTCGGAAAACAAAGTAAGGGGTGGGGAGAAAAGGGGGGGGGGGGGGGTGTTCACTGATTTACCAACTGCACATGATTCACTTCCCTATATTAAGAAATGATTTTTATAGCTTCTAAGAATTATCTTTTTTTTTGGGGAGGTGGGGGGGGGGGAAATACAATTAACAAAGGAAGATTGCATAAATTTCTTTTCGCACCAGGCACTGCTATGCCACTGTAAGAATTTCTTTTTAAAGAAAAAAAAATAACTCAAATAAAAAAAAAAAAGTAAAAAAAAAATAACCGCAATGATACATACAATTAACAAAATGTGGGTTTAAATGCTTCGATTATTCTACGATTGTTATTGACTGAGGGAAGCTAGTGGTGTATCTGGTAGATGTTGGCTTGCGGATCCGACCCTGGGTTCGAGCCCGTAAGGAATCATTATTTTTTTTTTTTTGAGTTCTGACTTGTCTATAAAATATAGATCTAGTACTACGTGCCCAATACGCCTAAAGGCGTGGAAACCATTGTCCTCTATCGATTAAACATTGTGGAAGACAGTGCGACCAGTGCCAGGCTCAGATCCACCAGCTCTGCAACTGACGCTAGCGCACGTGTCGCAATCATTCTAGATGACCCCTAGGTCATTGCTCCAGGAAATTAGCGGGACCTCTTCCCGGCTGTCAGTCATGTAACTTGACCAAAAATCTGATGAGTGACGGCTGTGGCTGATAAGTTTCAAGAGGTTGCTGTGTCATTGACAGAAATCACGGCGGGCGGATCTTCTGTGTTACTTCAGAAAAGAAATCGAGCAATCATTTAGTTTCTTTTAGACATGAAACGTTGGGGCATTATGTACTGTTGGTTATATTGTGTTATGTTATTTTAAAATATGTTTATCATGCAGTGGATTCCAGGTCACTGTGGCGTGTAAGGCAATGAAATAGCAGACAGGTTGGCTAAAAGCGGCAGTGACATGGTACAACCAAATAGTGACTTATCCACCAAGATACTAAGACATTAATACAATCTAGGATCCAAGAAAGGTGGCTGGATACACACACCACATTCGCTCCTCAAGATTCGCTTCATTGCCTCTCTAGAGATGCGCACTGTATTGTATTCACAGTAGACTTTGTCAACATATGTTCAAACATTTAGGCGTAGGAAACACGGAGACGTGCTTCTGCAACTTGGCACTCGAAAATACTGAGCATGTGTCCCATCACTGTCAACTGTATGCTGACAACAGAGACGCAATCTGGCCTGTTCCAACCACAATGAAGGCAAAACTGTATGGTGTACAAGAAGATATTCGACATCACAATAGCTTTCATAAAGACTATCCGCCTCCTGATATAAGTTTTCTGACAGAAGGATCGAAGAAGAAGAAGAAGAAGAAGAAGAAGAAGAAGAAGAAGAAGAAGAAGAAGAAGAAGAAGAAGAAGAAGAAGAAGAAGAAGAAGAAGAAGAAGAAGAAGAAGAAGAAGAAGAAGAAGAAGAAGAAGAAAAAGAAGAAAAAGAAGAAGAAGAAGCAGAAGAAGAAGAAGAAGAAGAAAAAGAAGAAGAAAAAAAGAAGAAGAAGAAGGTCATCATCTCGTAACACAATATGTCACTAGGTCACCAGTTGCTGTTGTTGACTGTTTGATTATTTCCCTCCACCTCTAGCGGTCACATGCGATGGCCCTCATGTATTCAGATCTTTCTTAGTCTGCCCCTTCTCTTCCACTTCCAACTATAGTATTGTTTTTGAGGTGTTATGTTATGTTATATTATGTTAGTTAAATTATTTTATGTTGTATTATGCTAGTGAAATTATGTAGCTATGCAGCAGCGCCGCAAACAGGAAAACATTAAACCAAGAAAGCGTTTGGGGTGGGGGGGGGGGGTATCCTCAGCACCACGACACACAACGCAGCCCCTCTTACTAAAAACCTTTCCTCTTCATTTTCCCTCTCCTAGAAAGGCAGGAGGGTCTCATTGGGGTTTATTATCTAGTTGAAGAGCAGAATAATCATCATCATCAGCATAGTGTACAAAAATATAGTAAAATACTGGAAATATTAAGATATATATAAGCAAAATCCTTTAAAGAGAATTTCAGTGCACTGGTAATGAGGACTGTTTAGTACCGGCTGCTTAGCCTCTTGGCACCTTTAGCCCCATGTCCCCTAAGCCTCTTAGCCATATATGCCCCCTCCCCAACCCCTTAGTCCCTTAGCCTTCTCAGCCCCCTTAGCCCTCTTAGCCCCCATCTTCCATAGCCCCCTTAGCTACCCTTAACCCCCTTAGTTACCCTTTACCCCCTTAGCTACCTTTAGCCCCCTTAGCTACTCCCAGCCCCCTTAGCCCTCTTAGCTCCCAGATTCCATAGCCCCCTTAGCTACCCTTAACCCCCTTAGCCCCCTTAGCTACCCTTAACCCCCTTAGCCCCCTTAGCTACCCTTAGCCCCCTTAGCCCCCTCAGCTACCTTTAACCCCCCTTTCCTACCCCCAGCCCCCTTAGCTACCTTTAGTCCTCTTAGCCCCTCAGCCCCCTTAGCTCCTTAGCTACCCTTAGCCCCCTTAGCTACACTTAACCCTTTTAGCCCCCCCCCTTTCCCCGACTTCTTAGCCCCCTTAGCTACCCTTAGCCCTCTGTGCTCTCCAGCCACCTTAGCCCCCTTAGCTACCTTTAGTCCTCTTAGCCCCTCAGCCCCCTTAGCCCCTTAGCTACCCTTAGCCCCTTAGCTACCCTTAGCCCCTCAGCTACCCTTAGCCCCCTTAGCTACCCTTAGCTACTCTTAGCTACCCTTAGCTACCCTTAGCTCCCTTAGCTACCCTTAGCCCCCTTAGCTACCCTTAGCTACCCTTAGCTACCCTTAGCTACCCTTAGCCCCCTTAGCTACCCTTAGCTACCCTTAGCTACCCTTAGCCCCATTAGCTACCCTTAGCCCTCTGTGCTCTCCAGCCCCTTTAGACCCCTTACCAAATTACTGGGAGACTCAGCGCATTACCCAAATATTGAGCTTCTGTGTTCTGTCGTCACTGATGTTATATAATATTATGTAATTGTATGTTATATAGCGGTATGTTGTGTGATGTTATGTTATGTCATGTTATATTATCACATCGATTTCAAATCATATTTGGAATGGATGAAATCATTTGTCTCTTTTTCTTCAGCTGTATTCTCCAACGAAAAGTTATGGCTGTTCGTCCCCTCCTGGAGTTTGGTCTTGATCCAGAACTTGAGTTTTGGGTGCACATCGGTTTGGCAGATCTGGTTTGTTTGCATGCAGACTGTAGGTCCTTTGTCTCTCAGTCCGATGCATTCCGACTTCGAAAGAACCACCCTATTTAGTGGCCTCTTACGACATTGTTGCTAGGGAGGCAGTGGGTCTATTCTTTCTTCTCCAAAATGGAGTCCCGTAATTCATACGGGGAAAACGGTTATGAAAGAAGCCTTTTTCAGTAGCAATGTTATGTGTTTTGTTTATTCAGAAATATGGGCTTATGAAATATTATTTATTTGTAGCTTTTTTTTTAGAAAGAAAGCAGGCGAACGGTATTTGTTTGTTTTGTGTTTATTTTTTTTTTAAATTGTAAAAACTGTTTAAAAAAAAATCATTTTTATTTAGTTGGGGTGTGTGCGTGTAAAATCAATGCGTAAACCAATATTACGTTTCTTTTTTGCGTGCCTTATGTTTTCCTGAGGTTAAAACACTAGCTGCTATCATTACACGCAACCTTCTCAGCGCATGTGTTTCGCTGTTTTATCATCATCACACCATATATTTATCATCAACTTAGCAACGTGGCAAGCATCACTTCAGGGCGTCCCGTGTAGTTAGCATTCTTTGGATATTTCCTCCAGGTCATAACGGTGTGTTGGGAAACGAGCAGGCGGATAGACTGGCCAGTTCTACGCCACTTGGTGGTGAACTGATGTATGACAAGCTAGATGTTGTGAGGGCCCTTTGGGAGCGAGTGAACAGTGTGGAGGCACAGGTAGATCATTACTGTCTGAGGAGAATGACGAGGAGTTACCAACGGATCTGCCCAACGCTAGAAACTCAGGGGGGAAAGCGAGACGGATATACAATCAGACTGGTCACTTGTACCATCGGAATCGGAACTCTTCGCTTGCTGCTGAAAATGGGCGCGAAGCGCTTATGGGGGTGTCCCGAGTGCTATGATGTCGATTCTTTATTCAACATTCAACAACAGCCAACATCAAGTTAGCAAGTTCTTTGGAAATCAGTATTTTGCTTACAGCATTCCAAGAAAACAGTCTTTCCTTTGGCAGTTCCTTTCTTCGCCCTTGCTCTCTCTCTCTCTCTCTCTCTCTCTCTCTCTCTCTCTCTCTCTCTCTCTCTCTCTCTCTCTCTCTCTCTCTCTCTCTCGCATTGATGTGGCTTTGATGAAGATGATGTTGATAATGACCATGATGATGATGATGTTGATTATGATGGCGCTGGAAGTGATGGTGCTGATGATGTGACGATGATTTTGGTGACGATAATGATGATAACGATGATTATGATGATAACGATGATTATGATATCATTTTAAGGAATAGACCAGTTTATTGGCAATTGTCTTCCATATCATCATGAGATTAATGCATGTAACTGGATCATTATCATTGACAGAGACTGAACGTGAAAATGTGTGACCCTGTTTCATTTATTCTTTCCTTTTGTGCGTCTAAATGTTGCTACACAATTTATGGACTATATTGACTTACAAAACCAGTCCTCCGTTTCCCCTCCGCTCCTCCTCTAAACGCACCCTCCCTCCTTCGCTAAATGGAGACATCACGGTAATCGCTCCGTCTTTATGTTTGTAATGACTAGACGGGCGGGTTTATCCGTTGTTCCCACAACAAAGCCAGCTGATGGGCGAGTTAATATTGATGTAACCGAACGCGGTGAATTACCAAAAGGATGCAATTTGCACTCACTCTGGACGACAAGACCAGAACACAAGAGACATGCATTCTGTGATGGGCGCGCTTGTAGCGTGGACTGACACATTCCGCACAATAGTCAATGGGTCGTATCGGTTACAGAACACCTGGGTTAGTTCCTTGGGGTATCACATGACATGGCTCGATACCACAACACGTGCCCGGGTGGTATTGACACTCACACCATTACTTTCATTGGGCGATATCGATTTCTCGCATGAGAGATGCCACAATTGCAACCGTCAATTATTCTGGTGCGTTTGTACGTTGAGCAATTTTTTTTTCTTTTTTTAATCGCATTGAAAAGAATACGACGCACTATATGAAAATCAAAATTACTAAACAGACAAGTATTATTTATGATGATGATGATAATAATAATAATAATAATCGCTGCGTCATCTTTTACCGCTTCGGGTATCGATGGTTATAATAAGGTCCTGCTTCGTCTATTTCTGGCCGCTTCGACTATAGCCCAAAAGCATGTCGTAAGAGTCGACTAACTTTGAGCTTCCTTCGAAGTCGGTGTACATCTGCCTGAGAGGCACGGAGTCAGTAGTCTGCATACAAATGAGTCAGATCTGTAAAACGGATGCACACGCAACACTTAGGTTCTGGAACAGGACTGCAATCCAGAAGTGGGTGAACAACCAGAACTTTCTGCCAGAGTTTACAGCTGGTGAACGCAAAGAAAAGGAAGACATCTTGGTGCTGTAGAGTTTCTCTGATGTTATCTTCCCATGTTGTTCTTGGTCTACCTCTTATTCTACGTCCTCATCCTCTTTTGGTATATGCCTTGTATCGTATAGCACCAAAAAGCATTCTCTCCAAGTTGGCAAACTATTTGATTTGCCTGCTTTAATAAAAATAATAATAATAATAATAAATAAACACTAATGGAATGAAAAGACACTAGTCCTGTATGTAATATGGGACACCATTTTGGGGACAGAAGAGTAGACTCACTGTGGGCCCCCCCCCCCCCCTTTTTTTTTTTTCCTCCGCAAAAATAAAACCATGTTATATGAGACCACTTATTAAGGATGTTTCTTCCAAGACTGCATCTGACTGAGAGGTGAGGAACAAACAGTCTGCATACAAATATGCCTGATCTGTAACACGGATGTGCACACATAATTCAAGCTATGGAACAAGACGAAAGTAAACGAAGAAGAAGAAAAGAGACAAAACTTCCTCCAATATCTTCAGTAACATTATTTCACTGCAACCTCTCCATTTTTTAATGAGCGATTTGTCCATGATTAACTTCCATACACAGGGATTAACTGTAAATAGTTTTAAGAACTACATTTGTCACCTCAATAGACCAATATATATATATATATATAAAGGACCCTTTTCTACGGCTTTCAACGTATTTGGCAGGTTCGCTTTACCCTCCACATCTAGATATGATAAACGTGACCGGCATTTAGCCCTTGCTCGCCTCGTTTCCAGAAAGTATGTAAAAAGTGAATGACTAGATGTAGGCTACTCAGACCCAAATTGTATAGACTAGTCGGTACTCGATGGGGGATGTGGTCAACGCCACAGCAGCGACTTTACTTTCCATGACATTGCCTGGGACATATTTTAAGCTGGGCTATGTGGAAACTGTCGGCACACGAACTGAAACATGCTGCAGGAGATCGCGGATTATGGAGAGGCATGATTGCCCACGCCAGTCGGCAAGGCACCTGATGATGATGATGATGATGTGGAAACATCTGCAAAGCGTGTATGTAACGGTTGCAGTCTCAGCTCACACATTCCAGTGCAGAAAGAAAAAGTATTTTACCATTTGTTACTATTTAAGAGAGGATCCACCGTGGTCTAGCGGCTAGACTCTCGGCTGTGGATTTAAAGGTTGTGGGTTCCGTTTCTGGCGGGGGGCTGAATTTTTGTCAAAAATAACCTTGGCTCCCAGGGCGACGCAGTTATGAGTGGGTACCAGGTACTGTGCTGGGAAGTAAAGGTGACTGGCCTGATGCTGACCACATCACCGACCAAATGCCTATTGGTCAATAAAATATAGGTCTAGTCTTTTATGCCCAATACGCCTGAAAGGCGTGAAAAAGGGTCCTTCACTTACTATTGAACAGAAAACAAAAAAGTAAAGACCGCTTTACACCACAGAGGCGCATCGGGCATACGAGGCTTGACTCCTTTTTTAGACCCCCTATCGGCAATGTGGTCAACATCATGCCGGCCGCCTTTACTTTCCAGGACTTTGCATGGAACCCATTTAAAGCGGGGTCGATCTGGGAGCCAGTTTCAAGCTTGATGGAAAAATCCGGTACCATGGGGATTTGAACACATGACCTTTAGATCGGCAGACCAGCGTCTAGCCACTACACCACGGCGGTTTCCTATTTACTACTGCTATTCACTATTTATTACTAATACGCCACTGGGTTTACCTCTCACCAAGTACGTAAAACTTGTAAACAGTATTAGGACGGCAAAAAGAACGCTCGCTGTATGCTTAAGCCACTCGTAAAGAAACTAACCAGTGAAAACTGCCAGTTAGTAGTACTGTGATACTGACTGCATGGGCATTTTTCTTAACAGCGAAGCGACGAGGAGAAAATTGTCCCTCGATATCCCCCCTCTCCCCCTTTTCAGAGTAATCGTGGCTTGCCAGCGCCTGCACACACGAACTAATCCCTCCTGGACACTACTTGAAAGTCAAGGTCAATTTTGATTAAAAAATCTCCCTGATTCGGACTTGAACCCTTAACTTTTTGGGTTGATAGACAAGAATTTAGCCGCTGTACCATTGCAGCTCCCTGTTTCCTGAAAGACCATTTGAAAAGAAAAACATTCAGCGTGAACCACAACTGTTCATTAGAAAGCATCCTTTTCTAAGTCGCATGGGGAGTTAAAACTGAAAATCCGACATACGAAAACAGAGAAAACAAACAAAACGAAGTCATCTTTCGCTAGACCCGCAGCTAACCAAACATGCTGACATCTTCATCAACATAATACTCCCCATAACGATACAACACTATCAAGACAGGTCTATCATTACATCCGAAATATCCACCAATTATATATATTTTAAAATATCTAGTAATTTTACTCCAAAAACCACCAATTATAAACCCCACTTATAGGAATTAGTAAATTTCCTTCTCCGAAAAAAATTGGTGCTATTAATGTATTTGACAGGGGGAGATAATGAAGGTAACAATTACATAGAAGAGATAATAATATTTGAAACTAGTAGATATACTTAATATCAGAGTTGTCGCCTCTGATCGGTAAATCGAATTCTGGGAACTTTCCAGTTCTGTGGTAGTCGGTAATTTCCAGCTATGTTACTTGTTAATTGTTCGTTCTATCCACTTGTTTCCTTTTTATAGTCCGTGTTGATGATTCCTTGCTGTCATTTTCGCCCTCTGCAGTAAGGCCTGAGTATTTAATTGCAAGTGACTGGCAAGTGAGAAGATTAATGAGCGAGCAGGTTTGTGCGTGGTGATTTAAGTGGGAACACGAAGACGTGGACGAACAATAGTGTGTCCAAGTGCATAACTAAATGGATAGATAGACAACTGTGAAGATCCATTTCCGGCTAACATGGCTGTAGAGACGACATTTAATTGACTAATTAATTGTTGTGGTTATGTGTATGTATTTCTGTGTGTGTGTGCGTGTGCGTGTGATTTTTTTTTTTATTGTGTGCTCAAGTACTTTGTGTCAAAACTCTATGCGTGCGTGAGTAAACTCTCAGTCTGTAAGTGTGTGCGTGTCTGTGTGTGAGTGTATGTGTGTGCGTGTATGTAAGTGTGTGCGTGTATGTGTGTGAGTGTATATGTGCGTGTATGTGTGTGAGTGTATGTATATGTGTGAGTGTATGTGTGTGAGTGTATGTGTGTGAGTGTATGTCTTTTAACAGACTACAATACGCTGTAATTGTGTGCGTGTGAGTGTTCGTGTGTGTGTGTGTGTGTGTGTGTGTGTGTGTGTTTGTGTGTGGCCAAAGTTTCAACTTATATTTTTCGTTGTACAAGTCCTTTTTGTGTAAACTATCCATATATATATATGTGTGTGTGTGTGTGTGTGTTGTGTTGTGTGGTGTGTGTGTGTGTATGTAATAATCGCTTGCTATAGATAGAATGAAAGTAATGAATCTTTTTTTGTGTGACATTCATTGTCTTTTTTGTGACTTTATATGTCTCAGTCTATTCCTCTCTTCGGTTTTATCCGGTGAAAATACTTTGATATCATGAATGGAATTCAAAAATGCACCCATGGCATCTCTCATCAACGTTTGCTTTAGTGTTTCTCTTGAACTGTCATGTTTCCTCTAGCCTTCTGTTTCCCATTTCAGTGCCTGTAACAACCCGCCCCAAAATGTTTCTTTCAAAGCCCCGCCTAGCCAGACCAGGTTGCTTGGTAACTGTCATCGTAGACCCTAATATATTCTTAGGGTTGAATGGGATTTCTAGAACTTGAACCTAACGGGTGCTCGTCCGAAAGGTCGCACTTTGTGTCACCGGGTGTTGTGCGGCCCTGGTAGGGAGAACCTCGGTCAAACAATACCTGTTTTGTAAGTCTCTGTTTTCTCTCTTTCCTGTTTTATAACTGTTAATATTACTGGTTGCCTCGCGTCGGTGGCTTAGGCGTTGCCAACAAGCTTTTTAATTCCAAGGGGCTGGGTTCCACCGCAGCTGTGGGCGATTTGGCAGCAGACCGCCATGCATTGGTTTCGACAGCAGTATTGAGAGCCGATAGTTGAGTGGCAGTGGCAAACTTCTGAAAATAAATTTGTGGAATCACAAATAGCCAAAACGTTGGGGGGTTGGCTCTGCAACCTGCACTATAGCATGCACAACTGGCTTAACTAGTTGTTGCCCGGACATTTCTCTCATTTCAACACTCTTATGTTCAGATTTATTATTATTATTAGTATTATTATTATTATTATTATTATTATTATTATTATTATTATTATTATTTTTTTCCCCTGAAGCATGCATTTGTTCTCGAATGCACTTAACATATGTATTCCTTAATCAAATTAAAATGACCCTGTAAATAAAAGACATAAAAAGTACCCAGTTTGGAAGATGCTGTAGCACGGTAGCTTTGCGTTTGCCTGGCTGTCCGAAGGTATAAGGCTCAAATCCGCAACGGGGGTTGGGGGGGGGGGGGGGTAGAAGGGGGTTATTGGGGCGAAAATTACTTTGTAAAATTTTTTTGGGGTTAAAATTACCTAGGATAAAGTTAAAATTACGACTGTTTGTCTTCTTCTTCTTCGCGTTCACCGGCTGTAAACTCCGGCGGAAAGTTTTGGTTGTTCGTCCACTTCTGGATAGATCTGACTCATTTGGGTTGGTTCCTTGCCTCTCAGGTAGATGCACTCCGACTTTAAAGAAAGCTCCCTATTAGTCGACTCTTACGACATGCTTTTGGGGTAAGCATTGGGTCTACTCTTGTCTTCCCTATAATAGGGCTCCGGAACCCACACGGGGAACGACTGTTTATGATAATAAAGATTAAAAACAAATTGTCTCTCATAGACAGGTCTATGCTTCGTCCCAAAAGTCGAATCCAACTTAAACAAGTCTGTAACTCAAGAAATCTAAAGTGTAAGTTGCTAAAAAGTGAAAGATTTTTTAAAAATGTATATAAACATATAGTTTTCATTTCCCCCTACTGCTGTATATGGAGAGGGGAAAAAAAACAACAGACACCGATATAAAGCAAACAATCAGTATGTTTACAGTAAACTGAGTAACGGGAACTTTTCGAAACATCAAAGTTTTGGAAAGTCATAGACGTTTCACTCTAAGATGGCAATCTTTAGCATGAGCCTTCCGTGGGAAATAACATTTCTCATTGTATGCGGGAAAGGCTATCAAAGTAATCACCACGTAAGGCTGCATATGTGAGCTGATTTCCAAACAATCTCGACGCGTATGTTGATTACTGTATGTTATTGGGGGGTACACATATTATTAGTCTAACAAAGATCAAAGAAATTCACCACATTAAAAAAGCATCAGCATTATAAAATCATAAGTACTTGGGTAATCTAAGACTAAATTAGACAACCCTAGAAGATTCTTGACTGTCTTTGGTCATGGCATTAGAGGGGTCTCAACACGCGAACTGATACACGAAGCTGCGAATCGCAAATTACAGACAGGCAGGATCGCCCACGCCAGTCGGCAAGGCACTTGATGATAATGATGATTTATAAACCGCAGCACGACGTGGCAGCTGCTCTTGTATGGGCGACCGCAGAAGTCACGACTGTCTGAGACAGGGAAGGTGATAGTACCAACTGTTTCTGACCGAAAGAGCCAAAATGGCATTGCTAGTGGAATGAAGAATGTTGACTTTCCTGGGATATACAAGGATGACAATGTAGGTTGCCAAACCACGTTACAGTTTTTGACACATTCCACTCCCCATCCGTTTGTTCCTGTATTGTTCTTTCTTTTGTTTCTGACCCACTAATATTACCACGAACTCTGACTGCCGCGGCGTCGTCCCCGCTGCCCGCACTTCACCGTACGGGTCATGCTGTTCTTGTACTCAGCCTTTGTTTACTATCCAAGCACCAGAGGATTAGTTTGATACATTTATCGTGCGTACGCCCTTTTCTATCCGAACTAAACACATAAAACCCTTTTAAGTTGCTCTTTTGCTAGGAACATCTTTTGCCTGAAGAATTTTCCCTAATCGACACAGCTGTGGCTAATTCAAATTGTGAGCGCAGCACGAGCAAAGCACGTGTGCTATATCCAGCTTTGAACTAGCTCATACATGTTGACTGCCCTGGAATTTAGTGCCTGGACCCCTGCAAGTGCACGTGAAATACAAGCAGCCCGGTAAACGGGGTTTCCCGTAGCGTTTCTCCGAAACCGTGGCATTCCCGACCGGTCTATTACATAGCGGGAATTCCCCAAACTGAAACGTCTTGAGTTCTCAGTGGTAGAGACTTGGTCTCGTCATTTGGCACAAGAGCTAAGTTGATCTGGCAGAAGACAAGAGGGCGTCTGCACACTCACAGTGTAGGAGGGGGGGAAATGAGTTCACTTCTTATTTTCTTAAAGTTGTTAATAACAGAATATGAGAGTACCCAGATGCTAATATTGACTGCACGTCATGCACCTGAAGAAGTTTCGTTAATTTGAGCCTTGCGAAATGCTCGTTTTATGTGTCACTGCATTAAATGCTGTGTCGTCTCCACAGTGAAGGTCGGCTACAGAGTAGCATTGTTGTCTGCTGCAATATTTACGTGGTGAGGCCTCAGTCTCTTCCACGGTGCGACACTCGAAACAACGAGAATGGTATTTTTTTTAAAAAGCTGGTAAGGAACCCCAGTACTTGGGGATGATAAAAGTATTACACACTCTAAGCCACGGAGCCCAGCTCATAGAAAGGGCTTTTTGGTATTATACACAGTACCGGCACCTTTTTGAGACATTTTATTTTGCAGTGATACTGTAATAGACACTTTGTGGTAAGTATCTGTCATTGTTACTAGTGTCTGTTTTACCACTATTTCAGGGCGGTGTATACCCGGGGTTGTAAACCTGAGGGTTAAGGGCCGCCACGGACTGTGCAGGTTAGGATGCTTAATCTTGCACCCAAATAAAAAAATGGTGAGCGACAGCACCTTTAATAGACGCACCGATGAGTATGAGTATCAGCACCTCCCCCCCCCCCCCTCGAATTAAAATCACTGGTCATATACATAATATCTAGACATATGTGTTATCATATATATTATATTCCTTGCCTGTAAGCGTGTGTAATACTCATTCTTGCAGTAGCATAGTGCTTCTGTCCCATATGGTTTATACCATAAGGTTGAGTCTCTCTTTGCACAATGATGAGCCATCTGACCAATCGTTACAACAGAGGATACATTTCCTGTCGCCAGCAACAATCCTCAGATGATTTCTGTGAAAGTTGCATTCCTGAACCAACAATTATGTACGAAACAATCAGTCACTAATCGGGTTTTTCCACTATCAAGAAATTGTCACGTGATACTTCCATAACATTAATCAGATTTTACCAGTGTCTGTCCTATCCAAAGCCAGCGCATCTTTCTCTACCTCTTGGTCGACTGGAACACGTTTAGTTCTCTGCAAAAGCTCAACATTAGTGATTCTATCACATTTTTTAATCCACCTTCGTTCGTGAATCCTATTTTTTCTATGGTCTCTATGTTTTTCCCCCAAAGACCAGCGTGTCCCTGTTCGATATATTTCCAGACAAGGTCCTAGCAGGGAACAAAAACAAAAAGCAATAAAACACACCGTTGGGTCTGTAGGTCATGAAAGATTGAATACCCTGCCAACAGTTTGCAATATGGCTTGGGGCCAACGCTGACGCCATCGTTGTTGTTTTTGGCTTAAACATGGCGACAATCCGGGAAATGGCGGTTTCCGTCTTCTGATTTGTCCCATAATTCTTTTTCCGGTTTCTCACAACTCACGCGTGCCAATTTGGGAACTGTGAATTTAATCCCACAGGGGACGCTGTAACAAACACTGCGTTACAAAACAAATAAATATATAAATAAATAAAAAAAAAGAAATAAACAATAACGGGGCTGAATATGTCGCAAAGTTAGAAAGACTTTGGTTTCCATAAATGCTAGGTATGACAGAATTAGCATAGATGTTCGTTTGTTTAACGACTTTGTGAAAATGTAGAAGCCATGAAATAGTCGTTGCAGTGGTAGCAGCAGCGACACTAGTATTAGTAGTAGCTGTAGCAGCAGCCGCAACAGCAGCGGTATTAGTAATAGTAGCAGGTATAGCAGCAGCAGTAACAGCAGCGGTAGTAGTAATAGTAGTAGCTGTAGCAGCAGCAGCAACAGCAGCGGTAGTAGTAATAGTAGTAGCTGTAGCAGCAACAGCAGCCGTACTAGTAATAGTAGTAGTTTTATCAGCAGCAGCAACAGCAGCGGTAGTAGTAATAGTAGTAGCTGTAGCAGCAGCAGCAACAGCAGCGGTAGTAGTAATAGTAGTATAGCCAGCGGCAGCAGAAGCAACAGAAGCAGCAGCTGCAAAAGTAGTATAAGCAGTAGTAGTAGTTGTTGTTGTTGTAGCAAGGGTATCAGCAGTAGGATGAGTAGTAGTAGTAGTAGTAGAAGTAGTAGTAGTAGTAGTAGTAGTAGTAGTAGTAGTAGTAGTAGTAGTAGTAGTAGTAGTAGTAGTAGTAGTAGTAGTAGTAGTAGTAGTTGTTGTGTTGTTGTTGTTGTTGTTGTAGCAGTAGCAACAGTAATACTGGTGGTGGTAACAGAAAAAAAGGACATTTTCCTGGGACTTGAGGCTACTGGACATATAACGCTATACTTATATTTTATAGACAATTCGTTGATGATGTGCTCAACATCATGTCAGCCGCCTTTACTTCCCAGGACTTGTAGCTGGTACACGCTCAAAACTCAACCCACGACCTTCTGATCCCCAGAGGAGCGTTAGCCGCTACACCAGGTCGACTCCTAGTATTGGTGGTAGAAGTGCAACAAGAACAACAACGAAAAAGAAGAAGAAGAAGAAGAAGAAGAAGAAGACGAAGAAGAAGAAGAAGAAGAAGAAGAAGAAGAAGAAGAAGAAGAGAAGAAGAAAGAAGAAGAAGAAGAAGAAGAAGAAGAAGAAGAAGAAGAAGAAAGAAGAAGAGAAAGAAGAAGAAGAAGAAGAAAAGAAATAGAAAAGAACGAAGAAGGAGAAGAAGAAGAAGAAGAAGAAAGAAGAAGAAGAAGAAGAAGAAGAAGAAGAAGAGAAGAAGAAGAAGAAGAAGAAGAAGAAGAAGAAGAAGAAGAAAGAAGAAGAAGGAAAGAAAAAAAAAAGAAAGAAAAAAGAAAGAAAAAAGAAAGAAAAGAAAGAAAGAAAGAAAGAAAGAAAGAAAGAAAGAAAGAAAGAAAGAAAGAAAGAAAGAAAGAAAGAAATAAAGAAAAGAAAGAAAGAAAGAAGAAAGAAAGAACGAAAGAAAGAAGAAAGAAAGAAAGAAAGAAAGAAAGAAAGAAAGAAAGAAAGAAAGAAAAAGAAAGAAAGAAAGAAAGAAAGAAAAAGAAAGAAGAAAGAAAGAAAAGAAAGAAAGAAAGAAAGAAAAAAAGAAAAAGAAAGAAAGAAAGAAAGACAGAAAAAGAAAGAAAGAAAAAGAAAGAAAGGAAGAAAGAAAGAAAGAAAGAAAGAAAGAAAGAAAGAAAGAAAGAAAGAAAGAAAGAAAGAAAGAAAGAAAGAAAAAACTTTAATTCCAAATTGGGCACGCAGGCCCGTCTTACATTCTGCCATTTCAAACACTCATCTATCACAAAGCAATTGTTTATAAGGAAGTAGACAGAGGAGCAGAGCAAAAACGAAAGGACAAGATAACAATGAAGGGATAGTTTAAACACTGCCTAAACGTTGTGTTGGTTGAATGCCTATGCTCCATTTTGGGTTAGAAAGGCAGAAGAAGAAAGAATAAGGTAAATAGTCAGCGTCTGAGGTCTAGGCGCTGTGAACGCTCTTTGTAATTCCGAGATACCTTGTTTGATTCCATCTGTAGTCGATTTGACGGCAGCTCGCTTTGCGTTGATTTGACAATGGTATTGAGCGCCGACCGTTAAGAGGCAATGGCAAACTTCTGTTTCTGTCCTGTGTCCCCCAGTAGAGCCCTCAACCAGCTCACGCCACGTAGTTTTGTCCTTTGCTATCATGTGTAGTCCACCCCATGTGTTTCCCAATTGTTTAACTATACCCTGTTGTTCACTTCTGCATGTGTTTGGTTTTTCCTGCGCTATTTCTGTGACCCCGTGGGTTCCAGTATAAAGTTCTTCTAGTTGCGATGTTCTATGTCAGTGTTTCCCAAACTGCCTTGTGCCATACCCCACCTAAGCCTCTCTAAAATGCATATGCCCTCCTACGTAACTTAAACTCTGAAAGAGTCCTCTTTCGAATTGCCCCCCCCTCCCCCACCTTAAACAATACAATTCCCCCCACCCCTTTTTTAACAATCAAATCCCCAACCTCCGCCCCCCCCCCCCACCTTAAAAAAATCAAATGAGCCCTCCCCCTCCTTTTTCATGTGGGACGTAGGTTCCCCGAAGGAAAATGGGAACACTATTCTATGTTCTCTCAGCGTGTGTCCTTTTCAATGTCACAGTATTTTTTTTTTCTCTTGATTTACTTCAATTTGTTAAGTTCCTTCCCAAAGTTCACCATTTATGATTCAATCCTAACACTTTATTCTCTCCATTCTGCGCAGGCACCAGTTATTGCCTGATTGTAGTTGATTAGTCATGGTTTCAGCTGCAACTTAGTTTCTTCATTGCTAGATTAGACTCCAGATTAGACTCCAGACCTTCCTGCAAAAGACTCCCACTCACAAAGCTAGTCCCATGTCTGAAAACAAGACCGAACAAATGATATCCCGCATAACAGGCACAGTTCATCACGTAGAACTTATTATCTTACCCCGTGTACCAGTTGTGAATTGCATGCATCTCAGGTTCTAACGAAACATGCTCAAACTTACATCTGGCATATTAACTATGCTTATGCCTCCGCGACCTGGCAGTTATGTCGATGACCGTCATATTTTTCCATCTTAATGATCTTTCTCATCCAGCATTATTATTTCTGTCTAGTTTCCCCTAGCACATGTGGACCGAGTTGTCTTATACTGTTTCTATTACAATCTTTATCAGCAGACGGTTAAGTCAGACAGGCAACAATTTGCTTTGTGTAAAAGGGCGGGCAGATCTATGGCGGGACAAAACTGATGTAAAAGAATTACTTGGAAGTCTAGGAACGTCGTAAAAGCTGGACTCACAACACGCGTTTCGCTAGTCGTTAGTCATTGTGGCTTGTCATAGCTCGTTACGGAGAACAAAATGAGCGGGACTGTAAATTCCCGATAAATTTATCTCAGGAAATTACCCGCCATATTTTACTTAAACGGATTATAAAACGTAGTTGTCAGATCTCTGGGGTGAGCAAGTGTAAGGGTTTGGGTTCAACTCCCAGTTGAAATGAAATCTGTGAGTTTATGGACGAGTTGTTTGTTTATATAGATCTATACCACAATCTATCTAAGTGGACAAACCTTTGATTTGTCGACTTTGTATGTTTTAGAACTGGTTCTGTGCCGACTTGTTCTTTTATGACTTCAATCCTGATTGTATCTTTTATGGTCACTCCTGCAGCCTTTCTTAGATATCTCATTTCTATGGTTTCTGTCGGTTGCAGTCAACTCTAGACAGATAAGAATACACGTGCGCAGGTGTATGCATTTTACTTGTGTTTGTGTGTATGTGTGAGGACGTCTGTGACTTGGGCGTTTAGCGCACGCTCTTCGTAATGGCGAGGGGCCGGGTTCGATCCTATCTGCAGGCAATATGGCTTTGCGTTGGTTTTGACAGTGGTATTGAGAACTGACCCTTAAGAAAGCAAAAGCAAACTACTGAACGTTTATTCGTCTAGGTAAACCACAACAGCCAAAAAATACAGGGGTTGGTTCCTCGACGTCTCGTAAAGGACATGCCACTAACTTTATATAAGATTGGGATGGGTAAGAGCGTTTTTATATATTACATGCGCATGTGAGAATGTAAACACACATACATTTTTGTTTTTAATTCAGATAAAAACTTCATCTAGCTTCCCCATTATCTCAACTCCTTCCTAACCTTTTCTCAAAATGCCACAAACTCACAGCCGTACCAAATTATGTATCTGTTGACTACAATCTGCATAAAAAGTTAAACATCTATTATAAACAAAGCATTTACTTCTTTTTAAAAGAAACAATCCATCTGCCGACCAAGGCAATATTAGCCATTAATAAATATTCTAGTCTTCCTATAATGTTTGCGCGCGCACCCTAGGGGGCGGTGTCTTGTCTGAGGTTCCGGGTAGACAACCGCGTCCCGCAGGCGCCACTTTCAAGGTTCCCGTTTGATAAGGAGAACATTGCAAACTGCCGTTTGGTTAAATTCTGGAAAATTTAACTAATTTTACCTGATTTTCTTCCTGTCTGTGGAATAATCAAATCTGCGACTACCCCCTTTTTTAATGTGTATGTGGAAGGTAGGGGGAAAACTAATTCTCTTCGGAGGGTGCAATGAGTTTTGTGATGACCCTTTTATAACATTCATAGCTTTCATCATCATCTCATCTTTCATTTTAGTGTATTTATTTTTCCACGTCCAGCTTCACCTCAGGCTCCTATTCATTGCTTTCTTCCTTCCTTCCTATCTCCCTTTTCCTGTTTTCATTTTGCCATTCTACTTCTTCCACCCCTTACTTCCATTCTTCCCCCTCCCCTCCTTCTTATCTTATATTCCTTTATGTCTTGCTTGCTTTTGTCACTTCTTTCTCTTCCCTGCACCCTTTCCTTTTCCGTCTCGATTTTTCTTTCTTTTTGTTTTTTCTATTTTTTTTTAAAAATATCTCATTTTAGTTATTTGTTTTATTTTACTACTACACTATAAAATCAACATCTTTATGCTTTTATCTTTACTTTATCATATTGCACTTTTAATAATAATAATTAATCAACTGTTTGTAATTTTCTCAACAGGTCACAACACTCTGAATGACTGCACTTAGAATGAACACATCAGTACTCATCAAGCATACACATTACTCATCAGTCCTTATCCAGCATTTGCAACACTTATCAGTTCTCATTGCGCATTCACACTACACATAAGTTCTCATGGCGCATTCCCACTACACATCAGTCC
>CAJHNH020000696.1:175000-190000 GCA_905116865.2 Candidula unifasciata | reverse complement strand
CATGAGTTCCCCATCTTTTGTTGTTTGTTGTTTGTTGTTTGTTTTAGTATCTAGAAGCCATGAGTCCCCCATCTTTTGTTGTTTGTTTTAGTATCTAGAAGCCATGAGTCCCCCATCTTTTGTTGTTTGTTGTTTGTTTTAGTATCTAGAAGCCATGAGTTCCCCATCTTTTGTTGTTTGTTGTTTGTTGTTTGTTTTAGTATCTAGAAGCCATGAGTCCCCCATCTTTTGTTGTTTGTTGTTTGTTGTTTGTTGTTTGTTGTTTGTTTTTCAACATCACTCTCTAGAAATTTCCACCTCCACACTAATTTTAAGCATTTGGGTGGCCCGTGAGCCGTTGTTACAATTGAGTGATCACATGTTCCAAACACCGAAACGCTTTGTGTATATGGTGCTTATCCTAAGTTTTATAGTCTATCAAAAGAGAGAGAGCTGCCGTGGTGTAGCGGCTAGACGTTCACCTGCGGATCCAAAGGTCGTGGGTTCAAGTCCTAATGCAGGCTGACCTTTTTATTTCTTCAATAATGATCTCGACTCCCAGGCCGGCCCAGCCTTAAATGAGTACCAGGGAAAGTTCTGGGAAGTAAATGCGGCCATTGTGATGTTGACCATATCAAACTCGGATTGTCGATTGCTCTAAAAAATAAATGTCACGCTCTGAATTCCCAAAATGGCTGGAGACGTGGAAAAAGGGCTTTCGCTAACTTTTAGTAAAGTAATGGACCTTTGTCCACGGCTTTTTACAGAGCTAGACTTATATTTTAGAGACCTCGATGGGTGATGTGGTCAGTATCACGCCCGTCGCCTTTACTTTCCAGGGCTTTACCTAGTATCCATTCAAGGCTGGGTCGACCTGGGAGCCAGAAAGGGGTAGAGGGGGACGGGGGGGGGGGAAGGGGCACATCCCACACAATAATTTTCGTTAGGGGCCTAAGATGCCCCCTTGTACCATGTACATATTTTCTCTGTGAAAGTATTTGCTTTCACATTCTATTTTATTTCAGGTGTATTATTAAATGTGTTTGACATTCAGCAGAATAGTTTTTTTTTATTTTTTAATATTTTATTATTATCACTATTATTATGAATGTGCAGGATAGAAAATAAAAAAAAATGAAAAACACACACAATACAATAGCTGAGATAATACGAAATACATAAATAGAAACGTTTCAACAAAACGCATATTCATTGTTAAACGGAGTCTTATTATCCCCTAACAAAATTACTGTTTGGGGTATGGGAGAACTGAACACCATAAAATATGAGGGGTGTGGGGGGGGGGGGGGCAGGCTTTAAGGGACTTGGGGGGGGGGGGGGAGGCTTCAAGGGACCTGACTTCCAGGTTCCGGTGCCCATGTATAACAAACACTACTGGTATGAAAGACAAAAAAGGTGTCAGTCTAAACTGAATAAGGCCAGCAATGTTTTAACATCATTACGGGTTCACAGCTCATGCAGTGCATCGGGCCACGCCTATCAAAAAAAAAAAAAAAAACTATTCTGCCAGAAGTAATAATGAATATTATTGATACGTGTACTCATTCAGCCTTGAACAAGCGCAAAGTTATAATTTTAAGTCATTGATTGCACAACTGTAAGATGGTTAGTGGACCGTGTAAATTACATAGACAGAGAAGGTTGTAAAAAAAAAGAAAAAATACTACCTACATATTTTTTGGGGGTCCCCGTGGTTTACTTTATCATTCGAGATAGTTATTACCCAGACAGACAATTAACTTCTTTTTATTAACAATAAAATCTTCTTTTTTTTTTTATGCGAGTCTATACTTTTACAAGAGTGTCTGATTTTCTTTTCTGAATTATGCATTTAGTGTTGAGCTTTCGATTAGTTACCTAATTAGTGGAAACTTGGAGCTGTTAGCGCGTTTTTAGGATTATTGTTGTGTGGAGGCAGTTGTTAGAGGACATGGTAATTTGATGAGAATTAATTTAGATCCTATGCTTTTTGTCGATTTGTGGCGTCAGATACAAATGACATCAGTGACAGTCTAAAACAGCACGGTGCGTTTATAGTTGAAGTGGCCATAGGTGCAAGAAACATAACTTTGTATCTCTCTCGACACACAAAGAGGTTAAAAAAGGAAGTGATAAAGAAGAAAAAGACATTAGAATTGGAACTTTAAAAAGAAGAAATAACGAGCACAATGTACTGAATGTTCCACTGACTAGCACCCGCTCTAGTAAACACATTTCTAAAAACAATGAAAAATTTCGTCAGGGAATTCCCACAGAGAGCGATAATGAGCACGCCTCGCGCAGATTTCGTTACCTTGGTTACAGGAAACATTGACGGAAGGTTATCGGGAATCCCTGTGGCTCTGGCTACTTTTTGAGAGACAAGATCCCGGGACAAGTCGGAAGGCAGAAAATGCCGAGTGAATGATTGAGTGATAGATGAAGTCATTTCATGAATGAAGAAGCACATGAGAAAATTCGGTGCAGGGAAAGTCTCAACATTTAGGAAAATTGTTACTTTTTTCAAGCCTTTAAATATATATATATATATATATATATATATATATATATATATATATATATATATATATATATATATATATATATATATATATATATATATATATATATATATATATATATATATATATATATATAAATTTTTTTTTTTAAACCCGCACCTGAGAAAAAATAGACAGCAATTGGAGCTTTAACGTTTTTAAGAGAGAATGGTGGCATTTCCAGCCATTCCCTTCATCCTATACTCTATGCCGTGTGACGTTGTTTACAAAGCTTTCTGCGGTTTTTGACTGGATACTATTCTTCGCCATTCCCCTTGATGCAATTTTTCGTTATTTTGAAGCCCCACCCTGGCTGTTGTCGGGGGCCGCAATATAACCTAACGGTTAAACAGGGTTTTTGGGGCCTCTCCACTGGTGATCCTCAGTTGCATTTTGTGTTACCGGGTGTTTATCGCTTGTGTGATGACTTGGTGGGATAACTTACTTCTGACTGCAGTATTGTCAGTCATTTGCATACAGGTGCCTTTGGATGTCATGATGCCAAACTTCAATACACTATTGTCTCTTTTGAGCTGAAATGCCACAGAAAGATTATCAGAATACCATGGACAAAGAAGGAGAGAAATATTGACATCCTAAAATATCTTAATATCAAGGAAGATTGGCTAATAAACAGCATCTTGTATCGGAAGATGAAATATTTTGGCCGGATCATGTGCTCCGGTGAATTGAAAAGGTATCGTACCTGAAAGCAGGGGCAGGGACCGACCAACATGAAGATGTGCCCATGGTATAAATAACACCATGGGCAGGAACGTGTACGAGGAGCAAGAGCTGGCGAGAGGCCGAGCTCCATTCAGGCAGACCGTAGTGAGAGCGACGTTCTGCAAAATGACCTTCTAAACGGTGATGATGAGTGCAGCGCTGTGGATTAGAAGCAGGATTCTATTGTTACACAATAGAATCCTCGATATTTACCAGGGTTCTGATCCCGTGGTGGGCTGTTTAGACAAATACCGATCTCATGGCTTTCAGACAGCAGGACGAGAGTCGCACTGTGGTAGAGATTGTGGCTCACTACCTTATATTCCTATAGTCGGCAGCGAATTCCAACCTACGTTGTGGAGACGGCACCATGTGTGTGTGTGTATATATATATCTGTGGCATCATGGATAGCAATGGAACAGAACAAATTTAAGAAACCTGGTTCAACCTCTCAGGAAGTTATAAGAATTCCTATAAAGGCCAACATCGAGCATTACCCTGCGCTGTCTAGGTCAGTTGTGACACTGATGATCTTTCATACCTTGTGACGTTCGTAGTCGTGTCTGTGACAACCTTCTGTCTCATGTACTTTCAGTCAACTCTGACACATATGATCTTCCATACCTTGTGATGTTCGTAGTCGTGTCTGTGCACAACCTTCTGTCTCGTGTACTTTCAGTCAAGTCAAACACAAATGATCTTCCATACCTTGTGACGTTCGTAGTCGTGTCTGTGCACAACCTTCTGTCTCATGTACTTTCAGTCAACTCTGACACATATGATCTTCCATACCTTGTAACGTTCGTAGTCGTGTCTGTGACAACCTTCTGTCTCATGTACTTTCAGTCAAGTCAAACACAGATGATCTTCCATACCTTGTGACGTTCGTAGTCGTGTCTGTGCACAACCTTCTGTCTCATGTACTTTCAGTCAAGTCAAACACAGATGATCTTCCATACCTTGTGACGTTCGTAGTCGTGTCTGTGACAACCTTCTGTCTCATTTACTTTCAGTCAACTCTGACACATATGATCTTCCATACCTTGTGACGTTCGTAGTCGTGTCTGTGCACAACCTTCTGTCTCATGTACTTTCAGTCAACTCTGACACATATGATCTTCCATACCTTGTGACGTTCGTAGTCGTGTCTGTGACAACCTTCTGTCTCATGTACTTTCAGTCAAGTCAAACACAGATGATCTTCCATACCTTGTGACGTTCGTAGTCGTGTCTGTGCACAACCTTCTGTCTCATGTACTTTCAGTCAACTCTGACACATATGATCTTCCATACCTTGTGACGTTCGTAGTCGTGTCTGTGCACAACCTTCTGTCTCATGTACTTTCAGTCAAGTCAAACACAGATGATCTTCCATACCTTGTGACGTTCGTAGTCGTGTCTGTGACAACCTTCTGTCTCATGTACTTTCAGTCAACTGACACATATGATCTTCCATACCTTGTGATGTTCGTAGTCGTGTCTGTGCACAACCTTCTGTCTCATGTACTTTCAGTCAACTCTGACACATATGATCTTCCATACCTTGTGATGCTCGTAGTCGTGTCTGTGCACAACTTCTGTCTCATGTACTTTCAGTCAACTCTGACACATATGATCTTCCATACCTTGTGATGCTCGTAGTCGTGTCTGTGCACAACCTTCTGTCTCATGTACTTTCAGTCAAGTCAAACACAGATGATCTTCCATACCATGATGTCAGACTGTCCAGCATATTTTCTCTTTGTCTCTTTCTGTTTCCCTTTCGCTCCAACTTTCCTATTGTCACGATGTACTCCAGTTTCCTCTTTTTCCTGACAGGACCGAAGAGTGTAGATTGTCTTTTTCTGATGCTGGTCTCTTCCTGAGACAGTTTCTTTCAAGACATCCTCATTACTCTTTTTATTTCTGTCTAGGGTAGTCTCATCATTCGTCAATAAAACTATATCTCCGCGGCTTCCACATAATTCAACTAACTGTGCATGATTGACTTCTATATGTCAGGATAGGATTTATATAGCTTTTAAGCATTCTTGTTTTCTCCTCTCAGTTGACAAAGACAGATTGCCTAGGATATTCTTTAGTTTGTCAAATGCTGCCTTTGCTTGAGCTGTTCTGCTTTTAGCTTTCTGTCTATGCTTGCCATCACTCATTTAACAAGCACAATGACGTGTACTGTATTTAGCTTTCTGTCTATGCTTGCCATCACTCATTTAACAAGCACAATGACGTGTACTGTATTTAGCTTTCTGTCTATGTTTGCTATCACTCATTACACAAGCACAATGACGTGTACTGTATTTAGCTTTCTGTCTATGCTTGCCATCACTCATTTAACAAGCACAATGACGTGTACTGTATTTAGCTTTCTGTCTATGCTTGCTATCACTCATTTAACAAGCACAATGACGTGTACTGTATTTAGCTTTCTGTCTATGCTTGCTATCACTCATTTAACAAGCACAATGACGTGTACTGTATTTAGCTTTCTGTCTATGTTTGCCATCACTCATTTAACAAGCACAATGACGTGTACTGTATTTAGCTTTCTGTCTATGCTTGCTATCACTCATTTAACAAGCACAATGACGTGTACTGTATTTAGCTTTCTGTCTATGCTTGCCATCACTCATTTAACAAGCACAATGACGTGTAATGTATTCAGCTTTCTGTCTATGCTTGCCATCACTCATTTAACAAGCACAATGACGTGTAATGTATTTAGCTTTCTGTCTATGTTTGCCATCACTCATTTAACAAGCACAATGACGTGTACTGTATTTAGCTTTCTGTCTATGCTTGCTATCACTCATTTAACAAGCACAATGACGTGTACTGTATTTAGCTTTCTGTCTATGCTTGCCATCACTCATTTAACAAGCACAATGACGTGTAATGTATTTAGCTTTCTGTCTATGCTTGCCATCACTCATTTAACAAGCACAATGACGTGTAATGTATTTAGCTTTCTGTCTATGCTTGCCATCACTCATTTAACAAGCACAATGACGTGTAATGTATTTAGCTTTCTGTCTATGCTTGCCATCACTCATTTAACAAGCACAATGACGTGTAATGTATTTAGCTTTCTGTCTATGCTGGCCATCACTCATTTAACAAGCACAATGACGTGTAATGTATTTAGCTTTCTGTCTATGCTTGCCATCACTCATTTAACAAGCACAATGACGTGTAATGTATTTAGCTTTCTGTCTATGCTTGCCATCACTCATTTAACAAGCACAATGACGTGTAATGTATTTAGCTTTCTGTCTATGCTTGCCATCACTCATTTAACAAGCACAATGACGTGTAATGTATTTAGCTTTCTGTCTATGCTTGCCATCACTCATTACACAAGCACAATGACGTGTACTGTATATAGCTTTCTGTCTATGCTTGCCATCACTCATTTAACAAGCACAATGACGTGTAATGTATTTAGCTTTTTGTCTATGCTTGCCATCACTCATTTAACAAGCACAATGACGTGTACTGATAGGGACTCATAGAAAAAAATAGAAAGAGACAACTTTCTTATTAGGGGTGTCTGCTTGGTCATATCGGTGTCTGTGGCTTAAGCGTTGCTTCGTTATTTCTTGGTGGTGGGTTCGATCCTAACTGCTGGTGGTATGGCTGCACACCACCTTGCGTTGCTTCGTAATTCCTTGGTGGTGGGTTCGATCCAAGCTGCTGTGGTATTACTGCACACCGCCTTGATTTGGTTTCAACAGTGACATTCAGAGCCAATATTGAACGTAAAATTGGAACGGTTAAAATACAACAAACAAAAAAAATGCTCTGACTGGTTCTGCAACGTCCAATAAAGGAACGTAGCAAACTCTGCTTTAGTTGATCATGCGTCTTAATATACTCGTTGCTGCGGCAAGGTGCTATTGTATTTTGGAGGTAAAAGGTTTGATTCCCAGCATGGTGATTATATATTTCGATTTTCCTGCTGTCTAGTGGATCCTTTATTCTTGTCACTATTCATAGTTGTTACGAGGTTGTCATGGGCTTTTGGAGACTGAGAATGTAATGCGGCGTGACAGATGTAGTGGCCACAACAGAAATAATTTCCGTTATTTTATCCAGGATTCAAACCGAGTTCTAACCACTCGTCCATCTATTGTTCTATACAGGACACAGTACCTATACATAAGGCCGCTGCAAGTTAAACCAAACAAGGCAGTCGATGGCATATCCTGTCTGGCATATCTTCACTTCCATCAGTTAATGTATATTTAAACGGGCTGCTGAATCCTTATCTCACTCCTATGCAACGTGCAGAAGTACCTCTGTCCAGTGCCACACACAATTTACAGCCACTGTCCATCTCTAGTCAATACTTCCTTGCTCGTGTCACCACCCGGAATAAATATTGACCGTACTTCGGCCTGTCCGGTCTAATTAACCAATCGCCGGATTGCCTGGGCAAGACTGGATCCTAAGTGGTTGCACCCCAGAGTGTCTGTGCCTTGTCGAACTCCAATCAGCCTTGTCCATCAGTGGAAGTCACGTGTAACTGTTTCCGGCGGAGTCTGCCTGGCAACCATGGCGAATGCCAGCGGCGACTGGCACAACATTTACACATACGTAAGAGAATATTTGCGCCTGGTTGATTTCAATGGTTTGTCCATGTTTGGCACTTCCGGGTGGACTAATTGTCTTTTAATTTCCACGCTGTGTTTATTATATATCGCTCGGTGCCTAACGATGAATGCAGATGGAATCTACATGGCAGAAATGGGATGTGGAAACTTGGCTTAGCCGGGGAATATGTATGTGGTTGGTTTACTAGGCAGCAAACTTGTATATAAGATTTGACAACTATAGTGTATACCAAAACTATTGGAGTAAGAGAAGGAGGAGGAGGACAACGATGACGACCATGAGGAGAAGGGGAAAGAGGACGAGGAGGAGAGTGGGGACGAGGAGTTATGTCTTAACCCATGGACTCCTTGGGCACTTGCGAGGGGCCACCATGCGCACAGGGGCCCTTACTAAACTGTATACATCAAACTACACATTAAAAAAAAAAATTCACTCCTGTGGATGGTTATCGTTGGGGCCCCAGCACACTGATTTGCACAGGGGCCCATAATGCTGTTAAGACGGCTCTGCGAAAGAGGAGATCTAGAGAGAAATAGAATAGATATAGGAGACATTATAATCAACTCCTCGAGGGAACAATCCGTAGAAGTGCTTTAGAGTGGGCTGCTACTGCATCGAAAGAATAAGGACTTACAGCAATGTTCGATATACAGGGACGTCGATTGTGATAACATTAAATAATATTACATCACTACACAAAGGTCTAAAATCTCTAAAATCTGTAAAAGGTTTAAAAAAAAAATCTTTTTCTTAAATGTTTGTGTATTCTAGACCTTGGACAGCCAAAAACCAAGAGGTTTTAAAATAGGCGGGAGTCCGAAGACAACTTATCACAGATATCAGAAGAAGACAGTCATCATTTTTCGGCCATGTTATGAGAAGAGGGGAAAATTTAACATGTTGTGACCACTGGAAAAATGTGTGGAAGGAGGGATAGAGGAAGACAACAAGAGAAGATTCTTGACAGTCTTGTTGCATGGCATGGAGGTATGTCGGCATACGAACTGATAAATGCTGCAGTAGATCGCAGATTGTGAAGAGGCATGATCACCCACGTTAGTCGGCAAGGCACCTGATGATGATAATGATGATAATGATTCTAGACAAAGCATTACTGTTTGCTGTGCTTGTAGATTGTTGCTGTGGTTGTTATTCGACCGATGCTTCGTTAATATAAATTTATGTAACCTATGGTGCCATTTAAATTGTTTGAGGCGAATTCTGTCCGTATTCCGTAGTTGTGGATTTCAAGTTGTACGATAGACATACCAAAGAAGACACCTTTTTTGGGGTGCCTAGTTGGTTGTGTTCTTAGTGCACTTGTTTCCATTGCGAGGCGCGTACTCAATTTTGAGGTGACAGGTTCGATTCCCGACACGGTAAATTAAGCTTTCGATTTGTATGTTGTCTAGTGTGTTCTTCTATATTTCCACTTCTTTCTATGAGAGCCAATCAATACATTGTTTCTTTGTAATTATATACAGAGGTCTAGAATGGCAACAAGAATGAGAAACGTTAATTTAGAATTAGTGTGCCGCGAGAGAAACAGTACTGAGGAAAGAAAACTGTTCACTTCAACTCATAAAGAGTGTGAATACCTAATGCTGTAAAACGAGTATACTACGAGGCAGACTGTTATTTCACACACAAAGGACCCTTTTCTACACCTTGGGGCGTTTGGGACATATAGTTAAGTAAAACTAAAGGACCGTTTTCTACACCTTGGGGCTTTTGGGACACATAGTTAAGTAAAACTAAAGGACCGTTTTCTACACCTTGGGGCGTTTGGGACATATAGTTAAGTAAAAGTAAAGGACCCTTTCCCCTGCCTTCAGGCACACTAAATATTATCTTCTTCTTCTTCTCTTCATTGGCTGTAAACTTCGGCGGAAAGTTCTGGTGGTTCTTCCACTTCTGAACTCTAGTCCTTTTCCAGAAAATAAATGTTGCGTGCACACCCGTTTCACTCATTTGCATGCAGACTTTTGGTTCCTTGCCTCTCAGGCAGATGTACTTCGACTTCAAAGAAACTTCCCATTAGTTGACTCTTACGACATGCTTTTGGGCAGGCAGTGGATCTATTCTTGTTTTCACAACAAAAGAACCCCGAAACCCTCTGGGGAGTTTTGAATATATAGAGCTTGGCCTTTTTTTTAACGCCAGTGTATACTCGAAGGGTGTTGCGGTCACTATCACACCGACCTCCTTTACTTCCCATGACTTTTAACAGGTACCCCTTTAAAGCTGGGTCGATCTAGGAGCCAAAGAAATTTTTGAAAACAGTCGGATTTGAACCCACAACCTTCGGATACGCAGGCGAGCACCCAGCCGGTACTCCACAACGGTTTCCATTTTACACAAAGCATTGAGGAAAATTCAAAGCCCAGCGAATAGGCCTGTCTAAAAACTATCATAGAACATGTGCTGAAACTGTCGAAATGAAAGCGACATGGACGTATTACAAACACGTTACAAATATGTAGTAGCAATTTTGCTATAAAAGAGTAACAGCTTGACAGCTTGTGTCGCTAAATGGCATAAATAGCTGCAAATTATGGGATGCTTGTCTGCGTGTGTGCACATACTAGTAGGCGCGGGGGAAGCTTCGTCGTCTGCCGGCCTCCCCTGTCAGACATGGAGTCGCCCGAGAGGTCAGGGGTCAGCACCGAGTTACCTATTCTTGATTGTGTGTGTTTTTTTTTTTTTTGACGCTGGGTGTTGTGGGTAGAGTTGGTGGTGTTTATTTATTTCTGTGAGTGGGCTTCGAATGAGATCATGAAAAAGACGATACAAATGACGAAAGACATGCCATTGTCTTTAAGCATGTGACACCTAGGGGCAGATAACACGCTGACGTCATAATGTCTGTTTGAAGATGGCTTCCTCGTACATTGGGCTGGTAAATGTGCACATATTTCTAACCGGCCTCTACTTTGTCTCTATATTTATGTCTCGATTATACTTTGTTTCTATATTTATGTCTCGATTATACTTTGTTTCTATATTTATGTCTCGATTACACTTTGTTTCTATATTTATGTCTCGATTATACTTTGTCTCTATATTTATGTCTCGATTATACTTTGTCTCTATATTTATGTCTCGATTATACTTTGTCTCTATATTTATGTCTCGCTTATACTTTGTCTCTATATTTATGTCTCGCTTATACTTTGTTTCTATATTTATGTCTCGATTATACTTTGTTTCTATATTTATGTCTCGCTTATACTTTGTTTCTATATTTATGTCTCGCTTATACTTTGTTTCTATATTTATGTCTCGATTATACTTTGTCTCTATATTTATGTCTCGATTATACTTTGTCTCTATATTTATGTCTCGATTATACTTTGTCTCTATATTTATGTCTCGCTTATACTTTGTCTCTATATTTATGTCTCGCTTATACTTTGTTTCTATATTTATGTCTCGCTTATACTTTTTGTTCATATTTAAGTCCCGCTTATGATATAGAGATACAGAAAGACCGATCGAGTGCGCAAGAACAGATATACAAGCGGAAGACAGATTGACAGACAGAGAGACAGACACACAGACGGACAGACAGGTTTGTGGACTAACGGATGGATAGATAAAAAGGGGTAAAATAGCAATGAAGAAAGAAAAAGAAAGAAAGAAAGAAAGAAAGAAAGAAAGAAAGAAAGAAAGAAAGAAAGAAAGAAAGAAAGAAAGAAAGAAAGAAAGAAAGAAAGAAAGAAAGAAAGAAAGAAAGAA
Source organism: Candidula unifasciata (assembly GCA_905116865.2). NCBI lineage: Eukaryota > Metazoa > Mollusca > Gastropoda > Stylommatophora > Geomitridae > Candidula > Candidula unifasciata. The sequence goes on along the minus strand of CAJHNH020000696.1, from coordinate 178,384 downwards.
AGAAAGAAAGAAAGAAAGAAAGAAAGAAAGAAAGAAAGAAAGAAAGAAAGAAAGAAAGAAAGAAAGAAAGAAAGAAAGAAAGAAAGAAAGAAAGAAAGAAAGAAAGAAAGAAAGAAAGAAAGACCAACAGTAGTTTTCGTCTCAACAAGGACAACAGAACTTGAGTACAGGTTGTGGCTACTTTCGAAACTGACCAGAACATAAAAGAATCCGCTCTTCCTACTCCGACCACACAAGCCATCAATTAATAACACTGCCAAAGACGAGCTAACGAACGAGGGATCTGCCGCTGGTCAAGTGTTTTGACCTCGCTAAGACAGTAATTTAACGCACGCCTGTTCAAGGTCTGACGCTTATTAAGAGGCTTTTATCAAGTAGTTAGTTCTGGACAGAGGTCAGCCACAGAGAATGGTCTCTATTGTTTGAGGGAGTTTGATCAACAACTGGACATTCGGAAGTCGTTCTCTTTGCCTAGTTTGAGATATTTAGGAAACTTCCACAGTCTGGAGGTTTTTATTGAATGATCACAGATTGTGTTTAATTTCTTTCAGTTTAGTCTTATCTTGATCTTCTAAACAGTTGAGTTATGCCTTTTGTAAATTAATCGTCTTTGCATTTTATCTAGTAATAATAATAAACACACAAAGCAACCTGACAGATAAGTGAAGACTGTATGCACGAAGTAAACGTTTTGTCGTAGACCACGAGGCAGACCAAGAAGACGATGGAAAGATAATATCCAGACATACCTCCAAACACTTGGAATCATCAACTGGAGAGAGAAGGCCAACCAGAGAGAATAATGGAGGCGGGTGATATCTGCAGCAATGAACCTCAGGAGCTCGGAATGATGAAGGAGAATAAGAAGATTCAAAGCAATTAAGTAGCAAACCCATTCGCTGAGTTGAGTTAAGTTAAGTCAAGAATTGACATCACGGTACTCAGGGCATTTCCATGGCTGCTACGTCCTCATCTTCAGCAGCCAGCGCAGAGCTCTAGTACTAATGGTACAGGGTCGGGGCCTGGTTATACGTCCGTCTTGCCTTTCCCTTGAATGTAGAGAGCAAGCCAGACCCCCTGGTTACAACCAGGCGCCTCATTCTCCACAGGCCATAATCTTGTTTCGTTTCTGACTCCGTTAATTGTCCCCAAAGGGCCCTGACCACATCTGCCTTGTCAAGTATCAATTCACCACCAAGTGGTGCAGATCCAGCCAATCTGTCTGCCTGTTCATTCACCACCAAGTGGTGCAGATCCAGCCAATCTGTCTGCCTGTTCATTCACCACCAAGCCAGCATAGCTTGGAGAAAAGATCCAAAGTATGCTCACTACCCGTGACCTTCCCAGTGAAGCTTGCCAGAAGTATCCCTGTCTTCACCTTTCTCAGCATGCTTTCAGAGTCTGTTAAAATTATGATATGTGAATGCATCTTGTTCTCTAGCCACCGGAAAGCTGCAGTTACCGCCTCCACCTCCATTCTCCTGCTAGACTTGATGGTATCGTATGCCAGGCTGTCCTGCACATCAAGAGCAGAGTGAGCAGTGCAAGCTAGGAGGAACCACGAAGAACCTGCGACTGACACACGAGTTCATAGAGACAGCCCACCGGACGATCTGACACGAGCATACGAAACCGAATGCAAAGAAAAAGCACCAACCAACCAAGCAGTGGATCGTCACAGAAAAAAAATTGATCAGTTCCCCCCCCCCCCTTCCTTTTTCAGGGTCCTCCCCCCACCCCCACGCCATAAATTTATTAGGCAAAAGGGGGAGCGGAAGGGCAGGAGGTGGAGGGCGAGTCCCAATAAGGGCATAAACTTAGTTGAAGAGCATAATAATAATAATAATAATAATTCACTGAATGGTTAATACGTATAATAAAACATTTAGAATATTGACTGTAAAAATTAATAATAATAATAAAAAAAGAATTCGCAATCATCATTAGTTAAAAGGGACAGGTTAGCCCATCATACAAAGTAATTGCAAGGATAGGCTCACTTACCCCACCCCAACCTGCTCATTTACTCCACCCCCACCCCCCCCCCCCACCCAACCCAACTCCACTCCTTCCCAGATTTATTTGGTTCAGTGTAGATGATATGACAGTGCCCCATGTTCTTTCTGTGATTATCTACAACTGTATATGACTGATAGTAAGAAAGCAATGTGGCCTCAGCAAACAAAGTGTTCCTTGTGTGGTGTCCAGGGTTTAAAAAAAAAAATTGGGGGGAGTAAAGAGAAAAAAACTGGCTGCCCGAAAACACGTATCAATAAAAGAAATAAATATGGTGGTTTCTTCTTCTTCGAAATCCGAGTGCAGCTGTCTGAGAGTTGAGGAACCAATAGGCTGCACATAAATAAGCAGGTCTTTAAAACAGATGTGTTATTGATGATTTGTGTAAATCTATTCATCCGACTGTGGAATGAAATTTCTCGTCATTTTGAAGCCCAACCCTGGTTCTTGCCGGGGGCCGCAATATAGCCCGGCCATAAATATGGTCTAATGGCTAAACGCGGTTACAGGGACCTCTCCACGGGTGATCCTCATCCACGTGGTGACACTTTGTGTCATCAGGTGTTTAATGCTTGTGTGATGTCCTAGTGGGGTTAAATTTACTACAACAACAACTACTACTACTACTACTACTACTACTACTACTACTACTACTACTACTACTACTACTACTACTATTACTACTACTACTACTACTAATACTAATGCTACTACTACTACAACTACAACTACTACTACTAATACTACTAATACAACAACAACAACAACAACAACAACAACAACAACAACAACTACTACTACTACTACTACTACTACTACTACTACTACTACTACTACTACTACTACTACTACTACTACTACTACAACTACTACTACTACTACTAATACTACTACTACTACTACTAATACTACTACTGCTACTACTACTACTACAACTACTACTACTACTACTACTACTACTACTACTACTACTACTACTACTACTACTACTACTACTACTACTATTACTACTACTACTACTACTACTAATACTAATACTACTACTACTACTACTACTACTACTACTACTACTACTACTACTACTACTACTGCTGCTGCTGCTACTACTACTACTACTACTACTACTACTACTACTACTACTACTACTACTACTACTACTACTACTACTACTACTACTACTACTACTCAGATGTGCATTCACAACTGAAGTGCTACAGCTTGAGGTGGAAACGTGCGAAATTATCGCTGGTCCGTGAAGTAAATTGTTTTGTAAAGGTTGTTGCGTATCCTTTGCAGGACGTTGCAGAACCGACCCCCAGCATTTATTGGCTGTTATGGTTTTTGAAGGCAAAGTTTAGGTTCAGTAGT
>CAJHNH020000696.1:167500-170000 GCA_905116865.2 Candidula unifasciata | reverse complement strand
AAAGACAGGAGACTACATTCAATTCTTCTCTGAGGATTTGCTGTGTGCAGTAGGAGGAAAGACGAAGAGGAAAATTGTCCACAGACTAAATCCTAAAGCTCAAACAATGACATAAACGTATTTGTCTTACACATATATATGACTTAGAAACCAAACACTAATTCCTTCGTGTTTCTTTGTTTGTGTAAGCTTTCTGGCCAGGGGCAGATAATCCGGTAAGAAGACAAAAACAGATACCCCCGATCGTAGTTACCTCTCACAACACAGCGTGAACTATCGTCAAATCCTGCACGGGTTTGTGGTTCAAACCTATCTTCTTCTTCTTCTTCTTCTTCTTCTTCTTCTTCTTCGCGTTCACCAGCTTTACACTCTGGTGGAAAGTTCTGGTTGCTCGTCCACTACTGAACTGCAGTCCTGCTCCAGAACCTGAGTGTTGCGTGTGCATCAGTTTTACAGATCTCATTCTCTTGAATACAGACTGTTGGTTCCTTGCCTCTCCGGCAGATGCACTCCGACTTCAAATGAAGCTCCCCCAATTAGTCGACTCTTACGACATGCCTTTGGGGAGGCAGTGGGTCTATTCTAGTTTTCCCCACAATGGGACCCCGGAACCCACACAGGGGTCAAACCTATCTGATACCTCAGCACGACACATTGATGAGAAGCTGGACCTATAATCCAATCTTTATTTGCCAAATAAATGATTTATTCTCTCTTATCTGTGCAGCAGACGATGTGTTTTTCAGTCGTATCTTCAATCGAGGCCGTTTCGTTGCATTTATGTTGCCAAAGGTGAAGGTAACATTTTAGTGTCTTGAGTTATACACATTATCCATAATATCTCAAGTATAACACTTAATTTCGGAATGTTATTGTACATTAATGTTGATCAGATAAAAGATCTTACTTACTTACTTACTTACTTAGTCGCTCCTCTTCTACCTTGGGGTGTAGAGGTTTGCCAGAGAGATCGCCAGACGTCTCTATCAGCAGTTTTCTTTCTGGCTTTGTTCCATTCCAGTCCTCTGTCAGTTAGGGACTGTAGGATGTTGTCTTCCCAGCGCACCCTGGGTCCTCCCAGAGGTCTGGTTCCCTGGTTTTTAGCCTCCCATGCCTGCCATGGTGGCCGATTTTCTTCCATTCTGCATACATGTCCAAACCATCGTAACTGTGACTGATCTACTCGGGTTAGTAAGGGCTGGGTATCAAGATCTTGACGTATTGTCTGATTGCGTACTTTGTCCCTTCTTGTCACTTGGACCACCTTTCTCAGCAGATAAAAGATCAATGTTTAAATATTTCGGGAACGTCTTTACACACGATGACATAACAGATATAAAGAATGAAACACGAAACCAACAAGCTAACAATATCACGTATCAACTGACCCCAATTTTAAAACTCCAAGTTATCTCATTAGAGATGTTTGTTCTAATAATGACAATACTATGTATGAACAATCTAGAGAATTGAGACAGCAACAAAGGAGACAGTCCATAACTGTTCGAGCACCCCTGACCGATAACCTCGCACCCCTGTGGCTCTACCCGCTGTGGCGTTAGCATGACTATGACCTCATAGTCAACCACATGAAATCCCGATGTAATTAAGCTGAAAACACACACCAAATGACGCGTGACTACATCTATGTACAACCTGTTTACAACATTTGCCCCCACTTCTGCTATCGCGTGGCCCCTGGCATTAAACAGTAGGCAACCTCGCCTTACGCTAGACCCTGTCCCGCTGTGACGTCACGGTGACAACGTCATTATGCGGTGCGTGCCGCAGCAGGTGGCGTGCGGGAAGATGGGGCTATCTTGAAATGCGATTGGAGATATTTCGACGTTTTCCACGACAGAAACACAACACGAGGCACGGGCAGAAGAGAGTGTTTGAATTTCAGAGTCTGACAGATTTCGGTGGATTCTGGACAGGAATATCCCGACTGAAGGCGAACTACCCAGGGGGGATGTATGTTTTGAGATTTGGTTACACTTGTCACGCTCGGGGTTAAGTAGATCAACAGTCACTTCACTAACTCACCGTCGGGTGCTCACCATGAAAAACTCGAGCTTTTCTGGTCCAGGAGGTTTAAACCTTGTTTAAGTGTGCAATAATAAACATTTTAATGTCTACTACGTGGTGAATTACCAAAAAATTTTTAATAATATATTTCAAACATGAAATGTATGTTCAAATACTTCTTCTTTTTGTTCCATTTTCTAATTTTCGTTCACCGGCTGTAAATTGTGGTGGAAAGTTCTGGGTGTTCGTCCACCTCCAGACTTTAGTTTTCTTCCAGAACCTGAGTATTGCGTGCACATCTCTTTTACAGTGCCTCTCTAACAAGCATGTCGCAAGAGTCGACTAATTAGGGGTTTCTATGTCATCCATCCTCTTGATTTGATTTGATTTGATTTGATTCAAGAACCGACATCACAGTACTCGGGGCATTCCCATAAGCGCTCCGTCCCCATCTTCAGCAGCCAGTGAAGAG
>CAJHNH020000696.1:152500-162500 GCA_905116865.2 Candidula unifasciata | reverse complement strand
ATTTGGGATTTTCCCACCGAAGTCGGAGCACAGTCTTAATTTCGGCCATTCCTGATACTCACCTTTCACACATAAATTGTATTTTTCTTCTTTAAAAAAAAATATTGTACGAGTCTGGGGGAAAAACTGCAAAAGCAGACAGACAGACAGACAGACAGACAGACAGACAGACAGACAGACAGACAGACAGACAGACAGACAGACAGACAGACAGACAGACAGACAGACAGACAGACAGACAGACAGACAGACAGACAGACAGACAGACAGACAGACAGACAGACAGACAGACAGACAGACAGACAGACGTGCATTCGATGAACTAACGAACAATAGATGGACCGGGAATGGATGGAAAGATAGACGGACAAACAGATAGCGGACATGTCAATGGTTACCAGCAGGGAAACACTGTCTACCCGCTTGACCGACAGATATCACGATGTATCGTAAGAGCAGACAACACGTATTATTGTCATTACATTGAATACAAACCCACAGTACACATGGCCCCAGTTATTCTACCTACAGCACAGGATGGTCTTTTGCCAAAGTGGCTGGAAATTCTCAGCCCAAGTTTCACGGAGATACGAAAGAATAGATAATTAGTTCACTTGCAGGCTTCCGCTACCTGAGCGGCCAAGGAAGTGTCAGAATGACGTCATATCTGGCACTCACTTCCGGCAGAGACCATCAGCCCGTGCACGTGTCAGCAGGTTTGCGTTAGGTGGAGGAGGGCAGTAAATTTTGGGCGTACAGTTTTACTGAGGTGTGATAAATTGTCTTTTCTTTTATATAGCAAGCATGTTATAATTGTAATATTGTTAATTCTAGGTTATTTCTAAAAGGTGTTGACATTGTGGTATCAGATGAATTACAAGAATAAATATTGTAGATAGAGAAGATAACAATGACGTATTAGAGAGGGGATGAAGTCAACTTTATCTTCTGTATTCGCATTTAAACGGGGGAGTTGGTAAGCTGGGTTGTGGTTTACGGCTAGGCTGCGATATCTGCAACTTTCGGCACAACTAATCCCATTTTAACAAATTTCTGTTTAGTGGCCTTTAACGAAACGTCTTTAAGGGTTCAGTGGGTCTGCCGCCCCCCCCCCCTTTCCTGCTCACAATGAATCACAATGATATATAGAAGGCTCGGTCGATTAAGGCCTTTCTAAGATATAGAAGGTTACTGTCTCTTGCTAGAGGCTCTATTGGAAGAAAGGTGAAGGGGAAGTGTGTACGAGGAAGACAACGCTACCACACGGTAGATCAGAAACATTTGAAACACAACTTTCGATACCTGTCAGTGTGTGTTAGTTGCCATATCCTTTCATGGCACGATAAATGGCTGACAACAATCTTCTCTGGTTATCATTTTCTCTCGTGCCATAAAAAGTTACAGTTGTCACAACATGTTCCAATTGTTTGAGGTCCTAAAAGTTTCAAATATGTCTATCTACTCTCCACCTTCTGCCTTTCCCTTCCTCTCTTGTCTCTCCTCCCTCCCTCTCTTGTCTCTCCTCCCTCCCTCTCTCGTCTCTTCTCTTTCCATCTCTTGCCATACACACACACTCTCTCTCGCTGGCACACACTCTCTATTACTCTCTCCCTCTCTCTTACTCTCCCCCTCTCTCTCACTCACTCTCTCTTAAACACACTCCCCTCTCACACGTTCTCTTTTTTTTATATATATATGACTACACACACTCTCACACTCTTTCCCTCTCTCTCTCTCTCTCTCTCTCTCTCTCTCTCTCTCGCTCGCTGTCTCTCTCTCTATATATATATATGAATTCATATATATATATACACCTATTTATAAATATATGATTACACACTCTCTCTCTTTATATATATGTTTGTGTGTGTATATATATGAATACAACACTCTCTTTATTTATAAATGTATGTTTGTGTTGGTGTGTGTGTGTGTGTGTGTGTGTGTGTGTATAAAACAGTCTATACACATATAAATGTAATTTAAAAGACAGTCAACTGTAAACATAACAATAACTGGTATATCTTCGCTTTTACATATTTCACTTTATCTATATGTACAATTTTACATACTCTACAGTTTGCACGTATTGAAACAATGATTTACGGGGACGAGTGGACGAGGCAGAGGGAATATGATCACCCCTGAGACTCAACACGGCACAAGATTCATTCATTCAGTAGCATGTCCCTCGCGGAACCTCGCTGCCATAACAACCCTCCGGAAAACCTTCCTATCCTGAGCAAGATGTCCTGCGTCTGATACACCCATCTGGAGATCACTGCCACACATCCTGGTACCCATCTTCTCCTTGGCCTTCCTCTTCCTCTCTTCCCAGGCATATACCCCTCCATTATTGTTCTCTCTAGACTTCCATGACGTTTCAAGTGACCAAAATATTTCAATTTTCTTTGTTTTATTGTCTTTACTAGCCAACCCTCTTCAATATTCAGCTCTTGAAGTATGGATGCATTTGTTCTTTTCTTTACCCAAGCGGCACAAGATGGTGATGAATAAAAATAAGCGATTGCATTCCTTTCGCAGCTGAGGATAAATTAAAGTGATAATTAACCACATGGGGTGACGTGGCTTGACCAAACAGACACAACAAGAGTACACCCATGGGAGACTGTTCACTACACGGGGTCTGCCGATGTTCTGCCCACCCATTTCAAGTGGGTATGCTACAGTGACGAGGAGCTGTTGGCCGAGCGCGTAGGAACGCCGGTGAGGGAAGCATATTGTATAGGGGAGAACCCAGGTTCCAATCCTCGGTAAGATTATAAGTAAAGTAGAGTAAAGTAAAGGACCCTTTCATACGCCTTTAGGGCTATTGGGCATATAGGGCAAGTGCTATATGTTTTACACAAATCAGCACTTGACGGGTAATGTGGCCAGCATCACGCCGGCCAGCTTTACTTCCTGGGACTCTTCCTGTTACCTATTTGAGGCTAGGCTAACATGGCAGCCAAGGTCATATTTAAAAAAAAGTCAGGATCTAACAAGCCCTGAACCCACTACCTTCAGATTTACAGGCTCCCCGTGTGGTTTCCAACGCCCTATTATAGGGAAAACAAGAACAGACCCAGTGCCTACCCAAAAGCATGTCGTAAGAGTCGACTAATTGGGAGCTTCCTTCGAAGTCGCAGTGCATCTGCCTGAGAGGTAAGGAACCAACAGTCTGCACACAAATGAGTCAGATCTGTCAAACGGATGCTTATGCAACACTCAGGTTCTGAAACAGAACTGCAGTCCAGAACTGGACGAAAAACTAGATCTTTCCGCCAGAGTTTACAGCCGGCGAAGAAGAAGAAGAAGAAGAAGAAGAAGAAGAAGAAGAAGAAGAAGAAGAAGAAGAAGAAGAAGAAGAAGAAGAAGAAGAAGAAGAAGAAGAAGAAGAAGAAGAAGAAGGATCCACAGGTCAGCATCTAGCCACTACACCACGTCGTCTCCCTAGTAAGGTTATAGGGGTGTTATTTTTCTGTCAGGGTCAGCAAACACGGAAAATCCTGACCTGCATAGCGCGTGGCGACTGCACTGCCCACGCATCCTAAATTCCCAAACTTAAAGACACCGCTGTCTACACAGCAAAAACATAGTGAATGCATGCAGTAATAATCACATTAGCCTTTAGGAAATGTGTAGAATGGTAATGCTGCATAATACGTTAGAAGAATGAGCTAAATGATGGATGTAATAAAGTTGGAGTGCAGCTGTTTGAGAGGCGCGGAACCAACAGTCTGCGTAACAATAAACCATATCTGTAAAACAGGTGTGCACTCAAAACTCAAGTTCTGGGTCAGGGCCAAAGTGCAAAAGTGGACGAATAACAAGAACTTTCTGCCCTAGTTTACAGCCGTTGAAAGCGAAGAAGAAGGACACGTAGATTAAGAATAAGAATTAAAGAAAATGGTAAAAAGGGGGGGGGGGGGGCATCATGTCATAAATCTGTTTATTTCAATCTGTACTATAAACCTCACAGATCTGTTTGTTGTTGTTTGTTTTAGTATCCAGAAGCCATGAGTTGTTAACCCTTAGGCTCGGTATTATGGATATCGCAACCTTTCGGCCTTGATTCCATTGTTAATACCGTAAATCTGGGAGAAAATGTGGCTTTCCTGCCTACCCCCGGGATTGAACCCGGACCACACGGAGTTCGTCACCCGGTCTCCGCGCAATCCGGTTTAGCCGACTACGCTAGAGAGCCGGGCACCTCACAGATCTAACAGTTTAAACACGATCCATAGGTAAAATTTCAGACTGCGTTCTGTCCCACGTGTTGGCAAGCCAATGCTCTAACAGCACAACCACAAAAAGGCGCTGCCGTTTGCCAAGGATCCTTATTTAATCCACCACACATGAGTGAGGATCAATTATGTTGATAGGATTGTTTAGGGGTGAAGAGGGGCAAACAAAAAGGAGCGGCGAGGGCGAGGTAGCTCGACCCTCAGATTATGGCGCCCTCAACCACATTTGCCAAGATTATTTTGTGCGCTGGAATCCTGTAGAGTAGAGGAACTCAAATCTTCAGTAGAACTTCTACTCGACTCAAGTGTCTTACTTTAGCAGACTTACACAGCCCTACCCCTTTCTACCTGTTTGCGAATGTGCTAATTTTGGGAATTATAAACCTCCTTTTATATCAGCTTGATGGCTGTTAATTAGGACACTCTCTTGATCTTAAGACTGGACAAACGGAGAACTCACATCTGGAGTCTGACTTTCTCAACGACTTGAGGCTGGACAGTCGCGAAACTCATGACTAGAGTGCAACATCAAATAGACGTTGGAAAGTCGTTGAACCAAGAGCGGCCGTACGAGTGATTAGAGGCCCGGCTCTCTAGCGAAGTTGGTTAAACCTGACTTTCGCGGCAGCCGGGTGACGAACTCCTTGTGGTCCGGGTTCACTCCCGGGGGTAGGCAGAAAAGCCACATTTCTCCCAGATTAACGGTACCTATAATGGAATCAAGGCCGAAGGGTTGCGATATCCATAGTACCAAGCCAAAGGGTTTACAACTCATGGTTTCTGGATACGTAAAAAAAAAATATGATTAGAGCGCTAGGCCATGGAGAGGATCTGGCTTCAATCCTCCGAAAGGAATTGATATTTTTTTTCTATCGGAGGCCAAAAAAAAAAAAAATTGGATTCTAAATTGCACAGTTCGTGGCGACAGCACTAGCCATATTTTTTTTCCCAAAGTCCCCTTTTCTCCGAGAACCAGGAAACCAGACCTCCAGGAAGACCCAGGGTACGCTGGGAAGACAACATCTAACAGTCCCTAACTGACAGAGGACTGGAACGGAACAAATCCTGAGAGAAAACTGCTGATAGAGACGTCTGGCGATCTCGCTGGCAAACCTCTACTCCCCAAGATAGAAGAGGATCAACCAAGCAAAGTAACAGCACGGCATACACCGAAGTGGGTTAGTCTCTTCGAGGCTGGCTACTTTTGAGAGATGAACTATAGTTATAGATGCCGATAACAAGACATATAGGGGTGCGAGGGAGGAGGGGGGGGGGAGCATCTCCTTTTATCTGTCCATGGGCAGGTCTCAATTGACTTAAACCTTGTTTAAGTGTGCAAAGATGCAAAGATAATTAATTAATATTAGTAGGACTTGTTTTGTTTTTCCAGAATTAATTGCAACAGCACACTGCACAAAGTGTCTTAAAAGGTGCCGGTACTGAACACACTGCCTTTTTTTTTGGCACGGCTGAAAAAAAATGTACGCTAGAGAAAGGTGCCGGTATTATATAACGCCAGAAAAAAGCCGTATTATTGTAACTGTTTTATTATTATAATTGTTGGTAATATTGCTACTGCTACTATTATTATTACGTACTGAAAAGTGAATAAATGTAATAATATACTTGAAAAAATATAAAATAGTTAACAAATAGTTAACAAATAGTTAACAAATAGTTAACAAATAGTTAACAAATAGTTAACAAATAGTTAACAAATAGTTAACAAATAGTTAACAAATAGTTAACAAATAGTTAACAAATAGTTAACAAATAGTTAACAAATATGAGCAAATAGTGAAAGAAGATGAAGAAGAGAATAGTATAAGAAGAAGAAGAAGAAGAAGAAGTGTGAGTAGAAGAAGATTTAAGAAACAAGAAAGAAAACTGCCTCTAGAAGAATAAGTAAGAAGAAGAAGAAGATGAAGAAGAAGAAGAAGAAGAAGAAGAAGAAGAAGAAGAAGAAGAAGAAGAAGAAGAAGAAGAAGAAGAAGAAGAAGAAGAAGAAGAAAATTGAAGAAAAAGAAAGAAAAGAAGAAGAAGAAGATGATGATGATGAAAGAAGAAAAGAAGAAAAGAAGGTAAAAACCCAATGTAAGTGATGATGTGAGGAGAAGAAGTCGATGATGAGAGAAATCTAATTTAAGGAGGAGGAGAAGAAGAAGAATATGATGATGATGTTAAATAATGATGATGATGATGATATGATGATGTAAAAAAAGGAGGTCGGAGAGATGACGGTCAGAGAGATGAACGTCGGAGAGATGAAGGAGAAAGTACGACAGATAAAAAACCATGAAAGTAAAACAACACACAACAAAGATACTGCAGCGTTTCTCAGCATTCTCACACAACAAAAGGCCAGAAGGAAATAAGACACCAGAAAGCATGCGATCTTATCTGTACAGCTCATGATAGACAGTCCACGTGATCTGGTGACACAATTACCACAGTACACACTTCCCCTGCACACGACACAGCGCTCGGCCCGCAACTAACCGTACCCGTATGTACTGCCACAAGTATGACCATCGGCTATCACGCAAGCACGCGATCCACAGGCTCACACAGAGATATAACCACTGGTCAGTCGGTCGGCAACCTTATCAATGGTGTGAAAGATGCTGGACAGTGTAGCGTGGTGGCAGTAGGAGCAGTATCCCAGAGACAGCCATGCAATTATGTGGGGTGGCAATTAGCGTGCGTGGTCAGTGTGTGCGAGTGGTTGGTTATCAGCATCATTATTGTCACGATTTTCATAATCTTCACAATCTTTCAATATCAACATCATAACCACGGATTGTTTACGTTGCCTTGCTAGGAAAACAAGAAAGAGTTTCCCTGGTCAAAAAGCATGTTGTAGAGGTCGACTTAATGTGGGGGAGCTTCCTTTGAAAGATTGCCGGATAGCAAGGAACCAACAGGTTTTATTAAGAGTTGTATCTGTAAAATGTGACTCATAAAAACGGTTCTTGCAGGTACCGTTCAGTGCTTACGAGCCACCAGTTTCCCGCAAGAGGTCAGGGTGGACGCGAAGAAGTAGATGGGGCCGTGCGGTGCTAAGATACAGAGTGGACCGCATCAGAGCAGATATGCCGCCTGTTTATAGAACAAGTTGTACTGAAGATTGAAAAAAAAAACGGGGGGGTACCGTTTGGTACCACCAGTAATGTGTGTAGGGTGGGGGAATGTAGGGCCTCTGTGCTAAAGATACAGAGTGGACCGCATCAGGCAGCGCCCTAAAGAAAAGGAAGATTGAAAAAAAAAGCGGGGGGGGGGGGGGGGGGGGGTGGGTCATGAGCAGTGAAATCACAATACAATTTCAACGTTTGACCTGACTGCTCGAAGCTATCAGGGGCGGTATTTCGAAGACTTGCATCATACAGAGAGAATCTACCGCCCGGAACTGGCTGAATCACCCCCCCCCCCCCCCCTTTTTCCTCCTCGCCCCACCAACACAATCCTCTATTTAGTTTGCAAGGCAGACTAGAAAGTCCTTTTAACAAAGAATAGACGTTCGCTCCTTTTCAGAAACTCGTTTGTACGTTTCATATATGCCTGGCTCGATAGCGCAGATAGTTAAACCTGACTGCGACCGGTGCAAACTCCTTGTTGCCAAGGGGCTTGCAAAAAAGCCACATTTATCCCAGATTTACGGTATCTATCATGGAATCAAGGCCGAAGGGTTGCGATATCCATAGTATCGTTAAACTCATAGTTTCTGGAAAAGGAAAAAAAAATACATTTCATAGCATGTCGATGATAGTAATTTTTATTATTTGATTTCAAACACGTATTATTATTATTATTATTATTATTATTATTATTATTATTATTATTATTAAAATTACTACCATTATTATCATTGCGCACTTAACAAGGCTTAAGTAATGTAAGTTCCCCCCCCCCCCCCCCACCACCACCCACCTCATTTCCCCTAATTAATGAAAGACTGAGCCCCGTTCCCACCCCCATGATTGATGAGTGTCGGCGCTCGTGCTGAAATAACCTCACAAGTTTCTCCATGGCTAACCCCCCCCCCCGTCTCCCCCCCCCCCCCGGACTCTCACCTTTCCACTTTTTCCAGTAACAAGTTCCCTGCCGTTCAGTGCTCTCACCGCACTTCTTGTTAGACAGTTGTCATGACAACGCCAGGTAAGACAAGACACCGGTAGCATTGTCGTACGTAAATAATAAATGAGTACCTCCCCGGCGAGATGCAATCAGAGCAGATTCTTCCTTTACAGTTTCTGCAAACACATGGAGAGGTGTTGCTGGTGTGAGATAATGGACGTTGGCGTGTTGTGTGGTGTCTTCTTCTCTTTCTTTCGTTCCCAGTGCCAGGGATTGTCATATATTATTGTCATATAAGAAGGTCACAGGCCTCTATGACTGAAGTCGCCGTGGCGGAGCTGCTAGACGCTCGCCTGCGGACCGGAAGGTCGTGGGTTCGCTCCCTGGCGGTGCCGGAGCTTTTCAAAAATGACCTTAGCTCCCAGATCGACCCAGCCTTGAGTGGGTATCGGGTGCCGTCCCGGCGTAATGCTGACCACATCACCCATCCTGTACCGATTGGTCTATAAAATATAGGTCTAGCTTTAAATGCCCTATATGCCTAAAGGTGTGGAAAGGGATCCCTTACTGTGATGGGCGACGGCTTGACCTCCGTTGTGATGTGCGTTCCGGTGCAGAGAGGCGTAGGTTCCCTTTGAAATGCGTAATCAGGTACAAGCGAATACATCTTGATTTAGAATACAATGCCATCAGCCAAGTGTGGCCGAACAGTCTGAACTTCAATGTTTCCAAGCGGCAGTTAACGACGAAGGCAAGGTAATAGGTAAGTGGTGTATTTGTTGAAACACACTTGATCAAAATGAGGAAATGTGCAAATAATAGGACTCTTGGTGAAGACTCACCCAAATACGCCTACACTCGCTACCGCACGCACACTCTTAATTACTTCAAATGACATCTTCAAACAACAGGTCAACAGTCCGACCTTGAAAGTCCGGACGGTCACATCGATCTCCTATTTTGCAGTCTGAACAGGGCAATGTCCCTCTGTAACGATTCAGCCTGGAGAATCCTTCCTTGAAGATACCGTCTTCTTGCCGAGCGCAATAAACAATATACCAGCTTTCCGCTGAGGTTTCTAGTGGATTCCCGGGGTAGAGCGTTCTCAAGGATCTACTGAGACACGATCAGACGTCTGTCTCCTTCAGACTGTATTTTCCGAATGCTTCCCGTGGCATCCCGGGGTAGAGCGTCATCAAGGATCCACACCAAGGCCGGACCACACGTCCGCCTTGGTCAAACTTCGACTTCCAATCTCCTAGATTACTATTCCTTAACACCATTACGTATTGTTTTGACGTTCTATGTGCTCACTCAGTACTGATGCGTTTTAGTGCATATCCGCACGCGACACTTACTTTACTTTAAAGGCCTCAATGAAGTCTATGGTGCGACTCATGTCTTCCACTGTTCTATACAGCTTGGTTTCCATTGGAATGCCAACTGGTCAAATTTGGGATCTCTCTACTGCAGTGGCTCTCAACCTTTGTAATGAGGCGACCCCTAGCCATTCAATATTTCTTGTTGCTACTTCATGTCTTCGGCGAGTAAGTGTTTCCCGATGGTCTTTGGAGTTCCCTGTGAAAGGGTCGTTAGACCTACACAAGTTAAGAACCGCTACTCTACTGCATTTGGAGACCATGTATGTAGTACATGTCAGTATTCTGTGGTGTCTGTCA
>CAJHNH020000696.1:130000-150000 GCA_905116865.2 Candidula unifasciata | reverse complement strand
GCGACGCCCCTGACTGTAGTTGGAGTAACATTGTCACGTGTTGGTGCTTTCAGTTAATCTCTGGAGTGGCAGAAGCGGCTCTCCAATTCTTGGTTTATTTGTTTGTGTGAAGAGAAGAGGCAGAGGCGAGGAGAGGGTGACCAGGCAAACCAAAGCAACTCCGCTGAATTCCTAAAGTATGCTATCTTCTTTTCCCCTTCAAAAACTGTTCATGGTCGACCAAATGTACCCAGTGGTTGTTCGCCCACTTCCTGACTTTGGTCTTTGTCCAGATGCGAGTTTTCACGCGCATCCATTTTGCAGACAAGGCTTTTTTTTAACCCGTGGGAGTCGCCGTGGCGTAGCGGGTAGAGGCTCGCGTGACGATCGGAAGAGCCTGGGTTCGCTCCCTGGCGGATCCAGATTTTTTTTCCTTTCTAAAAATAAGCTTGACTCTCAGGTTAACCCAGCTTGAGTGGGTACCGAGTGCAGTCCCGGGAAGTAAAGGCGGCCGGCGGGGTGCTGACCACATCACCCTTCTTGTGTCGATTGGTCTATAAAAATATAGGTCTAGCCCTATATGCCTAAAGGCGTGGAAAAGGGACCTTTTAACCTTATTTGTATCCGTACTGTTAGTTCCTCGTCTCTCAGACAGATGACTCCTACTTCGAAATAAACACAACCCTTAGTAGTCGCCTCTTACGACATGCTTGTTAAGAGACAGTGAGTCTGTTCACCCACTTCCACCACCCCAACATCGGTGCCAGAACCGACACGACGAATACCCTTTATTTGATGAGGTAACTAATGTAGATGAATTTTGATTAGGAACAATCAGTTATGCAGAAAACAATCAAATAATAAATAATAGGTTAAAAAAAAACACAACCAACTTTATCGCCATTTTTGTTTAAACCAAAGATAATATTGTAAGAGAGGGGGAAATCCCCTAAAAAAAAGTTAAGCTGAAACAAAAGTGGCGGAAGGCGGCCGGTCGGGAGGGTTTACCTGGATATATTTGCGGTTGTGCACACAGTTTTTTGTGTGACGTCCGTGCCTCGTGAGTCTTACAATCCGCTTTGGAAGTGTGTTTTTTTTACGAAGATCCCAATCTGATTATTGGCTGTAATCAGTTGTTGTCAGAGGCTCTTCTGTCTATCGGTCTGTCACTGGTTTTCCGGCGCAAAGTCAAATTGTGACCCATCTGTCGCGTTTGACGATGGCGTCAGGTGTAATACGGCTAAGGGGAAGAGATTACGCTGACCTTAAAGGTTAAAGAGCAGTAATTTCAGAGTAAGAATACTTTACTGTTACAAAAATAGTTCAGTGGGACAGTCAGTAGAAGAAGCGAGAATCCGCTTATACGTAAAATAGGAAATGCGGAAGAGTAACTGTAAATTAACAAAGCTATATTTAGAATGACCTTAGTATTGACCTAACAGGTACCCTCCTTCCCACACACACACACACACACACACACACACACACACGCACGCACGCACGCACGCACGCACGCACGCACGCACGCACGCACGCACGCACGCACGCACGCACGCACGCACACACACACACACACACACACAGAGAGAGAGAGAAACATTTACATTTTGTGAACATTTTTACTTGTGTTCACTAGTTATACAGATTACAAAATTCATCGGTTCTTGTAAAAGTTGATGACTTGTAATAAAATAGTACATATATCGTCATCGACCGTCCGATTTTTAAATTGTTGCTTGAATTTGTTTGGTTTTGTTTTTTGGTGTAATTTCATTGCTCCTGTTTAAAGCTGGGCTGCGATATCTACGCCTTATGGATGCACATATCCGACTTTTTAAGGCATTTGATAGCTTCGTTAGTTTACAGATACTACCTTTGAACTGGGAAACTAATAACGAAAGCCAGAATGTGAAATTACTTTAAGGTTAGCCGTCTTCGACTTCTCGTCTTCGAGATCCCTCAAATGTGAGAGTGGATCGACCCCATTACCTATTCGTTCGGACTTGACTGCAATGTCGCAACCTGGAATAGAGATTGTTGCATTATGAAGCATCAGAGCGGACTAAACAGTGCTTTCCAGTCTACGTGTTGGTAAGTAGAGTTGAAACGTTTAAATATCTCGGCTCCCACATATGTAACGATGGCAGCTGTACCAAAGAAATCAAGTCAAGCCTTGATATTGATTGATTCAGTCGCAATGTCCCAGCTGAAAATGATGTGAAAGAGCTGAATCACCATCGCAGTTTAGGTCAACATAAACAAATCACTGGTGTTGTTTAGTGTTTTTTTCAGGGATATCAGAGTCGGACTCTCTCTGTGGAAATGGAAAGGAGGATTCAGGTTTTCTTATGCAAATGTTACAGACGAATTTTACGAATTAGTTATTTAGAAGATGAAACAAATATGTAAAAGACACAATATACAAATTTGCAGGACATCAGGAGCCTCTCTTTCCAGTGGTGAAACGTCGCAAGCTAGCTTGGTTCAGACACGTAGTGAGACGTGATATGATTGAAAAGACTGTACGTCAAGAAACATTGGAGGGTAGTCGAAGAAAAGGAGAGCAAATAATAACCTTGAAGTACAACATCAAGAAATGGAACAGGACTAAGTTATCATACACTCATTGGTCAAGCGGAAGACAAAGAAAGATGACGGGTTTGTTTTATGTGCTAGTGCTTTCATCGATACACCTCCACGACCCGAACAGGTCAAGGGTTACCTTATGTTGTGTTATGGTATGTACTTACCAAAAAAAAACTTAAGTGGGAATTTTTTTTCCTATCAAACTCTACAAATACATAAATAAATAGGCATAAATAAATAAACGAATAAACATGTACATAAAGGAGGTTGCGAGAGGAGGATAAAGAACAAAGCGAGAGGATGGAATTCAGTGCCCTGAGTTATTCTATATGG
Source organism: Candidula unifasciata (assembly GCA_905116865.2). Lineage (NCBI taxonomy): Eukaryota > Metazoa > Mollusca > Gastropoda > Stylommatophora > Geomitridae > Candidula > Candidula unifasciata. The sequence continues at coordinate 147,102 of CAJHNH020000696.1, read as the reverse complement.
TTTAGACTCTTCCGCAGTCAGCCGCCTGCTGGGGACGCCGCACAAACCACGAATACCGTAGCTCCAGCCACGATCCGCAGGGATCTCAGTAACAATGCATTCATGAACCAAATGACGCCTACGTGAGACAAACCCATGATCCTCTGAGAGCGGGACAAACGACTTGATCACCTCGCCACGGATGGGGGCGAAGGAGAATGGGGTGATTCCAGATGAGAGAATGGCCTTTCATTGCTAACGGAAACTCTTTAGCTTTCAACGCATGATTTTTTATGAGTTTTAAAACCTCTTCTCCTTCTCCTTCTCCTTCTCCTCCTCTATTTACCTCAGCGAGGATGGAGGGGGTGGGGTGGGGGAGGTGCGAGGGTGTGGGGTGGGGGAGTTGAGAGGTGGTGGGGTGGGAGATGTAAGGATCGTTTGTGCGCTTTTTGCAATGCATTGTACAAGTTGGTGTTCATTCCTGTTAGGTTGCTCCTGACTGTGTCGCTCGATGTCTGGCGTGGTCTTCCCATTGCTCTGTTTTCATTATATTTCTTCAGGTTGGCTGTCTGTGGCAGTTAGTACCAGGGTATTCTCATCAGGTGACCAAACCAACTCATTTGATGTTTTTTAATGAATTGTATGACTGGTTTCAGTCCTAGTCTTCTCCTAATTCATTCATTCCTAATTTTATCTTTTCTTGTCACACCGGCAGCTCTCCTAAGACATCTCCTTACTGTTGTTACTATCTTCCGCTCACTAGTAGTGGTAAGGGTCCATATTTAGCACCTGTAGGACAATGTCAGCCAAAGAAACTGTTCTAATGAGATTTGCTTTGGTTGGCAGAGGTATCTTTCTATGCGTCAGAAGCGGTGGTAATTGCCCCATAACCTGTTTGCTTTCGCACATCGTATGTTGATTCCTCTATCCATTCTTCCATCTGAGGTGAAAAATGACCCTAGATATTTAAATTCGCTCGTTTCAAAACCACATGTACTTACGAAATAAACGAAGCACTCAGAACTCTCAGAGTTAACGGTTTCCGACATAGCCGTTACACTACAGCAACGTGGGTGTGTATGCAAGGCTGTCTTGTGAAAACCACATATCGTTTACACCGTTTTTTTGTGTGTGTCCACGTTTGGTCAGGGCATGCTTTAGAAACCTGGCTTGTCTAGTATACCTATTTCCTTTGATGTTTTAGGCCTGTTAAACCGTTCAGTGGGTTTAAAGGCATGTGGTTCGACTTAATTGAACACCAATTTATCCAATATGGTTTGTTCTCTCTTCCTTCAGCACTTTGCCGCCTGTTGAGAAAGATAGGCATAGGACGAACTCTGTAACTCCAGGGACGATCCCTAAAGATCTCTAAGACTTGGGATCTGAGTAATCTCCCTGTGTGGGCTCCGGGGCCCCATTTTGTTGAAACAAAAGAATAGATCTAATGCCCCTCCCCCCCCCCCCCCCAAAGCATGTCGTAAATATCAATTAGTTAGTGGTGTTTCCTTCGAAGTCCGTATGCATCTGCCTGAGATGCGAGAAACCAACACTCTACGCACAAATAATCCAGATCTGTAAAACGAATGTGCACGCAAAACCCCCCTTTCTGAAACAAGACTACAGGCCAAAAATGTCCACTTGAGTTTACGGCCGGTGAACGATAAAAAGACGAAAAAGAGCTCAGTAATTGAACTACGAAGTCTGGAAACGAACCTCCGACATTCAGAGAGCTAGGCAAACAGTTTGACCAATTTGGTCCTATGGCGCATGATGCTAATCGGGGTTTTTCAACTGGTGGCCCACGGGCTAAATGCGGCCCACGGAGGCCTAGTTAGTGGCCCGCAGATCATTGCTAGTGTACATTAAATTAATGATCTCTCTTTGCTGTGGGTCGGGCCTCTCTTCTTTAGCTAGCCCCATTATGAAAATGTTGGTTTCTGTGTATTCTTGGTTGAATAACATATACTAGGCTAATAATTGTATTAAACTTCTTCTTCTTCTTCTTTTTCTTCTTCTTCTTCTTCTTCTTCTTCTTCTTCTTCTTCTTCTTCTTCTTCTTCTTCTTCTTCTTCTTCTTCTTCTTCTTCTTCTTCTTCTTCTTCTTCTTCTTCTTCTTCTTCTTCTTCTTCTTCTTCTTCTTCTTCTTCTTCTTGTTCTTCTTCTTTTACTTCTTCATCTTCTTCTTCTTCTTCTTCTTCTTCTTCTTCTTCTTCTTCTTCTTCTTCTTCTTCTTCTTCTTCTTCTTCTTCTTCTTCTTCTGCTTCTTCTTCTTCTTCTTCTTCTTCTTCTTCTGCTTCTTCTTCTTTTTCTTCTTCTTCTTCTTCTTCTTCTTCTTCTTCTTCTTCTTCTCTTCTTCTTCTTCTTCTTCTTCTTCTTCTTCTTCTTCTTCTTCTTCTTCTTCTTCTTCTTCTTCTTCTTCTTCTTCTTCTTCTTCTTCTTCTTCTTCTTCGTTTTCACCGGCTGTAAACTCCGGTGGAAAGTTCTGGCTGTTCGACCACCTGTGGAGTTTAGTCTTCTTCCGAAAGCTGAATGCTGCGTGGAAGAAAGAGCCACTCAACTATCGGCTCATAATTAATGATGTGATCAACATAAAGCCGGCCGTCTTTATTTCCCAGAACCTATAGAAAGTAACAAGAAAATAAGGTATCCTACTGGGATCCTCCAATGTTCTTCATTTCCTTGGGAATGAAACACAATCTTTGGGTGTTAATGTTTACCATTTTGGTCATGTTTCCTTGTCTTTAGACTGTAAACTTGATGTCTGACACTTAAATTTGATGTATTATAAATGTATGACACGTAATTTTGACCTTTTTTTCGCATATAACAAGGACCAGTTTGGGTTAAAGCTAGTGTCAACAGCTATCCTCAATGGAGAGTGCTAAATACGTGACCATTTGGAAGAAGTCTTCTCTGACATCCCAGCCGATCCTTTCCTCTGCGGGGTTTATATTCATGTACTCAGCCGCGAAGAATCACGTTGTCAATTATGTGTTGTCTACGAGTCTATAGGGCAGAACACGAGACAGAAGGCTGTGGAAAGATACGATGACAAACGCCACATGACATGGGCTGCGAGAGGAGGAATAGGCGACAAAGTCATCACTTAATCAAGGTCTGTGTGGCTAAAATATGGCAGACCGCCTACTGGACAACCTCTTATGCTCTTAAAATGTCCATCTCTTTTGTGTTCATTGATCCGAGATGGACTGTCAGTTGTTGATCCCGTCTTTTGTTGGCTTTCTCCTTGTTTAGCCTGGAGAGTGTACGTCACATTGATGAGCTGTGATTGCGAGCCCCGGGAAGACAACCGTTGTATGTTGTGACAGCGACGCGCGGTGTTGACACTAGCCATAAACACCTTCCAGTCGCCAGCAGGTTTCTATGTCCAGGCAAGTCCTGCATTGTATCCAGGTATTTGCCAAATGTGATCTTCTGACAGGTATTGCCAGAAGGCCACAGAATTGTTGTTTTTCTCGTTTTCCCAGCATGATGCCTATATTTTTTTTTTTTAAAGTGAAGACGAGGATAGATAGTACGACTTCACATTTGCTTAATCATAATATGGGATTTTTACAGCAGAACGTCTGGGAGGAAGGCAAGAAGAAGACCAAGAAGGAGAGAGGTAAATGTTGTAGCGATAGCTGCCCCCCCCCCCCCCCAAAAAAAAATATATATATATATTACTGAAGCCACCGAAGTAGCGCAAGACAAATACAGAAAACTACGACACTGTACTACAACCTCTTATCTTTGAGAAGACAACATAAGAAATAGAAAATATGTGAGCCGCCGTGGGTTAAGGGCTAAACGCTCGCATTTCCATCCGAAGGTGGTGGAACCGAATATTTTACATACAGGAAGCTCCCAGCTTGACCCAACTTAAATGGGTGCCAGATAGAGCAATGGGAAGTAAATGGTGTGTTGTGGTGACCACATTACCCTCCACTGCTCTAATAATAAAAAAAATTTAGTATAGTCCCATGTGCCATTGGCGCGCAAAGAGACAGTTACCTTTATCAAGTTTTGCAGATCACAATATTTGAATTACTCTGTTGCGTTCTCTCTCTCTTTTTTTTTAAACAGCTTTCAACAAAATTTTTTTTTTTTTAAATTATAAAATGTAGTAGGAGTATGTTCAAGGCTCAAAGCGTACATGATATATAGTGTCATCTGACAGTTTATAGATCAGGCAGTATTCAACTGGTAAAGTGTTCAATATCACGCTAAAGAAGCAACGAACCAACAGTCTGCATACATGTGAGTGAGATCCGTGAAAAAGATGTGCACTCAAATGTCCAGGAACAAGACCAAAGTCCTTAGCCGCGTAGGACTGCGAGTTACAACCAGCTGGTGCAGCCTTTAGTGGTGTCCTCATTACATCTTCATTGAAGTTGGAACGGGGTATCTGTGGTCTACCTTGTTAGTCTGTGGTCCGGACTGAGATATTTTAATCTGAGGATGGTGCGGTAGACCTCCAGGAAACAGCCCGGATGGATAAACTGATCTATCGATCGATTGAAAATGCCGCCGTGGTTAACGCCCGCTGAACGCTAACAACACCAGATTAGAGAGATTGTACCCAGGGATTTATGTTTGCACTTTATTTTATATTTATGCAAGTATGTAGTCAGAATGTCAGGAGATATATCACAGTATGTCAGGCGATAGACTATGCAATGTATTGTTTGTGTCTGCTGACAAGAAAAAACAAAAGAAGAAGAAGAAGAAGAAGAAGAAGAAGAAGAAGAAGAAGAAGAAGAAGAAGAAGAAGAAGAAGAAGAAGAAGAAGAAGAAGAAGAAGAAGAAGAAGAAGAAGAAGAAGAAGAAACAGAAGAAGAAGAAGAAGAAGAAGAAGAAGAAGAAGAAGAAGAAGAAGAAGAAGAAGAAGAAGAAGAAGAAGAAGAAGAAGAAGAAGAAGAAGAAGAAGAAGAAGAAGAAAAAAGAAGAAGAAGAAGAAGAAGAAGAAGAAGAAGAAGAAGAAGAAGAAGAAGAAGAAGAAAAAGAAGAAGAAGAAGAAGCTATAAAAAAAAAGAATTCGCATTAGCAGCAGCATTAGAATCAGCAGCAGCAGCAGTAGTAGTAATAGTGGTAGTGGTGATAATGAAGGTGATTGTGGTGGTAGAAGCAATAGCAGCAGCAGCAGCAGCAGTAGTATGCTAAATCCTATAGGTGACATGGAAATCCAAACGACACATTTTGATATTCTTCTCTTTCCAACACATGGTCATCGCACAAACAACAGACGAAATCCCCCTTCACGTCTTTACCACTTGAGAACGCTTGCTGGTTGCCCGAGGTGATAAATGGCCAGAACTAGTGGGCACTTGTGTTCGAACTCCTTGTTTGTTTCCTGAACAATAGATTCGCACATTCAGTTTGAACAGATTTAGCCTTATGCTCTTTTCTGTGCTTCTGTCCCAGCGTCCTGTTTTACACTAGGAATACTGTCTGTCTGTCTGTCTGTCTGTCTGTCTGTCTGTCTGTCTGTCTGTCTGTCTGTCTGTCTGTCTGTCTGTCTGTCTGTCTGTCTGTCTGTCTGTCTGTCTGTCTGTCTACTCGTCTATCTAAAAGCTTGCTTGTCTTTCTGTGTGTGTTTTTTTTGGGGTCACTTTGCATGACTGTATGTTTGTACTTCTTACTCTCTCTCTCTCTCTCTCTCTCTCTCTCTCTCTCTCTCTCTCTCTCTCTCTCTCTCCGCTGATCTGTCTCTCCTAAGTATACTTTTGTTGTGAGCAGCCTTGTCATGTCTTGCTCCGGGACACCTGTCTCTCCTTCTGTCTCTGTCTCTCTGTCTTTCTCTTTTCCTCTTTCTCTGTTCCCTTCTCTCTCTCTCTCTCTCTCTCTCTCTCTCTCTCTCTCTCTCTCTCTCTTCTCTATTCTATTGTTTTAGGCCCGTATACACTTATATTTTTCTCTCTTTCACACTTTTTAGACGAAGCGTTAAGATTGTGTATCGGAGTTGGTTTCAAAACTTCTTTTTCCTCTTCTTCTTAGCGAACACAAACAATACATCGCGCACGCACACACGCACACACAGGCGTGCCCACTCACACACACACACACACACTCGCTCACGGAGACAAACAACCAACAGCTGGTATACAACCGAGTGACTTGTGACCGAGTGTTGTAAACATCCCCAATGTCAGTCCTGTAATTAAGCAGAAAGCCCAATAACCAGCACCCTGTGGTCATCTCTCGCTGTCTCTTATCTTACTCACGCTGGGAGGCCCAGACTTGTCGTGTTCTCTGACTCGGCCAAATTTGGCGTCAGACACGTGCTCCTCTAAGTGCTGGGGTAGATGAGTCTGTAGCTGATTGGTTAGCAGAAATGTGGAGGAAACAAACGCACAACCTTTTCACGTCAGGAAGGTGTCGGTACTCAACAAGCAATGTCTAGACAGGTGCCGGTACAGTCTTGCATTAGTTTCAAAAGTCGTATCCAGAGCCGATCGTGCAGGTAGATACATAGATGGATTAGATGGGAAGTAGATGTAAGGATTGATGAGATGGGAAGTAGAAATACATACTGATGAGACGTGACTTAGATATACTGACTTATAAGGTAGAAAGTATATATATATATATATGGGAAGTAGATATGAAGATGGATCAGTATGAAGTAGATATACGGACTGATATGGTGTGAAGTGTATGTATGTACACATGAAAGAGATGGAAAGTAAATACAGGGATCGATATGGTGGGGAGTGTATATATGTACAGACGGACAAGATGGAAAGTAGATACATATATTGTTAAGATGGGAAGTAGATATACAGATGGATAACATGGGAAGCAGATAAAAAGATGAATGCGATTGGATATTGACATACAGGTTAATAAATTGGGAAGTAGATGTACAGATTGATAAGATGGGAAGTAGATAGAGAGATGGATGAGACGAGAAGTGTGTGTGTATGTATATATATATATGCACTCACACAGATGGATTACATAGGAAGTAGATATACAGATGGACTCTTTGCAGAGTAGAAATACTGATGGATGAGTTGGGAAGTAGATAAACAGACTAATAAGGTGGGAAATAGATATACAGATTGATAAGGTGGACATTATGTGTACAGATGGATGGGATGGGAGGTAGTTATGCATACTGATAAGGTCACAAGTAGATATACAGATGGATGGAGTGAGAAGTAGATATACATACTGGTGAGGAGAGAAGTAGATATCCAGGTGGATGAGATGACGAGTAGACATAGAGATTGATGAGTGGTAAGTAGATATACAGATAAATTAGATAGGATGTAGGTATACATATTGATGAGACGGAAAGTAGATATACAGATGGAAGAGATGATAAGGTGATATACAGATGGATGAGATGGGACGTAGATTTACATATGAATAAAATGGGGGGGGGGGGGAGGTAGATATTTAGAGGGGTTGAATGGGAGGTCATCGACAGTATATGCAAGAATGCCAAGCCCATGAATGAAGATCTTAGTAAGATCAACGAATTACTCTTTGCAGATGACCAGGCCTTGATAGCAGATACAGCCATGAAATTGCAACAACATCTAACATCCATGAATGAAGAATGTAAAAGAAATAATATGAGAATCAACACTGAAAAGACAGAAGTAATGTCAATAGGAAAAAAGAAGACAGGTCTAAACATAGCAATGGAATACAAAGGCATTAAACAGGCATCTGAGTTTAAATATCTGGGAACATTTACCGAAGATGGGAAATTGGATAAAGAAATTGACATTAGAAGCAGTAAAGCAAACCAAGTATTGGGACAGCTAGCCCCCCTCTTACAGCATAAGACAATCCCAATCAGCACAAAGAGACATGTTATTCAACGCATATTTATTCCAACTTTGTGCTACCAGTGCCAGACATGGTCACTCACAACAAACCATAAAAGAAAATTAGTAACCACGGAAATGAGATGTCTGAGAAGGGCTGTAGGAGTGACCATAAGAGATAAGATCAGGAATGAGATCATAAGAGAACAAGTCGGCACAGAACCAGTTCTGGATTACATACAAAGACAGCAAGTGAAATGGTTTGCCCACTTAGAGAGAATGCCTTGTGACACCATACCATACAAAGCATACATGGAAAGAGAAGAAGGACGTAGAGCACGGGGTAGACCAAGAACATGATGGAAGGATAACATCAGAGAAACTCTACAACAGCACGATGTGCCTATGGTCGAGGCTGCCAGAAGAGCTAGAAACAGAACCTTATATCTCCCTCGACACCCACAGCGGTAAAAGAGGAAGTGAAGAAGAAGAAGAAGAAGAAGAATGGGAGGTAGATATACAGATGGGTAAGGTGTGTCGTAGACCTAGTGTTGGATGAGATGGGAAGTAGATATGCAGATGGATGGGATGGGAAGTAGATGTACAGATGGATAAGATCTGGAGGGATAATAAATGAGAGGGCCACGTGCATAGAAATGGAATGCTGGAATTGAGTTACTTGATTATCAATACTCCAGAGAGAGAGAGAGAGAGAGAGAGAGAGAGAGAGAGAGATGGGGGGGGGGAGAGAGAAAGAAGGAGAAAGAGAAAGATAAGAACAGATGGAGACGGAGAGACAGACAGACAGACAGACAGACAGACAGACAGACAGACAGACAGACAGACAGACAGACAGACAGACAGACAGACAGACAGACAGACAGACAGACAGACAGACAGACAGACAGACAGACAGACAGACAGACAGACAGACAGACAGACAGACAGACAGACAGACAGACAGACAGACAGACTAAAGCATACACAGTGATTACGATAAAGATAGAAACAGATAGGCACACATATATCTCCTCTCTCTCTCTCTCTATCTCTTTCTCTCTCTCTCTCTATCTCTCTGGTTCTCTCTTTCTTGATGTCTGTGTGTGTACTTTTGATTATATATATATATATATATATATATATATATATATATATATATATATATATATATATATATAGTATACAAGCTGTACCCGGCCACGCGTTGCTGTGGCATAATTTGGTAACCTTACCGGCGGTCTTCACATGAGAGCACTATGGTGTAACAGCCCAACCACAACTATTACTGCTGCTGCTACTTTAAGTGGGTAAAGCAGTTACTTTTACTTAAAGCTCTCTCAGTTAATAGTTTCCCCTCCCCCTCCCCTAAAATTCACCGACAACTCTTTCCCACATTGAAGTAGTTGGGAGAAAAAAAAAACACTTGAAAAGCAAATGAACACAGGAAAAAAAAACACATAATTAGGAAATGAAACGCCATTGGTAAACAGCACAGCTTAAAATTCCAACACAGATGAAATAACTAAATCTAAATGAAAATAAATGAAAATCTTTAAAATTTCAGCGTAACCATGCAATCGGAAAGTTTAACAATGCAATCATAAGTATGCGAAATGGTCAAATTTAATTATCAAATGGTTTACCCATTTACTTGTTTTTTTTTTTTTTTTTTTTTTTTTTTTTTTTCAAATATTAAGGCAACATGGCTAGTGCTGTCACCACGACAGAGCAGATGAGGATATTATTTTAGTCCGGGGTAAAAAAAAAATATTCAACTACTGCGGATTCGAACCCAGGTCTACCACACTTGAACCCAGTGTTCTAACCATTCGACCAAGCAGCCACTTAATCGGAACAACGAAAAGAGAACACAACTATTAGACATATGTGTCCCTACCACTGTGTCGCGATTAAAACACAATTCAAAACCGCAGGCAATTGTTTTCTCGTAGACAGATACTCCAGATATATTAATGAAATAGAAATCGCACGTGTCTAACACGGTTAATGAAGTTAATGTCGCAGTCACTGTCTGCGCCGACGTCGAGATAGTCCTCGATTGCCCCCCCCCCCCCTCCCAATCGAAGGTTGTTTGAAAAAAAAAACAGAAAATAGAAATCGTGTTTAATATGGTTATTGTGGCAAATATAGAGATAGTCTTGTTTGCTGTACCACGACCTACTCTATGTATTAGTATTAGAGAAGGCGTTGGCTGCACGTAACTTGCTGGCGAATGGTAAATACGGCGCATGCGCAATTACTAACGTGGCTATAATTAGAAATCACTAAAGTTATAAATATTAGTTGCGTATATTTTGGCATAAATTGTGGTCACCTATCTCTAACAGTGACAGGTTGAATTTTAAACCACGACGGTTCAAAATCCGGTATCACAACAAACATATCCTGAAAATTTCAGCTAAATCGGTTCAGTAGTTTCCGAGTCTATAGAGACCAAACAAACACACAAACATTGATTTTTATATATATATATATTATATATACTATATATATATATAATATATATATATATATATATATATATATTTGTCGTTCTCACCACGGTCTGCCTGAAAGAAACTCGGTCCCCCGCCAGCTCTCCCACCTCGCGTACTCTCATACTCAAGGAGTCACTTATTTCCTGTGCCCATCTTCGTGTTGGTCGGCCCCTGCCCCTCCTTCCTTGTACCATGCCTTCTGCTATAATTATTTTTTTCCCAATCCACCATGGAACTTGATCTGACCAAAATGTTTCAAACTCCGAGACAAAATGCTGTTTTTAGCCAATCTTCCTTGATGTTCAAACTCCGAGACAAAATGCTGTTTTTTAGCCAATCTTCCTTGATGTTCAAACTCCGAGACAAAATGCTGTTTTTAGCCAATCTTCCTTGATGTTCAAACTCCAAGACAAAATGCTGTTTTTTAGCCAATCTTCCTTGATGTTCAAACTCCGAGACAAAATGCTGTTTTTAGCCAATCTTCCTTGATGTTTAAATGTTTAAAAATATAAATAGTCCTTCTTTTCATTGTCCATGGTATTCTGAGAACCTTTCTTTAAAATAGCCTAACCTTTTTTTGTGGAGATGGCGGAACGTAAATTCACAATTTCAGTTTACAGATACTTCACAGCGAGGTGTGAAATGTGACGTGAATTGATCGGAACTACTCTCTGGCGTTGGTTGCCGGTCAAACTAAGACCTGATAACACTCAGCTGAAGACACAGTAGAGGTGTTGAAGTGTTCCGGTCAAACTGGTGTTAATCCCAATCTTTGTCTAGATAACGCGGATTTGTAGGTATGGCTACTGGATTTTGTATGTTGACGTTGAATACCCTCTATGGGTAGTCAATATCTCCTACCCTACTCAGTGTGTTCAGCGTTGCGAACTAGTTTCGTAATGCAGAGTTTCTAGTATCAATCGTAACTGTAGGCGATTTTGAAGCAGACTGTTTTGCGTTGGCTTCAACCATGGTATCGAACGTCGATTGTTCAGTTTGGCAATGGCAGACAACTGAATGTAAAATTGCCTTGTGAAATCACAAACGCAAACAGTTTGCTAGCATTGGTTCTGCAACGCACTGAAAAGTAGACGCAAAAAACCTGTTTTATAAAAACAAAGTAAATTGGTGGGTGTGTTTCAAAGCAAATCATAATTATAAAGATGATAATAATGATTGTGATGCTGACTTTGACATCCAAACCTGAAGGTTTATACCTCTTTAGCTAATACATACTTATGGTCTGTTTTATGAGTACCAAGTTTATAGGCTGAGAATAGAGTATGTATGCCATGTTGATAGCTTTGTGTCTGTAAACAGGATACCCTGTCCCCTCCTATCTTCCTGCGTCCCACTGGGGTCGGTCTATTTTCCTTGACGTTCTGATGGGTTTGCCTCCTTTACCTTGACTGTCTTAGGTATACTTAATTCTGCTGCCCGGTTGTGTCTCCCTTGTGTGTTTTGCGCGTTTGTCCTGGTAATGTGGTCATGGGTCCGTTCAGTCCTGCTACTGATCGTTACTGCTATCAGACGTACCTCGCATCAGGTCCAACTGTCGCACCTCACTGCTTCGCTGCCCCCACGTATTGTTTGAAAACACTGAGTATTTTAATTGCCAAAAGTACTGAAATCAATTTTTGGTATTGGATCATTTCTCGTTTAGGTTATTTGTTTGCAGACTATTTCTACCTTTTTAGACAGATGCACTTCAACTTCAAAACAAACACGCGTAATTAGTCGGCTTCTACGACATGCTTGTTGCAGAAAGAAAAAGGGGGGGGGGGTCAATTTTTTTTAAACGGTAATCGGGAACCGATCGATTGTCACTACAGATAAATTGTAATAAACAAACTTCTCCTTCTTCTTCTTCGCGTTCACAGGCTGTAAACTATAGCGGAAAGTTCTGGTTGTTCGTTCACTACTGGATTCTAGTCCTATTCCTGAAACTGAGTGTTGCGTGCACATCTGTTTCACATGTCATTTTTGCAAGCAGACCGTTGGTTCCTTGCCTCTCAGACAGATGTACTCCGACATTAAAAGAAGCTCTCAATTAGTCGACTCTTACGACATACTTCGGGGCAGGCAGTGGGTGGGTCTGTTCTTGTTTTTCCCACAATGGGAACCCGGAACCCACACGGGGAATAAATAAACTATTCCAATGGAGGCACCAGAGGATCTTAAACTGAAGTGGCTGTTGAAAATTACCAGTGCCAATTATCGGCCTCCCACTGCGACCGTTTGGGCCTTAAATACTGTCCTTAAATACTGGCCGGCCGTTAGAGGTGAATTAGTTAGTGAATGATAACCCAAGAAAGAGGACATCTAGATTTAAAAGAGCATAAAGTATCTTAAGCGTTTACAGTAACACACACACACACGCATACACACACACATTCAAACACAAAGATCAACACTGAGAGAAAGGGAGTAGTCGGGGCAGGAGGCGGGGGAGGGGAGGTATTGACCACACACAAAAAGAGTCAGGATAAATAGGAAATAGAGCGAAGGCAAGGGGAAAGGAAGGACAACAGGAATAAAGAGAAGAAAGAAGGAAGCAAAGGCACTGGGATAGAAACTGAAAGAAGGGACAGGGAAGGGGGGGGGGGTAGAGGAAAAGCAGCAGCAGTAATGGAAGTAGTAGTAGTAGTAGTAGTAGTAGTAGTAGTAGTAGTAGTAGTAGTAGTAGTAGTAGTAGTAGTAGTAGTAGTAGTAGTAGTAGTAGTAGTAGTGGTGGTGGTGGTAGTAGTAGTAGTAGTAGCAGTAGTAGTAGTAGTAGTAGTAGTAGTAGTAGTAGCAGTAGTAATAGTAGTAGTAGTAGCAGTGGTGGTGGTAGTAGTAGTAGTAGTAGTAGTAGTAGTAGTAGTAGTAGTAGTAGCAGCAGCAGCAGCAGTAGCAGCAAGCAGCAGTACAGGACACTAGTAGTAGTACAGTCAGCAGTAGTAGTAAATTAGTAGTAGCAGCAGCAGCATCAGCAGCAGTTTTAATAGTAAGTAGTAGTCTTAGTAGTAGTAGTAATAGTAGTAGTAGTAGTAGTAGTAGTAGTAGTAGTAGTAGTAGTAGTAGTAGTAGTAGTAGTAGTAGTAGTAGTAGTAGTAGCAGTTGTAGTAGTAAGTATTAGTCGTAGTAGTAGTAGTAGTAGTAGTAGTCGTAGTAGTAGTAGTAGTAGTAGTAGTAGTAGTAGTAGTAGTAGTAGTAGTAGTAGTAGTAGTAGTAGTAGTAGTAGTAGTAGTAGCAGCTGCAGTAGTAGTAGCAGTAGTAGTAGTAAGCAATAACAACAACAATAACAACAAAATCAGCTGGAAAGGAAACCAACAGAAGAACGCACAGAAAAGAAACAAGAATGGTATTATCCCAAGTTCTTATTCTTCCATCCCCTAGTGGAGCATAGGCCCTCAACTAACTCTCGTCAGGTCATTTTATCATTTGCTATTGAATGCACCCCAGTTACATTGTGGGGAAGAAACCAACCATCTCCTATAAAACAGCATAAGAACGACCGGTGCTTTCTTAATATCCTACCCCAGGGGAAATTCACAGGTCTCGGGACAGTTTAATATTTCAGGGGGTGGTAAAACGCAGTCGTGAAGACCTAGGCTCCATGCATTTGTGAGACCTAAGCTGCACACTTTCGTGGTGACAAAGGTGGTTGGGGTTAGGGCCAGTTCTGGATGTTTTGGGATCGGTTAAAGCATCAGAAAGCCGGGAAACCCAGTCTTACCACCCTCTAAAATGTTGGACTGTCCTGTGACGTCATCAGGTGGAGGATATTATTAAAGAACCGTACGGCGACCTTTGTATAGGTCATCTCCACGATTTAGTTACCTACACATCATCCTTATTTCCCCAGCGTCATTAACGCTAGTTAGCTGTTCTTTGCTTCTGATTAATTACAGTAATTTACAGCAACCTGCCGTGGCTTTGATGCCGTTGAAAACCCAAAGGTATGATACAAGATCGGTGCGACCACCCACTGCAGTTGTTGTGTATGTCGCCGAGGCTGCGGTTTGTCTGATCTTCCCTGGTAAAGTCGACTTCACGACAATCTGGCAATCAGGACATTGTTGTTGGCGGGCTAAATAATGCCATCACGTGACCCCAAGCAGAGAGGGGTCCCAGCATGACGTCACAATTACTTATTTGGACAAATGGAGGAACCACGTCATTTGGGTCGAATGTTGGTTGAATAGTGTCCGTTGAGTGGCCATTGTCGTCAGGGTTTTTTATGAAGTGAGGTCGAGAGAACAATGACCCCTAGCGATCCAGGGGGGCAGTAGATTGTGAAATGTATGTAACTACTTCCACGAGTGGATATTTTAAAATATTCGACAGGTGTGGGAAATATCTGATACACAGGTGGAAAAACATGTGGCCAGGGATATGTTCATGTGTGTGAAATGTGTGTGTGTATGTGTCTGTGTGAGTATGTGTGTGTCCGTCTGTAGGTGTGTGTCTGTGTATTGTATGTGTGTGTGTGTGTGTGTGTGTGTGTGTGTGTGTGTGGACATGGGGTGGAAGCTTAAATTGTTAGGGAAGGGTGAGACACATCGAATGTAGACATTATATCCTTCTGGTTGTCTTCACATAATAGCGGATCACCAGAATCACTGAGCAGTTCTGTGTTCTTGTGCTGCGCATACCATAGCAAATACATGCGCATTCATCTGCGTGTTTGGGATTTGCTTTTTTTTTCCTATCAAATTTTCTATTATGCAATCTGTATCTATCAAGTGAGATGGGGAAAAAGAGATTGGACAATTTCCCTCTCATTTATCTCTTGGAGGATTGCAGCATTTGATTTTTATTTTTGCCTGCAAAGGATATTATTTCTTTCAAGGGCCTCACGGGTAATGGCAGGAGACTTTCATGTTATATTAGGGAACTCTAAGATTATATCAGGGAACTCACAGGATTTATCAGGGAACTCGCATGTTAAAACAGGAAAGTCTCAGTTTATATCAGGGAACGCTCAGGTTATATCAGGGAACTCGCGGGTCTCAGTTTATATCAGGTAACTCTCAGGTATATCAAGGAAGTCTCAGGTTATATCAGGGAACTCTCAGGTTATATCAGAGAATTCTCAGGTTATATCAGGGAGCTCTCAGGTTATATCAGGGAACTCTCAGGTTTTATCAGAGAACTCTCATGTTATATCAGGGAACTATTAGTTTAAATCAGGGAAATCTCGGGTTATATCAGGGAACTCTCATGTTAAATCATGGAACTCTCAGGTTATATTAGGGAACTCTCAGTTTATATTAGGGAGCGCTCAGGTTATATCGGGGAACTCGCCTGTTAAATCATGGAACTCTCAGTTTATATCAGGGAACTCTCAAGTTATATCAGAGAATTCTCAGATTATATCAGGGACCTCTTAGGTTATATCAGGGAACTCTCCGGTTACATCAGGGAACTCTGAGGGTATATCAGGAAACTCTAATTTTAAATCAGGAAACTCTCAGGTTATATCAGGAAACTCTGAGGTTATATCTGGGAACTATGAGGTTATATCAGGGAACTATGAGGTTATATCGGGGAACTCTGGGGTTATTTAAGTGAACTCTGAGGTTATATCAGGGAACTCTGAGGTTATATCATGGAACTCTCATGTTATATCAAGGAGCTCTCAGGTTATATCAGGGAACTCTCAGGTTATACCGGGGAACTTTCAGGTTGTATCGCGGAACTCTCAGGTTATACCGGGGAACTTTCAGGTTATATTGCGGAACTCTCAGGTTATATCAAGGAACCCTCAGGTTATATCATGGAACTCTCAGTTTATTTCAGGGAACTCTTAGGTTATATCAGGGAACTCTCAGGTTAAATCAGGGATCTCTCAGGTTACGCCACAGCTTATATCAGTGACTCGCATGACTAATCATGAAACTTAGAGGTTATATCTAGGAACGTGGGGGTTAATTCAGGAAAATTGGGGTTTATGTTACAGAGCTCGGAGGTTCTATCAGGGAACTCTCAGGTTAAATCAGGGAACTCTCAGGTTATATCAGGGAACTGTCAGGTTATATCAGGGAACTCACTTATTAAGTGTATTTTTTTTAGGGAACGTGTGTTCTTGTATACTCAAGTTTATTTTGCCTCTTTCTTCTATCTACAGACAGCAGTAGAACAGAGGCCTCCAGCCTACGTACGTAAAGATCATCTATCCTTGGCGGCTTCTTGAAGTTCATTACAATCAGAAATGAAATTACTGTCTTTAAATATATTTCCTTATAGTAGTACCAGTAGCAGTCGTAGCAGCAGTAGTAGTATTAGTAGTAGAAGTAGTAGCAGCAGCAGCAACTGTAGTAGTAGTAGTAGCAGTAGCAGTAGTAGTAGTACCAGCAGTAGCAGTAGTGGTAGTAGTAGTAGTAGTAGTAGTAGTAGTAGTAGTAGTAGTAGTAGTAGTAGTAATAGTAGTAGTCCCCCCCCCCCCCCCAGTAGTAGCATCAGCAGTAGTAGTATGTAGTAGTAGTAGTAGTAGTGTAGTAGTAGTAGTATCTTAGTAGTAGTAGTAGTTTTAGTAGTAGTGTAAGTCAGTAGCATCTAGTATAATAGTATGTGTGTGCCCCCCCTCTCCCGTTTCCCACTTTTTATGAGTTCACGGATCCACACGAAGAGGTCTTCCATGAAAACCTTTTCAATTTTGAATATATCTATATAAATATGTGTGTGTGTGAACAGGACAGTAAAAACAACGACAAACCAACAGTTCATTTACTATAGACAACCCACTTCTGTATACATTAATCACCAACGCACTTAATGAATAATGCATTACTATGTGCGTAATTTGTAATATAATTATTATTATTTGCCTGGAATATTTGGTTATTTTATTTGCGCTCAT
>CAJHNH020000696.1:97500-122500 GCA_905116865.2 Candidula unifasciata | reverse complement strand
GTTTAGTTCCGGTGGCTTCCGATGCCCCCAAAACATTTATAGTAAGAGGAGTGGGGGAAGAGTCTTTATAGGTTTAAACCTTGTTTCATCGCGCAGTAATAATAATAGTAAGTATAATTATTACTTTCAGTATTATGCACTGCAAGGTAACCCACGATTAGGTCCTATTAGGCACCGGTAGAATCATTATAAGTACTGTGAGAATCAATATAAGTACTTTTAGAAACATTACAAGTATCACTAGGGATAGGACAGCTACCACTTGAAGCATTGATATCAATGAAACGTTACTGCAGACATGTGAAACATTGATATCATTGAAACGTTACTGCTGACATTTGAAACATTGATATTGAAACATTACTGCAGACATTTGAAACATTGATATCATTGAAACGTTACTGCTGACATTTGAAACATGGATATCATTGAAACGTTACTGCTGACATTTGAAACATGGATATCATTGAAACGTTACTGCTGACATTTGAAACATGGATATCATTGAAACATTACTGCTGACATTTGAAACACTGATATCATTGAAACGTTACTGCTGACATCTGAAACACTGTATAAATGAAACGTTACTGCAGACACGTGAAACATTGACATCATTGAAACGTTACTGCTGACATTTGAAACTAGAAATCATTGAAACATTACTGCTGACACTTGAAACTAGATATCATTGAAACATTACTGCTGACATTTGAAACTAGATATCATTGAAACGTTACTGCTGACACTTGAAACTAGATATCATTGAAACGTTACTGCTGACATTTGAAACATGGATATCATTGAAACGTTACTGCTGACATTTGAAACATGGATATCATTGAAACATTACTGCTGACATTTGAAACACTGATATCATTGAAACGTTACTGCTGACATCTGAAACACTGTATAAATGAAACGTTACTGCAGACACGTGAAACATTGACATCATTGAAACGTTACTGCTGACATTTGAAACTAGATATCATTGAAACATTACTGCTGACATTTGAAACTAGATATCATTGAAACGGGACTGCTGACACTTGAAACAGTGCTCCTTTCTAACAGTGTGCAGGTTTTAAAAGAATTAACTCTGACCGCTAAAATGCGCAATGAAGAAATGAATCTTTGTATAAATAATAATAACAACAATAATAATAAGAAATTCAAAGTGAAGGACCCTTTTCCACGCCTCCAGGCGGATTGGGTATATAGGGCTAGACCTATACTTTATAGACCAAATGGCACTTTGTGATTGATGCGGTTAGCATCACACTGGCCGCTTTTACTTCCCTAGGACTGTACCTATCGGGGCTATCCGGTTAGGTTTACACAGGGAAGTCGACTCTGTGGCTAAGTCGATGCGAACGCTTTGTAATGGCGGGATGCCGGGTTCGATCCCAGCTGCGGGCCATGGGCCTTGCGTTGGTTTCGACAGTGGTGGTATCAAGAAAGCCGACCGTCTAGAAGCAATGGCAAACTACTGGACGTAACTTTGCCAAGAAAAACCACATAACAGCCAGGGGCTGTTGGGGTTGGTTCTGCAACGTCCTGTAAAGGATACGCAACTAACCTAACCCAGGGGTCAATATTTTGGAAACGATGTCGTCTGGTGCTAGAGGTCCGTGTCGCAGCATAGGCAGATCATTAATACAAAACAACTGGCAATGATCTGCGAGCCACTTTCTGGCCTCCGCGGGCCAGATTTGGCCTGCACGCCGTGAGTTGAAAACCCCTGATATAGATCATACAGTTTGTACAGAAATAAGCTCCCTTTTGTGCGGTTGCCATTCTTTCTTGTTCACTATCGATCATAAAAATGCAAGATGGTTGACAATTTTTCGATTTCTTCATTATCGATTATATTATTTGGTTGGTATGCTAAATGTATTGTGAACATTATTATCATCATCATCATAATCATCATCATCATCATTTTTATTATCATTATTATTATTTTCAGAGAAAAGATTCGTTTCTTTACTGCGCTTTTTTAGTGGTCAAAATTAATTCTTCCAGGTCATAAACATTGTTAGAAAACAGAAAACTGTTTCCAATGGCTGCAGTAATGTTCTAATGATATCAGTTTTTCACCTGGTAGTTATGATGTTTCTAATCGTACCTATACTTTATAATCTACGCTCCGAATGGGTAGAAAGCATTTTGAAATGGCAGGTAGCCTCTGTCATTTGGATCTACACACCTGGGCATGCGGGAGTAAATGGTAATGAAAGAGCAGACCAGCTGGCAAGTAATGCACCAATGCAAAAAGGAAAGAAGCATGGGCAGAGCTGATATCATCAACGCTGTATGGACTAAACTGGGAGGTGGGGGTGTTGGGTGGTAATGTTGAATCTCTGTCGCTAACACGATTGCGTGAACGAGGAGTTCAGCTTGGTGAAGCGCGTCTATGCTGTCTTCAATGTAAAGACAGGAGACACTTTAACCAACTCATCATAGGGACAATCGGTAGACAACCTTGGAGTGGCTGCTGAATCGGAGGAATGAGGACGCATGGGAATGCAAATACAGCTACTGTGATACCAGCATAACAGAATGTTTACTATTTCTAGTGGTACCTCTGTACTTCCAATAGCAGAATGTCAGTTGGTTATGCTATTCTTGTAAAACATTTGCAGTTTTATAGAGTATTATTTCTAATAGACACATGCTGCTTCTAGTAGTATATATGATGTTTCTAGCATTGCATACGATGTTTCTAGCATTGCATACGATGTTTCTAGCATTGCATACGATGTTTCTAGCATTGCATACGATGTTTCTAGCATTGCATACGATGTTTCTAGTGGTACTTACGCTATCTCTAGTGGTATCTATTTTGTTCCTTCGCATAACAATGCCGTTTCTTTCGGTGCGCATAAGCGATGTTTATTCACACACACATTGTTGGGTGCTTTCCCAAAAATCCCCCCCCCCCCGGGCTCCCAAGGATGACGTCACGCGACAGTCAAATATTTTAGAGGTTGGTGAGAGCAGGTTTCCCGGCTTCTTGAGGCTTTTAACCACTCTAAAACACCTAGAACTGTGCCTAACCCCAACACACCTACGTCCCACAAGAGAGTGCAGCATAGGTCCCACGACTGGATGCAGCCTATCTACCACCCCCTAAAATATTCGACTGTTTGTTTCGGGGGGGGGGGGGGTGGGGGGGGGGACAAAACCGGTAAAGAACCCATTGTCGTCACTAGTACCCCTAAATCCCGGCCGTAGATGCAACAAAACATGCTGGCTTAATCTTCAGTTAGCAACAACAAAGAGCGGAGAGAAAAGACAGCCCTCACCACAACGCCTCATAAACCAATGACGTATTGTCACCGAACACCCTGCATTTCACAAGTCTAACTTATTGTCGCCTGCAGGATTAAATTTAGCTTTCAAAAAGAGAACGAAATGTCGTCTCTGTCCTTTGATGTGCCCAGTTCGTCTATTTGCATGTATATGTTCGGGTGATTGTCTGCTGATTTTCCTCTCTTGTTATATCTATTCTGTCTATTGTTATTTTCTTGTTATTGTTGCAACATGTTTTTTTTTTTTAATTTTTTTTTTTCAATCCTGCATCTCTTTAATTTTAAACCAAAGTATCGTGTATTCCATTACAATAAAATATTTTTAATAATCCGAAGCTTTTGCGACACGGCGGTTTTTTTGGATGCCTTGTTGTGTATTTTTTTTTTTTTTTTTCTAATTGCATATCTTTGTTTTTGTCTTGAAAGTTGCGGTTGAAGAAAAACTGTGTGTATTTTTCTGAAAAAGTGTTAAGTATTTTGTCATTATCCGTTTCTCTCTATGTATGATATAATTATACTTGTATGTTGGTTTATTTTAATTAAAATATACCTTTGCCCATATATACGCACGCACACACATACATGTACACACATCTGTAATCACACACACACACACATGTCTACACACACACATATATATATATATATATATATATACACACACAAACACACATCTATACATCCACACATCTATTTATATCATCAATTAGCAAGTCCTTTACAGAACGTCGCTCTCTTCACGGCACGCGCTAAAAGTATCCCTTTCTCTAGCCAGCTCTCCGGCCCCATGTGCTTTCAGTGCTACTGCATCTTCAATGTCCTGTATCCATCTTCGCGGTGGTCGACCCCTGCCTCGCCTTCCACAAACTGCACCTTCCATCACTGTCTTTTCCAAGCCACCGTAACGCTTGATGTGGCTAAAATACTTCAACTTTCGGGGCAGGATTCTGTTTATGAGCCAGTTCTCCTTGATGTTCAACTCGTTCAGAATGTCGATGTTTTTCATCTTCCTGATCCATGGTATTCTAAGAATTTTTCTATAGCATTTCATTTCAAAAGCTCCAATCTTTTTCCTTAGTGACTGAGTGAGAGACCAAGACTCACAACCGTATAATTTGCCACAGGAAAAATGTATGATCTCAAGATTTTTACTGTAACCACTTTACTAGGGCTTTGCCATAGGTTCTTCGTGCTATTTAATCTCTGCATTGCTAATTCAAGTCTTTTTCTGACTTCTTTTGAGCAGTCGCCTCTGTTGTTCACTAAAGAGCCCAAGTATTCGAAATCTGTTACATCTATGTGTGTGTGTGTGTGTGTGTGTGTGTGTGTGTGTGTGTGTGTGTGTGTGTGTGCAAATGTAAATACGACAATGGTCAATTATCACGTTAAAGGAATAACGGACTTAAAATGCAAGACCAATATTTTACAGATAGACCGACATCAACAACATAAATCGCTGACCGCTTTTACTTCCTATGTCAGTTCTTGTGCCCAGTTTATACTGGCTCGAAATAGGCGCCGTAGACCAGTTTCTGAAAAAATAATGTTAAACAAAACTCAAAAAAAAAAAAAAAAAAAAAAAAAAAAAAAAAATACTCCGTCGAGATTCGAACACACAATCTATGATAGTGATAGCGACAAACAGTACTCTTGCCTCCCAGCCACTATACCTCTACAGAAATTCCCTTAACTCCGTAACAATCTCATTTCTTCAATGTCTGGCGAATGATTGTCTTTTCCTTCTGCAGAATGTAACGATCCAGTGTTACTTTTACATTACGAATCAAAAATTAAAAACGAAAACATATAAAGATATGTTAATCTCTTTTAAGAAAAGAAAAAAATAATGAAAACAACAAAAACCAGCCCACGTGTATTTTTATTCAATCTAGCATTCTGAACCACACAAGGAAGAAAGGATTAACGAAAAGCGAAATGAACAGAAACATGGAACAAAGAAGGGGAAAGAAAAAACCAAACAAGTAGTAATCGCCGTCAGGAATGTGTTAGAAAATGGGATAATAAGACGGTTTCAGAAGTACTTACGTAAATAATGGTTAGAATTAACATGGAAATATGAACGCATTAATAATAATGGGTGTCGGAATTGAATAGTTAAGGAAACAACATTTGAAGTAATCCCCTTGGTAATACTGCTGTAAGGGTGTGAAGCTCTCTTTTGACACCTATTAGGCCCCCGATGATTTCAGATAAGGTGAGCAAATTAACACCCCGGGTAAATTTCGTTTGTTTTGACAATTTTTCATTATTTTTTCATGATATTTTCGTAACCTCACTGAAATTCGTTAATTTTTATCTCCCTCGTGTGTCTCGCCCTCCCACAACTGTTGCTTTCTGTGTACGCCCATTCCAACTAGTGAAAATCCTATTTCACGCCTTTAGGCACATCGGGCATATGGGAATGAGCATCCTTATTTTTACAGACCAATCGGCACTAGGTTGGTAATGTGGTTAGCATTACACCGGCCGTCTTTACTCCCCCATTTTTTAGGCTGGGTCGACCTGCGATGTCCCATACGATCAATATTCACGCAGCCAGCAGTGGGTTTCGATCGCGGTATGTTGGAATTACGAGTCGCACTCGCAACACCTAAGCCACAGACGACGCCGTCCAACTAGTGCATGCCGTATTATTTCGTATTACCGTTTTAATTGTAACTGATTTTGTGCATTCTTGTTCTCACTTAGGATATTATAGATTTATATAATATACTGATAACGCAACGTTCACTTGTCGTTTGTGTCTGTGATCTTGTGAACCTGACTGATTCTACTTTTTGTTTCGATTAATATCTTGTCAAACACGCTTATGTTGGGGGTGGGGGGGGGGGGGGGGGGGTATGATTAAGCATTTGGCTGGACCGTTAGCTGTGCACTCTGAAGGTTGTTATTGCGTTTTGCGTACTGTCTTTTTTTTTTTTTAAATTCGCCAGCGCAATTTTCGGAGATCTCTAGTGATGGTCGCTGTAGTTATGGAGTTCGTGCCTTGTGCGCTGCTCTGGGTAGTCAGCGGAGAGAGGCCTAGCTACGCAAGACAAACCTGGCGCAACGACTAACTCCTCCATTGGTGCGCGGCCGTTTGTCTAACATATAATCTGTTAACCTGGTATTCTAACGGCCAGTCCACAATCCTCACCTCTACTTCTACTACTACTGATACTACTCCTCCTCCTCCTGCCACTACTGCCATTACTATTACTATAGCTGCGGTTGTTTTGCTGCTGCTAACCAACACAAACAACAGCTGCTGCTGCTGCTGGTGCTCCTATTATTACAACTACTGCTATTACTATTACTGCTACCGCTGTGCTGCTACTATTACTACTACTGCTATTACTATTACTACTACTGCTACTGCTGTGCTGCTACTATTACTACTACTGCTATTACTATTACTGCTACCGCTGTGCTGCTACTATTACTACTACTGCTATTACTATTACTATTACTGCTACCGCTGTGCTGCTACTATTACTACTACTACTACTGCTATTACTATTACTATTACTGCTACCGCTGTGCTGCTACTATTACTATTACTGCTATTACTATTACTATTACTGCTACCGCTGTGCTGCTACTATTACTACTACTGCTATTACCATTACTACTACTGCTACTGCTGTGCTGCTACTATTACTACTACTGCTATTACTATTACTATTACTGCTACCGCTGTGCTGCTACTATTACTACTACTGCTATTACTATTACTATTACTGCTACCGCTGTGCTGCTACTATTACTACTACTGCTATTACTATTACTATTACTGCTACCGCTGTGCTGCTACTATTACTACTACTGCTACTGCTGTGCTGCTACTATTACTACTACTGCTATTACTATTACTATTACTGCTACCGCTGTGCTGCTACTATTACTACTACTGCTATTACTATTACTATTACTGCTACCGCTGTGCTGCTACTATTACTACTACTGCTACTGCTGTGCTGCTACTATTACTACTACTGCTATTGCTATTACTATTACTATTACTGCTACCGCTGTGCTGCTACTATTACTACTACTGCTATTACTATTACTATTACTGCTACCGCTGTGCTGCTACTATTACTACTACTGCTATTACTATTACTACTACTGCTACTGCTGTGCTGCTACTATTACTACTACTGCTATTACTATTACTATTACTGCTACCGCTGTGCTGCTACTATTACTACTACTGCTATTACTATTACTATTACTGCTACCGCTGTGCTGCTACTATTACTATTACTGCTATTACTATTACTATTACTGCTACCGCTGTGCTGCTACTATTACTACTACTGCTATTACTATTACTACTACTGCTACTGCTGTGCTGCTACTATTACTACTACTGCTATTACTATTACTATTACTACTGCTTATGTTCTGCTGCTGTTACTACTACTAGAACTGTTGTTATTGTTGTTGTAGTGGTTATTATTTCTTTCTTCCTCATACAACAGTGCGTTTTCCCTGTCGTCCTGGTGCCCTATTGTGGAGACAACAAGAATATACCTACTGTCTCCCCAACAAGCATGTCGTAAGAATCGACTAACTAGGGGGTAGTAGGGGGGGGGGAGGGGGGGGGGTGGCTTTCTTCGAAGTCGAAGTGTATTTGCCTGAAAGGCAAAGACACAGCATTCTGCGCAAAAATAAACAAGATATGTAAAACGAATGTGCATACACACAATTCAGGTACTTGAACAAAGCCGTAGCCCACAAATGGAGGAACAACCAGGTCTTTGCCCTAGAGTTTACAGCCGGTTAACTCAAACAACAAAAAACAATACCAATGCGTGTTTGTACGTTTGTATTGGGGAAACTAGAGTTGTCAACAACTTTGCATTGCAACAGTTTACTAAGATCGCTGTAAAAATAATGGTGGCAACACTAACATGCTTTGTTTCGTATCTCACAACTGCCGATTCTAATTTTACTTTTGTTTCGTTGACACGTATGACTTTCTTCAGAACCTTGCCAGCTGGGGCCACTGATCGCTTACGGTTAATTATTCCCATATGTTGGATTTACTTTCAGATGCAGAGAAATCAGGCAGTTAACAGCTGAGATGTGAATTTATTGAGTTAAGTTACCGATGAACCGTCTAAACGTTTAAAATTGACAATTTAAAATCTACGTTGTGGTCCCAATATAGGACGCAATGTTTCGTTATTTTCAAGGCCCACTACGCCTTTTGTCGGGGGCCCAAATATAACCTAATGGTCCAAGTGCGTTGTCTGGGACTTGCCTCCGGGTAATTCTTCTTCTTTTTCTTCTAGGCGTTCACCAGCTGTACACTCTGGTGGAAAGTTCTGGTTGCTCGTCCACTCCTGAACTGCAGTCCTGCTCCAGAACCTGAGTGTTGCGTGTGCACCAGTTTGACAGATCTCATTCTCTTGAATACAGACTGTTGGTTCCTTGCCTCTCCGGCATATGCACTCCGACTTCAAAGGAAACTCCCCAGTTAGTCGACTCTTACGACATGCTTTTGGGGAGGCAGTCGGTCTATTCTTGTTTTCCCCATAATGGGGCCCCACTAATCCAAATGGTGGCACTTTGAGTCACCGCGTGTTTATCGCTTGCTGTCCGGTCCTGGTGGGGTTAAACTTCATTCATTCAAATTGATTCTTTCTTTCCTTCGTGCCCGTTCCGGGACCTTATTGAAGGAAAAACAAGAATAGACCAATGCCAGCCCCAAAGCATGTCGTAAGAGTCGACTAATTGGGATCGTTCTTCAGAGTCGGAGAACATCTATCTGACAGGCAAGAAACCAACAGGTCTGCATGCCAATGAGTCAGGCCTGTGAAACAGATGTGCACGCAATACTCAGTTTTGGAACAGGACTAGAGTCCAAAAGTGGACGAACAACCAGAATTTTCAGCCGGAGCTACAGCCGGTGAACACGAAGAAGAAGAAGAAGTAGAAGAAGACGTAGAAGAAGAAGAAGAAGAAGAAGAAGAAGAAGAAGAAGAAGAAGAAGAAGAAGAAGAAGAAGAGAAGAAGAGAAAAGAAGAAGAAGAAGAAGAAGAAGAAGAAGAAGAAGAAGAAGAAGAAGAAGCAGAAGCAGAAGCAGAAGAAGAAGAATAAGAAGAAGAAGAAAGAAGAAGAAGAAAGAAGAAGAAGAAGAAGAAGAAGAAAGAAAGAAGAAGAAAAGAAGAAGAAGAGGAAGCAGAAGAGGCAAGCAGAAGAAGAAGAAGAAGAAGAAGAGGGCAGAAGAAGAAGAAGAAGAAGAAGAGAAGAGAGAAGAAGAAGAAGAAGAAGAAGAAGAAGAAGAAGAAAGAAGAAGAAGAAGAAGAAGAAGAGAAGAAGAAGAAGAAGAAGAAGAAGAAAGAAGAGAAAGAAGAAGAGAAGAAGAAAGAAGAAGAAGAAAAGAAGAAGAGAAGAAGAAGAAGAAGAAGGAAGAAGAAGAAGAAGAAGAAGAAGAAGAAGAAGAAGAAGAAGAAGAAGAAGAAGAAGAAGAAGAAGAAGAAGAAGAAGAAGAAGAAGAGAAGAGAAGAAAGAAGAAGAAAGAAAGAAAGAAAGAAAGAAGAAAGAAAGAAGAAGAAGAAAGAAGAAAAGAAGAAGAAAGAAGAAGAAGAAGAAGAAGAAGAAGAAGAAGAAGAAGAAGAAGAAGAAGAAGAAGAAGAAGAAGAAAGAAAAGAAGAAGAAGAAGAAGAAGAAGAAGAAGAAGAAGAAGAAGAAGAAGAAGAAGAAGAAGAAGAAGAAGAAGGAGAAGGAGAAGAAGAAGAGAAGAAGAAGAAGAAGAAGAAGAAGAAGAAGAAGAAGAAGAAGAAGAAGAAGAAGAAGGTGAAGAATATGTCTTGATGATTTCTATTGACTAAATCAGATGGGACTTTGAAAGGTTAACTTTGTGCCAGGAAGGTTGAGCCTTTGTTTTTTTTTTTTATTTATTAAATATGTTCAGTTTTACATTCCGTCCTAAGGTTTGCTAGTGCATGTCTTTTGGAGATTACTAAGGGGGATGGCTGGAGCTAAAGGGTTCGTACTTTGGGTTCACGTTCACCGACTGTAAACGCCGGCGGACAGTTTTGGTTGTTCACCCACTTCTGGACTTTATTCTTGGCTCAGAACCTGATTTCTTTCGAATCCGGTTGACAGATCTGGCTTGTATGTATGCAGACTGTTGGTTCCTCGCCTGACAGGTAGATGCACTCCGACTTCGGAAAAAAAAAAAAAAACATTCCTAACTAGTCGACTCTTACGACATGCTTTTTTTCCTTCTTTGGGTGAGCGGAGGGGGCCGTGTGGCATTCTTTTTTCTCTCCCCCCTTTCCCCCATGGGACCCCGGAACCCACACAGGTCAATCTGGTAAACCGAAAACACAATTAAAGCTCTTTGTTGGGTTATGCCAATCACTGTATCTGCATTGCGTTTTATATCTATCCTTGGAATTCTCTTCATACTGCTATAAAACTACATCCTATATTTTATCCTTTCTATTGCATGATGGCAGCCTAGAATACTTGCAACCGGATGACCCCAAAAAAAAAAAAAACCGCTAATCGGATACGAATCTAGCAGAAACAAATCAGGAGCACAACCTTATAAACCATGTATATAGGGAACCTCTATGGTAAATCCCTTTTCAAGGCATGCGAGGTACAAAACAGGGCTGTCGAAGTTGGTACAAATTTGGTACCATCTGACCCTTTACAAGGAAAAGAGTGCTTTTGGAACCTCCCTCGATGTTTTGGTACGTTTAAGATTTTTTACATCAGCAATTAAAAGTAGGCATTGTGCCCCCCCCCCCCCCACTCCACCCCCCCCCCCCCACAAAACCGATTTGGAGTGTACTAAAAATGAACTTCATTTCTCAGAAGCTGCAGAAAGTTTTATTTTTACTTAGAAGTATCAAAATAAAAAAAAAACAAATTTTTAAAAATCGCTGCTCTTTGAAGACTTCAACAATAAAGGCGTTCACGAGACCAGATGTACTGACGTTAAGTGTGCCAACTGGATGTCGCCTGGAAAGCTTAGGTAACGAATTGAGCGAAATCATACAATGGACAAATAATTTCATTTCTGATCAAACATAAGGTACGCCAGTTTATATATATATATATATATATATATATATATATATATATATATATATATATATATATATATATATATATATATATATATATATATACATGTGTGTGTGTTCGTGTGTGTGTGCTTGTGTGTTTTAAAGATCCTTTAACGGTTCTTTAATTAAAAATTTGGTACTTTTTGCTGGGTTTTGATACTTTTTCATCAACTACATACACCCCTCGCCTTAATCTCCCCAACACCCCCCCCCCCCCCCCCCCCCCCCCCCATCCCCCCGCAAGAAAAATCAAGCAAAAATCGACAGCCCTTGTTCAAACCCTTATCTCGGTAGCTTCTTGGCAAGTGGTACACCATGACTCAAGTGGGCTGCTATGTCCGTTGACACCAGTCATTTCTCATCAGAGATGCAGACAATGAGAATCTTTTAAAATCTACATTTTTGGAGATGAATTTCAGAACTGAGTCTGAACCGTTTCAAAAGGTATCTCGTATTCATACCCTATCACTCACCGTTTAAGTACCCTTAACTCTACTAAGTCCAAGGACGAAAGTTCATAACCTTTTCAGAATAACATTAACAGGGGCAGCTAACTCGCCACTCCCTCGCATTGTTCAGAGATCCCGAGTGACAAGGCCTTTTGTCCATCGTCCTTTCTTAAGTTCCTTCTGACAGTCATTCCTTTTTCCCCCTTGTTCGCCAGGCAGCCTTTTGATTAAAACAAAAACAACAACTTACAACTGCACGTTTTTCTTTGAGGGTACACTACGTAAATACAGTCGCTATTTTGTTGCGCATGCGCATGCAACACCTAGCGCCACCTTACGAATGGAGACATAAATTTCAATGTTGCTGCCACATAATGACACCTTTAGAAACCACTAACTACATTTTCCTGCCATCCCATAACCATTTGTGACTGACTTATTGACTTCCCTTGGGCGTTTTACATTTTTTAAAAACTTTTCTTTGTCTTATTATTATTGTTATAGCTGTCATAATCTTATTTCACATCACTGTGTTATTTCCCTTATCTAGTTTACTATACGTATTATAATATGTGACGGTGCATAGCGACAGTCACTAGATATGCCTTGTGTTAATTCTTTAATAAGCCATACCCGCACCAGAATAGCCCGCTCACAAGTGTGATACTTATTATATCTCTTTTGGTACATGTATTATTACATATTTAAGTGATTGCAGAGGGGCAGACATAAAAATTTATATCAGGCACAGTCCGTGGCGACAGCAGTAGCCATACGGGCCTTAATCCCCAGGCTGAAACACACTGTGTCTACAGTCAGAAGCGGTTAAAACCAGACAGTAAAGTCATTTGGCGGAATGGTTACATTAATGCTGTTGTCCTTGAGCTCAATGCTGGACTGTGATGACCTGAGAACTTTAGTGGCCCACCCCCTTTCTCCCATTCATAGCCGTCTTAACAACATATGGGCCCTGGACAAACCAGTGTGCTGCAGCCCCTAGACAACCACACTCTACATGAAATGTAAATTGTCATTTGACGCATACAGGTTAGCGTGGGGCGCGTATGCTGGTCTAGGGAACCAGCGGGCAAGTTCTCAGCGGGCCCAAGTGTTGACGCGGCACCGGTACCTCAGTGTTTATATTATTCAAAATACCAACAAACAAACAAAAAAGCGATCAAGTAAAATTTTATTAATCGAAAAAAAAAATTACCGTAATAAAAACTAAAACGAATATTAACATTCAATTTAAAAATTCATTTCCAGTGTCAAATAACTACCGTAGTATGGAGCAGAAACGTAGAGAACAACGAAGGCAATTACTAATAAACTACAGACATGCATTAACTGGTGTCTATGCAGAATAGAGGGAATGAAATATTATGATAGAATCACTAATGTAGAGCTTTATGAGAGAACTAAGCAGACTCCACTGAACCTGGAGGTGAAGAAAAGACGCTGGCGTTTGATAGGACACACGTTGTTAAAACCAGAGAACAATATAATGACACTATCTTAGCACTGGAACCCACAGGGGTATAAAAATAAAAGCACACGCACACACACACACACAAAAGAAGGGAGGTAGAGAGTTGTGTTAAAAAATAGATAAGGTCCACTCATGGTGAGTTCCATGCGATAGCGAAGAATAGAACAGCTTTGCCTGAGATTGGTTGACGGCTTATGCTCCACTGGGGTTTAGAAGGTAGAAAAAGATGAAGATAATAATATGGAAGACAATTTTTTTTTTATACTTCCATTTTTGTATTTAAAACAATTTTTTTTTTTTAGTTTTCTCCTACTAGATTTTTGTTTTGTTTTTTGTTTTGTTTGTTAAATAGCAAAGTCTTTGATCAGATCTTTAGAAACAGCCTTATGTTACAGTTTTGCCTCTGCCTTTAACTGAGATAAGTTATCCAGCTTGCCTTGTTGCATTGTTCTTTTGGTGGGATATTTTAAAATATATTTCATATGAGACAAAATAAACGCACAGCTACGGGGCTATTGAAAATGTCTGTGGTGCCCCTTCCCGTTAAAACGCCTTAAGCACATGCTTAGTGTACTTAATTCAGCCCTAGTTAGTTGCGTATCCTTTACATGACGTTGCAGAACCAACCCCAGCATTTGTTGGCTGCTTGTGGTTTTTCTAGGCAAATTTACATCCAGTAGTTTGCCATTGCTTCCGGACGGTCGACTTCTCAATACCACTGTCGAAACCAACGCAAGGCGCAAGGCCCGCAGCTGGGATCGAACCCGGCACCCCGGCATTACGAAGCGCGCTCGCAACGCCTAAGCCACAGACGGCAAAAATTCGGTCCTACTTTTGCTAATTTACTGTGCACTAACAATCTTTATCCGCAAAGGAATTCCAGATTCGCCGGTGTAATAATATTTACTGTATCTCTTTTACTATATATATATATCAGAATTTATTAAAGTTTATAGTTAGAGACATGACATACTCCTTGCCTTCTGCTAACAAGCGTTGGCCAGATATTCCATACCCGAGCTGAACTATAGGGCACACCATGGTAGTAACAGGTGTAATAGCTACGGGTTCTCCGGTTACAGTTGCCTTTTACGATTTATATTGATGATCTTTCTATGACTGGACTCGGATTTCTGGTCCATGGTGATTCTCGTTTTTTGAAACATTGGCCCCTGAGTAAACAGTTCAATAGCCCTGCTCTGCTCGTTTCTTTTCAGGATGTGTCAGGTATAGCACAATCGGCTATGTCATATAACTGTTGTACTAGTGGGTGCCAGGACATTTCTCTTATTTCCCCCCCCCCCCCCCCCCCCTTTATGAATTCATTCCATTATACTTGGTACTTTACTTAGTCGCTCCTCTTCTACCTTGGCGTGTCAAGATTTGCTGGAGAGAGAGACAGACGTTCTATCAGCAGTTTTCTTTCTGGCTTCGTTTGTTCCATTCCAGTTTTTTGTCATTTAGTGACTGTCGGATGTTGTCTTCCCATCGGACCTTGGGCTGCCTTGAAGGTCTGCTTCCCTGGTTCTTAGTCTCCCATGACTGCCATAGTGGCCGAGTTTCTTCCATTCTGCATACATATCCAAACCATCCTAACTGTAACCGATGCATTAGGGTTTTTAATGACTGGGTATCAAGATCTTGACGTATTGTCTGATAGCGGACTTTGTCCCTTCTTGTCACTTAGACTACCTTTCTGAGATATCACATTTCTGAGGCCTGAAGCTGGCTTCTGTGAGCTGTTGTCATTGTCCATGACCCACACCCATAGGTCAGGACTGGTACATAGGTAGAGCGGTAAAAATATTCCATTATTTGTTCATTATTTTCCGCGAGCATTTGTTCTAGGATGCATCCAACTTTCCTTCAGAATCGGTACAGTTCTCCAACGTTTACTGACATATGTTAAAACAGAAATAGCATTAGAACTAAAATGACTAACTTATTCTTAAAACTTAACTCCATGTGTTCTTATTGTTACATAAATGTATATAGCAAAAGACATATTTCTTTCGAAAACCAAGCAACGCGTTGCGAGTTGTTTAGTACTGGAAAAGCTAAACTAGGCCAGTGGTATGTGGCAAGTTGCAGTTGAAAGTGATAAACATAACAGTAGATTCACAGACAGCGCGCGCATATTATGGTGATCTCCACACACAGAGGGCAGCACCTGTTGCAGAAGTAATGACTTTATCACTGGCCGGTGAATATCTCGTGCTCCTATCTACTGCTGTTTGAATTATCTGCCATTGTTAGTTATCTACATGTGTGTCGTGGGAATAGATAATGGTTAAAATCCAGAACTGTTGTTGTGGTAGTGGTTGTGGTGTTGGTAGTAGTAGTAGTAGTAGTAGTAGTAGTAGTAGTAGTAGTAGTAGTAGTAGTAGTAGTAGTAGTAGTAGTAGTAGTAGTAGTAGTAGTAGTAGTAGTAGTAGTAGTAGTAAAAATAGTAGAGTAGAAACAGTAGTAATAGTTGTAGCAGGAGGAGGAGCAGTAGTAGTTTTTGGTTTTGTATCAGCTGTAGTAGCTGTAGTAGCAGTAGAGTAGTAACAGCAGCAGTAATAGTAGCAGTAATTGTAGTAATGGTAGAAACAGTAGCAGTAGTAGTAGTAGTAGATGTTTTTGTAGAAGAATAGATTGTTACCTTCTTCTTCTTCTTCTTCTTCTTCTTCTTCTTCTTCTTCTTCTTCTTCTTCTTTTTCTTCTTCTTCTTCTTCTTCTTCTTCTTCTTCTTCTTCTTCTTCTTCTTCTTCTTCTTCTTCTTCTTCTTCTTCTTCTTCTTCTTCTTCTTCTTCTTCTTCTTCTTCTTCTTCTTCTTTCTTCTTCTTCTTTTCTTCTTCTTCTTCTTCTTCTTCTTCTTCTTCTTCTTCTTCTTCTTCTTCTCTTCTTCTTCTTCTTCTTCTTCTTCTTCTTCTTCTTTCTTCTTCTTCTTCTTCTTCTTTTTCTCTTTTTCTTCTTCTTCTTCTTCTTCTTCTTCTTCTTCTTCTTCTTCTTCTTTTTCTTCTTCTCCGCCATTTTCTCATCCCATTACAGCTACAGTAAAACTGCAATATTCATTCACTTACATATTTCGTCTTTTATATATATATATATATATATATTCCTGGTGCTTTTTCTTTAAAATTATTGTTTTTTAATCACCCGAAAAGTTAACATTCGTCCCTCTTCAGATGTGGTCGGTGAGTCATCAGAAGAGGAAGACACAAGAAAAAGGCTGGTTCCACGTGCCGAAATTGCGGAATGGCCGTTCATTTGGGCAAAAGTGCAGGTTTTCAGAAACGGCACCCAAACATCTATCTCTATAGTCAATTAGCGTATCAATTCATTCGACGACGATGCGCTTGGACACTCCCGGAAAATTATATAACAGAATAACAAACAAAAAGCTACTTTGAAAGGAAAGAAAACGAGTGCTGATGATTCGTCTAGAAATGCTGTTAAACCATCAGGAAATCAACAATCACCGGAAGTGACGTTACCTGCTGTAATAACCGAAGGTGACCTTCCCCGTCCAAACAATAGCCATATTGTTTCCTATCCTAAATTAAAGTTTTTTTTTAAACCTTTTTCAAAATGTATTTATTAGGGCTGTACCGAATATTCGCTTCGTATTCGCTTCGGGGCCGATTAGTGGACTTAATAAATATTCGGTATTCGGCCGAATAGTTGTGGTCGGGCCGAATACGAATGGTGGTTACCTTACACCCGTTCCTGGACTGGTAGAAATTAAACATATCAAGAGTTCCCACCTTGGTTCATACTGTCCAGCGTTATCTCTGTGCACCACTTACGAGAGCAACAAGTGAAAGTCTGTTTAGTACAGCTGGAAATACCTTCAGTGAGACAAGAAGCTGTCTTAATGCTGACAACATGGAACGATTTGTGTGTGTGTGGAAAGCTAATGCCGCTTTCATGGATTAATTAAGCTGTCAGTGACAATTTACAAGTTTAGTTATTTGTTATAAAACAACGAATTCTTTCACTCCTATGTATTAGTTACCACAGACTGACTGACTGAAGAATGCAAAACACGAAATGTATTTAAATGTTTTCTTTTCTGTACTACATTGTGTGGAGTAAAATGTCAGCGTACATTTGACATTATGGATGTTTTCTTTTTAGATCTATTTTATACACGAAAGTGGAAGAATGGGTCTCAGTTTGAATAGTGTTAAGGCAGAAGGAATGGTGGTATCAAAGAAAATAATTACTCTTAAATGTGTAATAAAAGTCAATGGTTTTATTTTGGGACAAGTACGGAAATTTAAGTATCTGGGCACTTGGATAACATCAGATGGAAGATGCATTACTGAAATAAGAAACAGAATACGACAGGTAAAAACTGCATTTTATAAAATGAAGAACATCTTATGCAATATATCTTTGTCATTGAAGGTTACAAAAAGAATTCTTGCATGCTACATACATCCAGTGTTAACATATGGCTGTATGTCCTGGACAATCGGTAGGCAGGCCAACCAATTTCTCTAAGCCTCAGAGATGTGGTATTACAGAACATTTCCTAAAAATACCATGGATAGTGAACGAACATCGAACCGAGACGAGCAGTGCTTACTACACGAAGGCTGGTAAACCAGCAATGAACTGGGTTGAGCAGTGCTCACTACAAGTAGACTGGTGAACCGACATCGATCTGTGGCGAGCGGTGCTCACTTCAAGAAGACTGGTGAACCAACATCGACCCAGGGCGAGCGGTGCTTACTTCAAGAAGACTGGTGAACGAACATCGACCTGGGGCGAGCGGTGCTTACTTCAAGAAGACTGGTAAACGAACATCGACCTGGGGCGAGCGGTGCTTACTACAAGAAGACTGGTGAATGAACATCGACCTGGGGCGAGCGGTGCTTACTTCAAGAAGACTGGTGAAAGAACATCGAACTGGGGCGAGCGGTGCTTACTTCAAGAAGACTGGTGAAAGAACATCGACCTGGGGCGAACGGTGCTTACTTCAAGAAGACTGGTGAAAGAATATCGACCTGGGGCGAACGGTGCTTACTTCAAGAAGACTGGTGGAAGAACATCGACCTGGGACGAGCGGTGCTTACTTCAAGAAGACTGGTGAAAGAACATCGACCTGGGACGAGCGGTGCCTACTACAAGAAGGCTGGTGAAAGAACATTGACCTGGGGCAAGCTGTGCCTACTACAAGAAGGCTGGTAAACCAGCAATGGACTGGGTCGGGCAGTGCTCACTACAAGAAGACTAACTAGTGAACGAACAGCGAACTGGGGCGAGCGGTGCTTACTACAAGAAGGGGCTGGTAAACCAGCAATGAACTGGGTCGGGCAGTGCTCACTTCAAGAAGACCAGTGAACGAACATCGAACCGAGGCGAGCGGTGCTCAGAGATGTGGTATTACACATCAATGCTTAAAATACATTGGACAGGGAAAAAAAAAAAAAACCAAGAAGTTTTGATAGAGGCGGGAGCCCGAAGACAACTACTCACAGACATCAAAAGGAGACAGTCATCATTTTTCGGCCATGTTATAAGTTGAGGGAAAATGGAACATGTGGTGATCACTGGAAAGATCTGTGGAAGGAAGGATAGAGGAAGAGAAGATTCTTTACAGTCTTGTTGCATGGCATGGAGGTGTGTCAGCACACGAACTAATACATGCTGCAGGAGATCGCAGATTGTGGCAGGCATAGTCGCCCATACCAGTCGGCAAAGCACCTGATGATGATGATCCACTATTCGTATTCGTATTCGGCCGAATAGTTGGTCTAGCTATTCGTATTCTGCCGAATAGTGGAAATCACTATTCGGTACAGCCCTAGTATTTATACAGCCCTACAATACATTTACGCTATTAGGAAGAGTATAGCCATGTCATAATGATGAAGCAATTACTAGTAAAGTGGGTAATGTGTAACAAAAATACCTTTCCAAATATTTGCGAGTGACATTTTTTAATGTGTAGATAGCCACAATTAGTGGCTGGGAACTGATTAAACCCTTTTTAGTTAACTCCCTTTGAAACAATTTCAAATGGTATTCACCCATATCTCAGGAACGGATTAATGAGGAATATTGGATTTCAATTGTGCTACTAACCACTACTGCTACTGCTGTTGCTACTGCTGCTGCTACTGCTGTTGCTACTACTACTACTACTACTACTACTACTACTACTACTACTACTACTACTACTACTACTACTACTACTACTACTACTACTACTACTACTACTACTACTACTACTACTACTACTACTACTACCATTACTACTACTACTACTACACTACTAATACTACTGTGTTGCTTGTGCTGCTGCTACTGCTACTATTACTACTTTGTTGCTGCTACTACTACTGCTGCTGCTGCTGCTGCTGCTAACTACTACTATTGCTACTAATACTACTTCTGCTGTTGCTGCTACTGCTACTACTACTACTACTCTGTTTTGCTGCTACCACTGCTGGTGCTGCTGCTGCTGCTGCTGCTGCTACTACTACTACTACTACTACTACTACTACTACTACTACTACTACTACTACTACTACTACTACTACTACTACTGTGTTGCTTGTGCTGCTGCTGCTGCTACTACTACTACTATTGCTACTAATACTACTTCTGTTGCTGTTGCTGCTGCTGCTGCTACTACTACTACTACTACTACTACTACTACTACTACTACTACTACTACAACTACTACTACTACTACCATTACTACTACTACTACTACTACTACTACTACTACTACTACTACTACTACTACTACTACTACTACTACTACTGTGTTGCTTGTGCTGCTGCTGCTGCTACTACTACTACTATTGCTACTAATACTACTTCTGTTGCTGTTGCTGCTGCTGCTACTACTACTACTACTACTACTACTACTACTACTACTACTACTACTACTACTACTACTACTACTACTACTACTACTACTACTACTACTACTACAACTACTACTACTACTACTACCATTACTACTACTACTACTACACTACTACTACTGTGTTGCTTGTGCTGCTGCTACTGCTACTATTACTACTGTGTTGCTGCTACTGCTGCTGCTGTTGCTGCTACTACTATTACTTCTTCTACCACTTCTACCCCGACCCCTTCCCTTCTAATTGTCTTGTCTTGATTCTGCCAGTCAAAACCAACAGGTATGCATTTTTGAACCCCAGTAACTTCTCCAACCACCAACAGGTGTTGAAGCGTCTACAGATAACGAAATTCTCCTTAACGCTCTCTAGTACTCCAACTCTCCAGCAGATCTGCTTATCACCTATCTACCTGTCCAGGAAATCGCCTCCGTTGTTTATTCTGTCACTGTGTCTCTTATATTGCCTTAAGATCTGATCCGTCTGGACTGTGTCGGCCACCTTTGATGTTGCGGGGAATCCGTGTACAGCTATGGGATAATCGTCAGAGATAAAGAAATATTGTTTTTCAAATATTGGTTCTGTGTTTGTAAAAGATTTTAGAGGGACTGAAGACCGTTACTTACTGTATTGCATCAGTTTCGGGACTGCCAGTTTAGTTATCTTGTTTTGTTTACTGTTTTTTTTTTTTTAACGGTCGTAAGTGGTGATGGTCATAAGTCACAGAGGTCGTAAGTCGCATAGGTCGTAAGTCGCATGAGTCGTAATTGGAGAAGACGGTGAATTGTGTAAACGGGCGGGCTTTTGTCATTTCATGCAGAGAATAGCTCACGAAACATGACAGATTGTGATTAAAACATATGCCGTCCTTTCTTTCTTTCGTTCTTTCTTTCTTGTTTTCTTGCTTGCTTTCTTTTTGCCAATAGACATGTGGACTAACTAGTACTGACCGTTTTTTTTTCCCAAGAGTACGCAAGTCAAGAAGTGAATACTAGTGAAAACTTGCGATACACATAAAACTTTTGAAGCCAGCACAAACAAAGTAAATACAGAAGCAGGAGGAGAAGGAGAAGAAGAAGAAGAAGAAGAAGAAGAAGAAGAAGAAGAAGAAGAAGAAGAAGAAGAAGAAGAAGAAGAAGAAGAAGAAGAAGAAGAAGAAGAAGAAGAAGAAAAAGAAAAAGAAGAAACGCGTCTCATACGTTTACTAGTCTTTGATCATGTCTGTGTTCTTTATCCCCTTTGGGCTACACATGTTTTTCATTTACTCCCTCCGCCCCCACCCCCCCCCCCCCAGCATCAAATTTACCAGTTGTCATAGCCACCCCCCCCCCCCCCCCCATACAACCCCATCATATTTATTGCCCAAAAATGACTATTTCCGAGCTAGTACTACAAACCACAAAGTAAACACAAAATGCAACTGGAAAACTTGACGAAACAAAACAAGAATACGCTACAACAAAACCGAAACAAAACAAGAATAATTGACCATATAAACGAAAGAAAACAACACCAAAGAGAAATTAAAAAAAATCCTCATGACAGAGAGAGACAATAAACGTTGTCTTGTTAGTTGATAAAGGCTTTGATTGAAACGTTCGTTTGTTACTTGTTTGTGTTTCTTTTCGTGAAGTTTCCTAATTAGCTTTTATGTTTATTCAGGCAAAGATTCTTTATTGTTGGCGCCTAATTTCTGCAATCAATTTATGATTTTCATAGTACTGCCACATTCATGTTTCTGTCCATCCAGTGAATTCATTGCACTCTCCTCGTGTAAGCTGTCTTTGGTCGACTTAGTTTTTCTGTTAATTGTACATGTTTTATAATCATGCAACATACCTAGACAATTACAGAAAACGAGAAAAAAAAATTACAACTGAAATCAGATTCCTGCGAAAGACTCTCAGAATAAGATGTTGAGATCTGATCAGAAACATTGAAATGCAAAGGATAATAGGGGAAGCGGCAGCTAAGGATTTTATTAGAAAACAGCAAGTGAAATGGTTTGGTCATGTAACGCAGACGCCAGCAAACAGTATACCACAGCAAGCAATGTTGTACAGAAGAGGCGGGAAGCAAATAAGAGGCCTACCATGTAAGCAATGGACAGAGGCGGTAACAAAGTGTCTGGGAATCACCATTTATGAAGCGCACGAACAGGCACTTTCCTGAAAATTATACTTCTGCTCGAAACAGCAAGTTACCAGAGGTTCTTTTTTTTTTTTTAACGTATGCAGAAACCATGAGTTGTAAACCCTTTTGGTTCGGTACTATGGATATCGCAACCCTTCGGCATTGATTCCATTATAGGTACCGTTAATCTGGGAGAAATGTGGCTTTTCTGCCTACGCCCGGGAGTGAACCCGGACCACAAGGAGTTCGTCACCCGGCCGCCGCGAAAATCCGGTTTAACCAACTTCGCTAGAGAGCCGGGCTACAAGAGGTTCAGACGAGATAAGATGAGATCGCTGGAACACTTTTTCTGTTCAACCTCTAGCAATTCAGTTACCTTATTACTGACCCAACGCCTGTTATTCTAAAACCAGACCATTTTCCGTCTCTGTCGCTCAGCTTTATTTTAAAACTAAGTATAAACCATCCCTATATCAGTGACATGTGAGATATATGGTCTTTTTCTTTTTTTTGTGTCTGACGGAAAGTTCTAGGTGTTCGTCCATTTCTAGACTTTAGTCTTGTTCTAGAATTTGAGAATCGCGTGCACATCAATTTTACAAATCTGTCTTATTTGTATGCAGACTGCTAGTTTGTTGCCTCTCATGTAGATGCACGCCGACTTCGAAGAAAGCTTCTAATTAGTCCATTCTTACGACATGCTTGTTGGGGATGCAATGGGTCTATTCTTGTTCTCCCCACAATAGGTCTATTATTGTTCTCCCCACAATAGGTCTATTATTGTTCTCCCCACAATAGGTCTATTATTGTTCTCCCCACAATAGGTCTATTATTGTTCTTCCCACAATAGGTCTATTATTGTTCTCCCCACAATGGGCCTCGGAACCGGCACAGGAAAGAGAATGCACCATTCTGAGAACTATATATCAATAGAACATCACTAGAACATCACCAGAACATCACTAGAACATCACAAGAACACCAGAAGAACATCACTAGAACATCACTAGAACATCACTAGAACATCATTATAACATCATTATAACATCATTAGAACATCATCATTAGAACATCATCATTGGACCATCATTAGAACATCATTAGATCACCATTAGAACATCATTAGAACATCATTAGAACATCATTAGAACATCATCATTAGAACATCATTATAACATCATTATAACATCATTATAACATCATAAGAACATCATTAGAACATCATTAGAACAACATCATTAGAACATCATTAGAACAACATCATTAGAACATCATTAGAACATCATTATAACATCATTAGAACATCATTAGAACATCATCATTAGAACACATTTTCTGTTG
This sequence comes from Candidula unifasciata, assembly GCA_905116865.2. Lineage (NCBI taxonomy): Eukaryota > Metazoa > Mollusca > Gastropoda > Stylommatophora > Geomitridae > Candidula > Candidula unifasciata. The sequence goes on along the minus strand of CAJHNH020000696.1, from coordinate 98,818 downwards.
AACCTCTAGCCATTTCATTTTCCTTTTACTGGTCCCACACATATAACTTCCAGACCACTTTCCGTCTCCGCAGCTCAGTTTCATGTCAGAGCTAAACAGTACATTGTCCTCCGTACATAAGTGTTGTGGGAGATGTGTGGTGATATTGGTTATTGTCTCCTTCCAGGGTTGTTGTCCTCGGGATTAAAAACCCCAAGGATGACAATCCAACAGGAGCAGATCCTATAAACCCCATTCAACCGTATAAACACAGCTATATTAGAGCACCCGTACGGAGAGCAATTGAAAACTTAGTTTAGCGTGTTCTTTGTGTGACGTTGCGCAGCCAACCCCAATATTTTTTTTATTTTTTTTTTGACGGTTTTTCATAGACAGTAGTTTGCCATTTCTCCCTTAATGATCTGCTCTCGAGACAACTTTCGAGACCAGCGCAAGCCGATCTGCTGTCAAATCACCTGCAGCTGGTATCGAACCCCGACACCCCGGTATTACGAAGCGCGTTCGCAAAGCCATGGCCATATATAAACTACCGTTAGTTAGTTAATTACGTATCCTTTACAAGACGTTGCAAAACCAGCACTCTGGCTGTTTTGTGGTTTTTCTAGGCAAATTTACGTCCAGTAGTTTGCCATTTCTTACTGGACGGTCGGCGTTCTTGATACCACTGTCGAAACCAACGCAAGGCGCATGGCCCGCAGCTGGGATCGAACCCGGCATCCCATTACGAAGCGTTCGCATCGACTTAGCCACAGAGCCGACATAAACTACTGTATTTAATGAAAATTTGCGTAATAAAACCAAAAGAGCCAACAAATGCCGAGGTTAGTTCCGTGACATCTTGCAACTGCCATTTGCATTTACTGCGTGTGCATATTTCTTTCTGGGTTGTGTCCGGGACTAATTGTTTATTCACTAGTTCTTTTATTAAGACAGCGATGGGGCATTTGATTTGATTTTCACTGACACAGGAACACAGCCAGTAGAGGTGACCCGATTGCAGTAAAGTTGATATCTCGACTGAGACTAAGAATAACGCAGTGTTCTTCAAGCAGTAGGCGAGGACCACCGGTGGACCGCAGAAATGTCTGGGTGGGCCGCCAAAAACATTAAGCGGTTACTTAATTCCGGCCCTGCATTGCTGCATGATGAGTGAGACTTTGTACGTGACACATATCAAACTGTCCAACTTCTTAGCAGCAGCGAATATCGCTTTGGCTGACAATCGCACTTCTGGGACATCGGATTGAAGGACAAAACTGCAATCTACATTTGTTTTTGTTTCTGTGTCTGGACTGCTGTCACGTGGGCCATGGAACTA
>CAJHNH020000696.1:17500-92500 GCA_905116865.2 Candidula unifasciata | reverse complement strand
AGCATGGGTCTTCACCCATCCCACCACCCGGATTCTTCAGCTAGTCACGTTCTTTTCCCTGGACTCTCAGATCACAGTGCTGGACACCACGTTAACGGGCAGATGTTTTCGTATCCCCGTGTAGATCAGTTCAACCAAATGGGCCCCCCTCGCCCCGACCACTTCGGACCTCCTCAGCATTTAAACCACATGAACGCTATGGGCCATCACCGAATGAACATGGGCCCCCACGGGCCAGGGGCCTTCTACCCCTTCATGAGGCACCCCATCAAACAGGAACACACCTGCCAGTGGCTGGATCAGGACCAACCGGAACCACGAAAACCCTGCAGCAAGATCTTTACGACAATGCACGAGATAGTCACTCACATAACGGTGGAGCACGTGGGCGGCCCTGAGCAGGCCAACCACGCCTGTTATTGGCAGGGTTGTCCTCGGGATGGCCGACCGTTTAAGGCAAAATACAAACTTGTCAACCATGTCAGAGTCCACACGGGAGAGAAGCCATTTCCATGCCCCTTTCCTGGATGTGGCAAAGTCTTCGCCAGGTCGGAAAACCTTAAAATTCACAAAAGGACACATACTGGTGAGTAATAGCACTGTTACTTGTCTCTTTGATTAACTCTTTGTGTAGATTCTTCTTCTTCTTTGGTCGCATCTAGAATTGTGGTCATAGTGTCATTCAGAATTCGTGTCCTCACTTTAAAAAATATCTCAAAAAACCACTGTACGGATCATCACAAATTTTTGGTGGTCTTAGATTTCACAAATTTCTTATGATTTTATGATTCACATTACACAGGCGCTGCTGTTTTCTTAGAGTGGCGAATTTCTTCGATTCATTTTTGACAAATAATTTGTATGTCCCTAAAAACTAGAATTATAGTAATTTACGCAGGCGTGATTTTCTTTTTTTGCAAGCGATATGGTGATTATTTTGATAGACTATCCCGCATACGGTAAAACAAACTGTTTACATATCTCACAAGAGACTAATGCTAGAGACGACCACCTGAGAATATATGAAACCAGTGCAGTTCGTTGTTTTGACAAGTTTTCGTTACTCAATTAGGTGCAAGCATGATGATTTTGCCTTAGATCAGTTGCTGTTTGTTTGTCTTTTGTGTGTGTGTGTGTGTGTGAAAAAGCACAAATAAGGCAAAATGTAAACTAGATGTATGTTGACACTTTTAAAAAAATTTCCAGGAAATTAATAATAATAGGTTTTATGCCAAATTTCAACAACTTGCAGCGAACAGTTACTGAGCTACAGATTTTTTAAAGTTGGGCACGAATTTGGAACTGACTATAGTACGCTGTGTTGGGGTTTTAGCTAGGCTGTGACATCTGCCACTCTCAGCCCCAACCTCCGATTTCAGCGTGCTCTTAGCGGCCTTTTACCAGCAGTTCGGGAAGGGACAGTGGGTATATTCTATCCCCAAGCTTGAGAAGGGACAGTGGGTATATTCTATCCCCAAGCTTGAGAAGGGACAGTGGGTATATTCTATCCCCAAGCTTGAGAAGGGACAGTGGGTATATTCTATCCCCAAGCTTGAGAAGGGGAAGTGGGTATATTCTATCCCCAAGCTTGAGAAGGGGAAGTGGGTATATTCTATCTCGCCGGGGCTGGTAAACCCCAAAGACTTTCGGCAGATGATAATTTGACCCCACGTATTCGAAGCCACAGTTCCGTCTTCTTCTTATTCTCGAGTCCTGTTCAGCTACTTGGCGTAGTCATTACAACTATCCTAACCGTAATTTTCTTGGAGTTTGAACGGATTGCTTAGGAATTTAGGTGTTGGATTGTCTCTTTGAATAGCAGTGTTTGGCCAAGACTTCACTTTTATCTATCAGGCTTGTGTTTTCAGCACTCTGCTTTTTGGCACTAAAACTTGGTCAACTTATTTGCACCAGGAGAGACAGTGCGATGCCTAAAAAAAAATACTTGGCATTAAGTGGCAGCGCATCATCACAGACACTGAGGTGTTGGAAAGAACAGGTATTACAACAGTCTTCTCAATGATCAGTATGTGGAGACAGGTGGCTGGGTCACACCTGGAGAATGGAGGACGGCAGAGCCCCGAAGGACATCCTTTATGGGAAATTAAAGAAGGGATGGAGATGTTGATTCCGACCTCTGCTACAATATAAAGATATGTGTTAGGGGGACACGAATGATACAGGTATTGAGGTGGACTCATGAGGGGGGGGGGGGAAATGCCACAGACTGTGTTGTGTGGAGGGAGCGGATCAGAAAGGGGACGAGACTGAAGAACGAAATTAAGGCAGAAAGGATGAGAGCTAAGCGTCTAAAACGAAACAGACTGAACACAAATGTTCGCAACAACGGTTGTGAAATCCCATGCTTGAATTGTGGAAGACTTTTCTTAACGCGGGCGGGTCTTGCTAGTCACACTAGCCATCGCCATGGGCTGTGAGTCCCATGCCTCCTCGTAATAAAATACTACACCATCGTCTGCGTCTGGAAAGACGGAAAGGTGCCCGTCACCATCACGTAGCCAAACACCATCGGAAAACACATATTGGCTATCACCCAAATAACGGGCACAAAAGATGGCGGCCGCAAAAACACCCTAACAGAGCCTCAGTCACGTGTCAATTGCGCTTTTCCGGCGACTTAATTTGCGGTTTTTCGCTTGTCCTGCAGCTTTGCTCGTGAGTCCTAGCCATCTAGTTTAGCCCCAATCCGCGTGAGCGGCGTGAGGGATACTCTCGGCGGTGGTGGTAGTCGCCGGAAAACCGCAAATTAGGTGCACAAATTGACACGTGACTCAGGTCCTGTTTTTGGCCGCCATTGGCCGTCATCTTTTGTGCCCGTTATTCGGAGGATAGCCCACATGTTCATTGAAGTTATAAAGTAACAGCCAAAATGGTTATATGGCTGAGTGTCGCCACAACATCAGGAACCGTATTAAAGGATTGCCGCATTTGACAGGCTGAGAACCACTGGGTTAGATAAAATGTTGAATGTTGAATTAGGAGTTGACATCATAGAGTTAGGGACATCCCCGTAAGCGCTTCGTCCCAATCTTCAGCAGCAAACGAAGAGTTCTAGTTCCCATAGCACCAGTAACTCTGATTGTATATCCGTTTCGTCTTTCCCTTGAGCACTGAGCGTCGGTCAGATCCCCTGGTAATTCCTCGCAGCGCCATTCTCCTCAGACCGTAATGATCTATTTGCGCCTGCGCACTGTTCACTCGCTCCCAGAGGGCCCTTACAAAGTCCAGATTGTTTTACATCAGTTCACCACCAAGTGGTGCAGAACCGGCCAGTCTATCTGCCTGCTCATTTCACACACCGGCATGACCTGGAGACAATATCTCAAGGATACTAACCACCCGAGACTTCTGAAGTGATGCTTGCCACGCTGCACGGAGCATACCTGTTTCCACCTGGGTTAGGCATTTGCAGTATAGCTGTTCTTTTGGTTCATTTCATACAATATAGCAATTTTATAATTTTATGAACCAACCCCCCCCCTCTCCCTCTCTCTCTTTCTCTCTCTCTCTCTCTCTCTCTCTCTCTCTCTCTCTCTCTCTCTCTCTCTCTCTCTCTCTCTCAAAACTAGCATATCGCCAAATGTGGCAATAATATTTGTTTTCGAGAAGTGATATTGTCAGTAGGATAGCCCTCCTAGATATTCATTCAATAATTCTCGAATCTCATTGACAAATGGTACAACAGTAACGATAACATGGACCAATTCGTTTGAAATACTATTCCCAGTCGTTCTCCAGTGCTCACAGTTCTGGCAACCGCCCCAGTGATCATTCAGAAAGCCTGAGCCCCGATGCTGTGTGCTATAGTGCTGCAGGGACAGTTGGTCCGCTGTTAGATGTGTTGATTATACTATGACTACCTTGTTTGTTTGCTTGGTTACACTGAGGACTTTTATTGCGTTGCCCAGGAGACAACGGTGCATTGATCAGTTGTCTCTATTGTAAACAAATATATGTGGACGCTTAGATAGTCACATACACCCACCCATGCACATATAGAAGGAGGTGGGAAAGGGGAGGAGGGAATTGGAGGGGTAAAAAAAATATAAACAGATGAAGGGAACAATCGAACTGATAGTTGGGTCGATGTAAAGTACGTATGTATTCACTCTTATTTGTCTGTCCATCTATCCATCATATATCCATGTATCTATCCGTCTGTTTGTCTGTCTGTCTGTCTGTCTGTCTGTCTGTCTGTCTGTCTGTCAGTCAGTGTTTTACTTCGCCTAACCTGTAACCTGCTGCAGAAATGTCTGACTGTTCTGTGTGTCCACTTATGTACCATTATCCTAATCCAATGCTTTGCGGGCACATTCGTGTTACAGATCTGGCACATTACCGTGACGAACTGTTGGTTCATCGTCTTTCAGATAGATATACGGCGACTTCGAGGGAACACTCCACCTGCTATATGGTTGTTGCTTTATTAGCACCCCCTCCCCCCGCCAACCGTCTTCTATCCCCAAAAATTCCGACTTTGTAACATCCTACGACATGCTTCAGCTGGAGATCATCATGAGCATACACATGGACAATCAATTTCGAAGTTAAGAGGACAGACTTGATTGCACTGGGGTTCATCCCATATTACTCGGTCACTGACCAGGGTGCTAGCAGCGGCTTACAGTGAGCTTCGCATCGTACAAAGTACGATCTCCGCAACTCTTGGTTCGACCTCAGGGCATCACTGTTTAAACAAAGAAATCACTTATGAAACGAGCAACACCGTTCGTGAAACGAAACCACGACCTTCACAGCTGGAGGATAATGTCTTACCATCTTCTCCACGCAGACTCTTGATTATTGTCACAGCTGGGAATTCTGGGAATCGGCCGTTCACATATTGTGCCAGCAGTGACATGATCGCCTTAGCCTGTTGGGCTGTATAGATATAGGTCATGTAGGTAGCGTTGCATAAGCTAAGTCCTAGTTCCTTAACAAAGGCCGATAACTCAGTTGTCTGCATGTTTCCATACACAATGACGTCCGACCAGATATCGGTGTCGCCATCTTGGCGCGACACCAGGCGTCCCCCCATTTCAAGTCGCCCAGGTTCAGTTAATCTTGCAGCTTTTGTGTCGCATGCAAGCCTGGGTGTTGTTAAACAATAGCATTACCAGTTCTACAACGGAACCTCTGTGTGACAGCCACATTTCAATATTACGCTCAAAAATGCCAGGGCGCTGGTTAGAAATCGTTTTGAAGACGGATATGTGACGCTACTGGAAACAGAGACTTCAATGGAATGACGTACTGCGCAAGAATACAGACACGTGGTCAGTCGGCGGATTTGAGAAATTATTTGGAAGCTGCAGTGATGGTAATTAATAGAAGGATAATAAAAATACCACATTGAGATAAAAAGAGCAATGAAGACGTTTAAGCTTTCCAGTGTTTTATTTCACTAGTCTCATTTTGGGGGTGAAAAGGGGCCGGGGGGGGGGGGGTAGGGGAGGAGGAGGAGATGTGGGAGAAGAGAGATCAGACTCGCTGACCCTTGTGTTGCCCTTTAACAAGCATGTCGTAAAAGGCAGGGTGCCGACGCAAATGATGGGGGAGGAGGAGGTTGTGTATCCTCCTTTATAATTTGTCTTAAAGTAGAGGCAGTCTTCAAGGGGCGTAAGCCTTGTTTAAGTGCTTAATAAATGTGATGTTGATGTTAATATTTTTATGCTGAACGGTAATGAAATAGAATAAGATACAGCGCAAGAACATTGATAGGTATAAACAAAAACTAAAAAAAGGGGATTTGTATCCTTTGGATAGGGGGAGGGGGAGAAAGGGGGTCAGTTGAGCATCTTAAGTTGCGGATAGAGTTTCTTCTCCCAGGTGTCCGAGCTCTAAAAATGAAGAGAATAAAAATGTTGATGGCTGGGATAAGAATGGGCTCGGAGAGTGAACAGTGTTTTCTTGTGTAAACAGAAGGAGTTTGTAATAAATCTGAGAATTAGCAATCTACGAGAAACAGGCTATTTCTAACAAAGTTGTATCTTTAAAGGGAAAGTGATGTACATCGTGGTAAGGATGTGTTGGATGGAGAAAAAGAGGCAGAGGGAGGATAAAGAGAAGATGTTGGGCAAATTATCAATATGACTTGAGGGATCCTCTGTGTTGGAAATTAGCGAAGGTGCAAGAAACAGACTTGTAAGCACAGCCATGACTACCAATACTCCACGGCATGGTCTATAGAAGAAAATTAATTTAAATTCCTCGCAGTAATCACTTTCCGAGAGTACAACAAGCAAATTTACTTCTGAGGAGCCTGTGAGCTTAATGTCTACTACGTAATAATGCTCATTATTAAGTAGCTCTATACGGGGAGTGCAACCAACAAAGACCACCATTCATCAAACATCTAAACAAATAAATTGATTTAAAACAGTTATTGTGAAAAACAGACAGTCGTGGAAAAGTATAAAATCGGCTTTACTTTAACAAGAAAACACATTCTGTGTATATACAGGTATTGATGGATAAAATAAACAACTGTGATTGCTACCTTTATGTTTGCACATAAGCAGAAATCATTACAAAAATATGCCCCTATAAAATGAATAAAGAAATAATAAAATGAATTAGAACCTTCCTCTAGGGAATAGAAAGGTTGATTAAATTTCGTGACTGCATGAAGGAAAATAATAGGAAAATCCTCGCTGTGTAAAATGAAAAAAAAATAATAATAATATATCTACATTTTAAATTTCAAATAGTGAATTGAAAAGGATATAATTTTTGAAGAAATTTAGACATGGTGCAGACCGGAAGCAGTAATCGACTATTATGTGAACAGAAGAGGGTAAACAGCGAAAACAATGCCTCCTCTTGTTCTGCTCTTCCACCTTGTACCTCATCGAAGTGTCGGAGGGAGATGTAACATTCGTTGATGAGCTCTGTCAAGAGCTCTATTAAGACTGATGTTCATTTCTGTAAGGCTGTTCTTAATGCCATCACTCCATATTTTCCGAGGTGTGCCTCGCTGTGGCGGATAGTAGCAGGGCATTCAGCGAAAACGGCGTAACGCTGACCACATTTCAGCAAACCCAGTGCCGATTGGTCTGTAGAAATATGGGACGCTCTTCTCATATACCCGATGCGCCTAAGGCGTGAAAGGGATCTTAACTTTTTTACTGTATTCAGCAAAAACAATTCACACATACAAAAGTGTGCATTTTATCTGTCCGGTTTGCTAGAAGAAAGAATACGGTGATAGTTATGAAGTTAGTTATCCTAAATCAAATTTACCAATAACATATTTTAAAAATTCTCTGTACCTTCAGTCTCTGCTATACCTTTTATAATTTGTTTAACTGTACTTCTGTGCCGTCTTCACAATGAAGGTTGGCTACAGTAGACAACTGTTGTCTTTGGGAATAGTACGTGGTCAGGTCACGGTGTGACTCTCGTACAATTGTCCGACAACCACGATAATAATTTCGTATACATTACAAAATGTATACATTACAAAATGTATACATTACAAAATGTATACATTACAAAATGCTTACATTACAAAATGTATACATTACAAAATGCTTACATTACAAAATGTATACATTACAAAATGTATACATTACTTTTAATGTCTTCATGAAATCACTGTCTATCCTTCATGCTGTATTTTGCTTTATGCCTTCATTCACTGACTGTGTTGCTAAAAATTTACTCGGTATATCTTCATAACATTACTGTCTTTATTCGCAAACCATCTTTCTAAATACCTTCGTATCCTCACTCTCTGTGCCTCCACACTGTCAGTCTGATTACCTTCATACCCTCACTCACTGTAGATTCATTCTCTCTCTCTCTCTCTCTCTCTCTCTCTCTCTGAATCTTTCTACCTTTTCTCTATATATATACCTTCCGACAATCACTCTCGATACCTTCATACTCTCACTCTTTATACGTTCATTCTCTCTCACTCTCTATAACTTTCTACCTTTTCTCTCTATATCCTCCGATATTCACACTTTATACCTTCCTACACCCTGCCGCCCCTATTTCTATCTATACCTCCACACCCTCACTCTCAATACTTTCACACCCTCATTCGCTCACTCATCTCATCCGTAGGTTGGTGTGTCAACCCCCCCCCCCTCCCCGCCACCCCCGAGTCGACGATCCTGTATGGGTAGTTCTGAAACTAGCATTTCACCACCAATCACCAACAGAACTCAGTTACAAGGAGTGTTTTTGACATCTCGCACGTGCACTCCCTGAATGGCCGGGACCTGATTACTTGTCCAGGCATACTCGCGCGTGGGCAGAGGTCAATGAGCCTGAAAGAGGGCTCGATGGGTGGTTTTTTTTTTTGTGTTTTCCTTTTCGACAATTTAGAAGAAGGGGGAAAGTATCTGTGCAAAAATATTGTTTCATTTCGTTGGGAAATTAACATCTAAAGCGTTTGAACTTATTTTATTTAACATCTTCATAAAGACATTTAGGCTTGTTGATGCCATTGAAAATCTTGTGGATTTCCCAGAGCAATTAAAGAGTTCGGGTGTTGTACATGACTGAAGAGATATTGCTACCTCATAGCACAGAGGCATGAATTTAACACACACACAAACAACACACACACACACTCACACACACAACACACACACAGCACACACACATAACACACACACTCACACACACACACACACACACACACACACACACACACACACACACACACACACACACACCATATACCCGCTCAGAAAAAGGCACAAGCGTCAAAGTAAAACCTGAAAAGTGCGATAGAAATACCCACAGGTGTGTCTTGTAACCTGTCAATATTGTTGGTAATAATGTCAAGAGTGTTAAGGTGCGTGACATCACAGTGCAGGCGAGCACAGGGACGTCACGATGACAGTTTACATAGGGGTGTTTCTTTTTCAAAGTAGCATTGCATCTACCTGAGTTGCAAGGAACCTACATTTATACAAACAAACCAGACATGTAAAACAGATGTGCACACAGAATTCAAGTTTTGGGTCAAGATCCAGTTTCAGAAATGGACGAACAACCATAATTTTCTGTCAGAGTTTACAGCCGATAATCTATAAGAAGAAAAAGAAGCAGAAGAAGAAGAAAAAGAAGAAGAAAAAGAAGAAGAAGAAGAAGAAGAAGAAGAAGAAGAAGAAGAAGAAGAAGAAAGAAGAAGAAGAAGAAGAAGAAGAAGAAGAAGAGAAGAAGAAGAAGAAGAAGAAGAAGAAGAAGAAGAAGAAGAAAAAGAAGAAGAAGAAGAAAAAGAAGAAGAAGAAAAAGAAGAAGAAGAAGAAGAAGAAGAAGAAGAAGAAGAAGAAGAAGAAGAAGAAGAAGAAGAAGAAGAAGAAGAAGAAGAAGAAGAAGAAGAAGAAGAAGAAGAAGAAGAAAAAGAAGAAGACTACAAATTGAATAGATTGAGTGATAGTATACATAGTATATATTCCTATTTAACACCGCGTTTATAGTTCCAACATTACAACATAGATAAGATGGTTGTTGTTATGGAAAGCAATCAATCTCAGACCAGACACCAAGCATCAGTTCGTCAACACTGCAGGGAATTACGTGAAATACTCTCCGGAATATGCAGGAGTAGGAGGGAATGAAAGAGCGGATTCTCTGGCTACAAAAGTGAACACGGAAACACTCGTGTAGAGTAAGAGGGAATGAAAGAGCGGATTCTCTGGCTACAAAAGTGAACACGGAAACACTCGTGTTAGACAAGAAAGATATTCTATGGACCATATATGAACGACTGTTGACATAAGATACCAGATTAGATGACATAACATGTGTAAGAATGTGTAAAAAGAAACGAAACATAAGGAGTGGGTCCGGCAACGAGGGGCGTATGAGAGGAAGAAAACGTCGTGTGTATATGAGAGGAAGAAAACGTCGTGTGTATATGAAAGGAAGAAAACGTCGTGTGTATATGAGAGGAAGAAAACGTCGTGTGTGTATATGAGAGGAAGAAAACGTCGTGTGTATATGAGAGGAAGAAAACGTCGTGTGTATAATCAGTGTACTACGGGGTCAGTCAGCATTTACATCCAAGGACATTTTTTTGCGGGAGACGAAGCATCAGTGGGAATGCCCGCTGTGCTATGATGTTGATTCTTAAATCAGTATCCAAGCTTGACAAACTAATGTAGGATGTCTGGCATCACGAAGACAACATATAGTGTTTGATAGTTTATATACTTTTTGTTCTTTCTGCTTTATTCTAGTGCTTCTTTAGTGTACTCCCCCCCCCCCCCCCCCCCCAGCCCCGCCCTTCGGGACATCAGGAATGTCTTTCGTGACCTCATCGCAGAGAGAAACGAAGAAGAAGACAGTCTTTTTTTTTTTTCCTTTTTTTTTTCTTTGTATTTCTCTGATATTTTACGTGGCCCTAAATTCAAAAGCACTAAGAAGTGCTCTTAACCTATCGACAAGTTTTTAGCGGTGATCTATAGCACAAAGATGTGAAACCACTATATCAGTTTGGGGATAATGGCAGACCACTCGTGGCTGAACTATTCTTTCAGTCGGCCATAGCTTTAACCGGTGGTTCTCAAACTGGTCGCCTAGTGCCAGTGGCTAGCTTTTACTCGCTGCATACACTTTCAATTGCCACAACAGCAACAACAAACAATAATTTTACCTAACTACTTAATAAAACTAATTACTATTTATCACATATGCGTTGCTGTAACGTGTTTAAGCTACCACTTACTAGTACTACGATGCTAGCTGAGCATGAATTCAACAGATAAAGCGGCGAGGAGAAAAATCATCACGTGAAACCTTCTCTCGTGTAATCATGACCTTTCTCAACCTCCTTTCATCACCCAATGGCACCCAATGGAGCATAGACCCTCAGCCAACTGATGTCAGTCTCTGTAACTGCACACAGCTCACGCCAAGACCTCCCCTTCGTTTTCAAGGGCACTATTAGATATCCAGTGCATGGTGGTGGGGTGGGGGGGGGGGGGGCGCGTGGGTTTGTGACACTGGTGGTTCCATTGTAATGACACTCTAGTAATGTTTTTTTTTTTATCTTAGAATGTGTCCAGCACCAGTGTCTTTTGCTTACTTCACGATTTCCTTTAATTAGTTTAGCTCGCTGCCATGGCTCAAGATTACTGATTTTATTTGCCATTTAATTCTCTATTCTGTGCAGACATCAGTTAATAAGTTTAAGTGTGTATTTTTATTTCTTTTTTTTTTTTTAATTTTTTTTTTTTTTAATGATTATTAATCACTGACAAATAGCTATCTGCCTTGAAGAATTGAAGAAGAAGAAGAAGAAAAGAAGAAGAAGAAAAGAAGAAGAAAGAAGAAAGAACGAAGAAGAAGAAGAAGAAGAAGAAGAAGAAGAAGAGAAGAAGAAGAAGAAGAAGAAGAAGAAGAAGAAGAAAGAAGAAGAAGAGAAGAAGAAGAAGAAGAAGAAGAAGAAGAAGAAGAAGAAGAAGAAGAAGAAGAAGAAGAAGAAGAAGAAGAAGAAGAATAACAACAGCAACAACAACAACAGCAGCAACAACAATAACAACAATAAAGCAACAACAGCAATAATAATAACAACATGAACAACAGCAGCAAAAACAACAGTAACAAAAACAACAGCAACAGCAATAACGACAACAAGAGCAACAGCAACAACAACAACAAAACAAAGAACAGAAGAAGAAAATAAGAAACAGAATGCGCCTAGTGAGGAAGCAGTTTAAGAATCACTGATGTACCTATTAACGGAAACCATTACCATCAGAGATGAGTTCACTTGACTCCCACACTGGCCTGGCTTTGTTGTCAGCGTGTGTGGATAAGTGGAACCTGACCCATTGTTTCTTGTCCTGGCTCGACAAAGCACAAATATTGATGACTGTTTGGGGAAGATGGCTTAATAAGTAGAACTGTTACTGAACAGTGGTCAGTAGAAATGGAAATCGTGCGCTTTTTTGTTATTGAAAAAAAAAAATTATAATTACCTGTAAAGAAATTAAATTTGGGCTCTTGAAGATTAACGAAGAAGATTCTTGAAGTACTTTTGTCCGAGAAGAGGAAAATCACTCACATCTTGAGGATCTGAATATACTTGAGGGCTGCTTATAGATAGTGTGTTTTGTGTGTGTGTGTGTGTGTGTGTGTGTTGGAAGCTGTGTTAAATAAAATCCTTATGCGTTTGTGATATAAGAATATCTGTGTGTGTGTTCTGTGAAACTAATTCTACTTAAACAAATCCTTATTATTCTTCTTCTTCTCGTCTTCTTCTTCTTCTTATAAAGTGATCTTCAAGAATTCTTCTTCTTCTTCTTCTTCTTCTTCTTCTTCTTCTTCTTCTTCTCTTCTTCTTCTTCTTCTTCTTCTTCTCCATCTTCTTCTTCTTCTCTTCTTCTTATTCTTCTTTCTTTCTTCTTCTTCTTCTTCTTCTTCTTCTTCTTCTTCTTCTTCTTCTTCCTCTTCTTCTTCTCTTCTTCTCTTCTTCTTCTTCTTCTTCTTCTTCCTTCTTCTTCTTCTTCTTCTTCTTCTTCTTCTTCTTCTTCTTCTTCTTTCTTCTTCTTCTTCTCTTCTTCTTCTTCTTCTTCTTCTTCTTCTTCTTCTTCTTCTACTTCTTCTGCGTTCATCCGAAGATGTAATTGCGTTGTGTCCGTTTACAGCATGGCTGCGATATTTGCACCTTTTGGCCAACACATTCGACTTCTGCGGGCATTTGTTGACCGGGTTAGAGTTCCCGGTGATCCATGAATTTGAAAATACACGAGCAAGTTTCTTTTAGGCAGACCGTGAAGAGAGCGACCTTCTGCAAAGCACCTGCTACATGATGATGTTTGGTAGACTACATCCAGTACCTGGTCAATCTACTTAATGAATGAACCTCCTTATTCGCTGATTTCTCGCATATTCATCGTACCCAAGGAAACGGTATAATTTCCGACCAGTAGCAGACATCATTGCTACCCGTATTTTCTCAACAATAATCGATACCCATCGTGTCTGTCAACACGGCGCCGTAATTGTGAAGCAGACAGAGACCATTTCTGAATCGACGGAGCAGGGGGAGAACTCCTATCTCCAGTGATAATTCACTTGTCTGTTGTCTGTTTTGAATATGCCCTCGACGCACGTGTGTCAATGCACGGCCATTGCTTTGAGAGCGTGGTCTGCAAAAGCTTTGCAAAGACTAGCTATGGCAGGTGACGAACGGGCTTTTCTACAGTCTGGTCGCATCTTTGCCTGTTGTTGAATAATGGGCGAATTTATTAGGTGGTTTGATTAGTTCATGGTTCCCCCCCCCCCCCAGCACATGTCGTTGTTATTGTTGGTGATGATAATGATGATAATGTTGTTCTATCGTTTTTATCTCCTCCTTCTATTCCTCCTCCCCTCTTCTTTTTTTTTTCTGCTCCTGCTATGGTTGCCGCTGCTGCTTCTGCTGCTGTTACTAATGCTGCTGCAGTGGACTACAATAATCACCTTCAGTTATATTGCTGTTGTGTTACTACTAATGATGCTGCTGTTGCTACTAATTCTAATTCTGCTAAGAGAACCACCACGACAGCAACTACTACGACAATCATCTCACCGCCACTACTTGTTCTGCAGCTACTGCTGTTACTACTACTACCACCCCCACTACTACCACCACCACTGCTACTACCACTACCACTACTACTACTACTGCTGCTGTTGCTGCTGTTACTACTACTACTACTACTGCTGCTAATACTGTTACTACTACTACTATTACCACCAACACTACTACTTTTTTTTTTTTTAAATTTTAAAACCAACACTACTACTACCACAACTATTACTATTACTACCAATACCACCATCACTACTGACTGACTGACTGAATTTCTACCCCACCAGGACATCACACAAGCGATAAACACCCGATGACACAAAGTGCCACCATGCGGATGAGGATCGCCGTGGAGAGGTCCCAGAAACCGCGTTCAGACATTTGGCCATAATGATGACCTGCCTATATTGCGGCCCCTGGCAAAAGCCAGAGTGGGGCTTCAAATAACAAAAAATAACGTCCTAAGAAGGACGTAAGTAAAGACGAAACCATCACTACTACTGACTGACTGACTGACTTTCTACCCCACTAGGACATCACACAAGCGATAAACACCCGATGACACAAAGTGCCACCATGCGGATGAGGATCGCCGTGGAGAGGTCCCAGAAACCGCGTTCAGACATTTGGCCATATTTATGGTCTGCCTATATTGCGGCCCCTGGCAAAAGCCAGAGTAGGGCTTCAAATGACAAAAAATTAAGTCCTAACAAGGACGTGCGACTATGAGAATAGTCACGTAGTATTATATCTGGACTGTCACCAGCCCCTTGCTTACAGTAATAACTAAATTAATAGAAGGGTACGAACTAATAAGAGAACCATTGTTTCTACTTTATTTAACATGTTTTTGCGTTTGTTTCCCTTCAGACCGTTTAAAACGAGAACCTGTTTAAAAGAATTAGTGGGCAGATAAAAAAAAAAAAAAACGCCCGAGATCATATCGACTGGTTGTCCTTTATAATGAGATAATTATATTCGCGGAGCTATTTCCCTTTGCCTGCATTGTCTCCCCTTACTACTCAGATAAGCCAGTTTCCGGCCGCACTTATTTATATTTTATGTGTGGAAGTGAGAAATGTCACTGTTCTAATTTACTTTACTTAGTCGTTCCTTTTCTACATTAGGTTGCAGAGGTTTCTCAGAGAGATCGACAGACGTCTCAATGTGCAGTTTTTGTGTGTTTGTGGCTTTGTTTCATTTCATTCCTCTGTCAATCAGGGACTGTCGGTTGTTTTCTTCCCAGCGAACCCTGGGTCTTCCTGGTGATCTGGTTCCTTTGTTTTTGTCTCATAAGCCTGCCGTCATGGCTGATCCTATCCCATTCTGCATACATGTCCAAACCATTGCAGCTGTAAGATCTGGGTTTCAAGGTCAGGAGTGATTTGATTAGTTCTTGTTGTTTTCTCTCGCACACGTCGTTGTTTTTTGTTGGTGATGAAAATGGCTCAACTTTAACAAGCATGTCATAAATCTCAATCGTAGGCGTTTCCTTCGAAGCCGAAAAGCATCTGCCAGAGAAGCTAGAAACAAACAGGCTGTTTACAAATTAGCCAGATTTTTAAAACGGTTGTATATGAGAAACACCTTCTGGAACACAACTCGAGGTTTGAAGTTTGAGGTGTGAACAACAGATCAACGTCATGGTACACGGGTAGCAATTCATAAGTGCTCCGTTCTTCTTCTGACTCAAGTTTGAGTTTGAAGAAGCTAACCACAGTGCACAGGTTCTGTAGAACCGGAGAGGTTGTTGAAAACCTTTGGGTAGATTTTTAACTCAACATTTTGCCATGCAGTACCGTTAGGCTACTCTTTTCGATTTCCAACTGCCAAGGGATTTTTTACGTGCGCAACAATGCACACGGGCGTCCGATCTAACTACCCAGAGACCAGGGGGGAATTACCAGAAGTCCAAGTCCACGTGAAAAAAATCCCATCCATTACCGGGGATTGAACACGGAACCTCTAGCTCTCTAGACAGACACCATGCCTCGAGACGAGGCAACCCCTCTGGAACATAACTGACATCCAGAAGTAAATGAAAAACCATAATTTTAACCCTGAGTTTACAATCAGTGAAAGCAAAGAAGAAGAAGAAGAAGAAGAAGAAGAAGAAGAAGAAGAAGAAGAAGAAGAAGAAGAAGAAGAAGAAGAAGAAGAAGAAGAAGAAGAAGAAGACATCTTCCCAGTCACAATGAAGTGACCCACTTACAAAACAATTACAGCAAAAAGAAGGAATGGAGCAGAAACACAGAATCAATACTCTCGTTTATATCAAATACATGTGTGCGGCGGGAATAAGTTGCAATCGCTGACAATATGTAACGCCGTTTATATCGAGCGCTTATCTTAATCAAATATATAATGAAGCCACAATACAAGCATATGCTTGGTGGCGGTTGATGCGGAGGAGATAACTACAAACAATGACAGAAATATCCGCTCAAAAAGATGCCAAACAAAGTATAAAAAGTAATAATAAAATCTAACTTTATATGACCACAGCAAACAGTAGATTGCCAGATAAGCTAACTAGCAACGATTGCCAGAGTTCGACGACAATGCAGACTCAACGTCCAAATGCCAGTAGCGACCATACTCGATAGACATCTAATATTCCATTATATTATTTTAAGCCTAATGACATAGGCGCACCGCAAACGATCGGTTGCAGATGATTTGCCAATTTTCCGGAGGCGTTTTTAAAATTATCTTCGTCGTATGAATAATCAAACTTCATTGCCTACTAAACTGTGGACGTGGTATTTGTTCCCGCCATTAGTGTGAAGGGAAGACTAGTTCAGGAGATAGGAATCAAAGTGTAAGTGGTAAGAGATGTAGCAAATGAATTGCATCATAGCTGGGGTGGGTAAAAGACACACACACACATACAGAGAGAGAGAGAGAGAGAGAGAGAGAGAGAGAGAGAGAGAGAGAGAGAGAGAGAGAGAGAGAGAGAGAGAGAGAGAGAGAAGATGTGTGTGTATGTTTTTCTTCCAACATTTTCCGTTGAACACATTCTGTGCAAGGCTGTATGTCGTATTCTATTTGAATGCTATAAAATATTTAATTTAATAAGCTT
This sequence comes from Candidula unifasciata, assembly GCA_905116865.2. NCBI lineage: Eukaryota > Metazoa > Mollusca > Gastropoda > Stylommatophora > Geomitridae > Candidula > Candidula unifasciata. The sequence goes on along the minus strand of CAJHNH020000696.1, from coordinate 75,857 downwards.
TTTTAAAAGCTTTTATTAAGTTCGCTTTTGTTTGTTTCTTTGTCTGGAACATTTTTTTCGATTTTTTAACCTGATCATGTTTTTCGTTCGAAGTCAAAAGTATAGAATCCTTTTAACGCCCCTTCCGCATCGATCATATGATGCTAAACTCCTTATTTTAAAAAAAAAAAGACAATTAGCATTCGCTTGTTGATTTTGTCAATATCTCGTCGACTACTTTTACTTTTGATGACATTTCCTAGTACCCAATGTAGCCTGAGTCAACCTGCGTGTCTTAGTCTATTAAAAAGAGAATGAAATTCTAACTCCATTTCAGGCCGACAAGCAAGCATCTAACACCCCGAAAGGTGCAAATATCAGAGGCATGCTGTAAATCTCAATGCAGCGGGCCAATAGTACTTTTATGGGAAAAGGATTAAGTCCAGAGATTGAATAAATGCAATACCTCAAGGCTATAAATGTGTGCAACAGATTAGACGAAACACTGTCTACATTGCATTACTATGTCAATGTTACTTCTCTAGTAGAAATGACGTTTGTTGACTTCTCTGATTATATTTGCTGTCCTAGTGCATTACTTGCCTTTTCTCCTCCTTCCCGGCGTATTATTCCCAGTCGCTGGTGTTTATTTTAGTATAACTTGTCTATGTAACCGAGTAGAAATGTCTTTCAATCGCTCAGTTAATTTCTTCGGTCGCCGGTCGTTTGTTCATTCAACGTTATTTATCCTAAATTTTTTATTTAAACATTAGGAGCAACACGTTTTCGTCTTACTGGATTGAAAAATACAGCTTTAGGGCTAAAAAGGGTGTAATGACAGTTGAGACAGAATTTCTTACCATAATAGAAGAAATAGACAGACATACGAAAGAAATGTCTACCTTATAAAGGAGTAGCCACTGAATGAGCTCCCTGATTTGTGTGTGTCGTACTGCAACAAAGTGTAGCAGAGACTAGTAAGTTCTAGTTTCCTGTCTTTTGCTAGTTCGCTGAGCTTGTTTTTTTTTTTTCTTTTTAAATCCAGAAACCACGACTTGTTAATCCTTTGGCTAGGTACTATGGATATCGCAATCCTTCGGCCTTGATCCCATGATAAGTATCGTAAATCTGGGAGAAATGGGGCTTTTCTGCCTACCCCTGGGCGTGAATCCGGACCACAAGGAGTTCGTCACCCGGTCGCAGCGCAGTCAGGTTTAACCAACTGAGCTAGCGTGCCAGGCCCGAGCTTGTATAAATGTTTGTCAACGTGCTTTTACAGGCACTAGTAAAGGGATTCTCGTAGTGTATTAGGAAACTCTTAGTTATTCCCCATGCTTCCGCTCCATACAGCAGTGACGCAGGGACATTAGAAACACACATTCTTAGCTCAGAATTAGTTTTACATTCTGTTGACCTTCACGAATTTCCTAGAGCTATGAAAGCTCCTCTTGCCTTTTGTATTCGTATTTTATTATCTTTGATCAGTTCCACTGGGTCCTCACCAAGTAATAATCCCAAAGACAATCCCAATGAAAGCAGCAGGTACATTGTGGTCAGTCTTCATTGTGAAGACATTGTTTGTTGGGTTATCATCATTGCACTCCAACATGTCCATAGGTGCTCAGATCCTCCCCTCAGTATGAACCCCAACGTCCAATGGCTAATAGTACCAGTTCTATGTTGATTAACAAGTCGTCTGTGTGTACGTCTCGTTTTTTGCTGTGCCGATCTTAATTCCCAAGTCTGCCATTCTGGCGAGTGATGTGAATTCACTGCCACCAAAGTCCTCTATCCTTCCCATTTCTCTGAGGGCATTAATAATATCAGCATGATCCATAGGCTGACCGTCGGTAGTGATAGCGGATCCAGCCAACCTGTCAGCTCTTTCATTTCCATCGACGCCTGCATATCCCGGAACAAAAATAAAGGTGACTCCACGCACAGTGGACTTCTGTAATGATTCAAGCCATTGTCTTCACACTGAACCTGCCTGAACCCTCCGGATCATACTCATTGAATCACTGAGTATACATACGCGGTTGTATTTTTGTGTTTCAAGCCAGGCAAACGCTTGCGTCACTGCCATCACCTCCATCGTCATGCTGCTGGTTGTCATGGAGAAGGCGCCGTTGGCTTCTTTGACTGTTCTGTGAAGACATCTTTAACATCAATTAGCAAGTCGTTTACTGAACGTAACTCTCGTCAAGGCACTCATGGAATCTCCCCGTGTTTAGCCACTTCTCCAGCCCTATGTGGTTTCTTAGCCGATGAATCTTCAATGTCTAAAAATCCTCTTCACGGAGGTCTGTCTCTGCCTCTGTTTCCGAAAACTGTGCCCTCCGTTGCCGTTTTCTCCATGCCACTGTGAGGTTTGTTTTCTTCTTAAAGTCCATGCCGTGTGGCGTTGGTAGTCATGTCTATCGACAACCTTCTGTCCCTTGTACTTTCAATCAACTCTGACACAGATGATCCTTCATTCCATGATGTCAAACTGTTCAGCATCTTTTCTCTTTCGCCTTCCTCTGCCTCTCCTCCCCTCTAGCATTCCTACTCTCACGACGTACTCCAGTTTTCTCCCTTTCATCACATGACCAAAGAACGTAGATTGTCTTTTTCTGATGTGGGCAATCAGTTCTCTTTGTGATGCTTAACTTGGATAAAATATCCCATCTTTTGGGACAGGATGCTGTTTGTGAGCCAGTTCTACTCCGTGCTCAGATCATGTAGGTAGGAAGTCAGTGTTGACACCAAACAATGCAAATATATAACCTAAAGGATAAGACACTTTTCTTTACTTGTGTTAACGAATTCCCAGTATAAATTTCACCAACTGAATACCATCTTTTTCGGAAATACATATAAATTCCAAAGCTAAGATGGAATCCTAATTTATATTTTATTAAAACGACGTTCTTGATACTTAAGTGAAACTGTTAACCAGATTTTGCAACGAATGCACGAACATTCTACAAATATAAAAAGAAGTAACGAATAAAGGCGAGAGGAGAGTAGGGGGAAAAAGGAGGCGGGGTGAGAGAGGGGGAAATTAAGTCATCCTGTAGAGTTTTATACATATACATTTCAAAATCTCCTTTTCTTTAAAAAGTTCGAAACGTTTGTTAAAATCACGGTTAACCGGAGGTGTGGGAGAGAAGAGCAGAACGGCTTTACCAGACGCAAGGGCGTTAATTCTCGTCAGATGTTGCGTTTGGTATTGTCGTTCCTGGGCTGTTCTATCGTTTAGTCTCAAGTTTACGATCCCCACGCTCGTTCAGCGGGACGGCTGATCGGTTTGTCAGTTGGCGGGTAAGAAGGTGAGCAAAGAGATTGTGGAGGGGAACAGGGTGCCTACTGCCTGCAAAAAATCCGCAGAAGCCAGGGTTTGCCTCTCATTAACCGATGATCTTCAGGGTTAGCAATGAGTCGAAATGTATTTCTCGGCGTGAAACTGCTTAAGAGTCGACGGCACCACCGAACGGGGACTACAAATAAAACCTTCAGACAATTAGACAAAGAAGAAAATGGCGATCCCCGAAACACTTAAGTATAAATTCATGCAATCAAACCACGATGTGGCAAAAGTCAATACGTGAGGCGAATTCTTTTCGAGACTGACAGAAACATATTCATTAAACGCAGATTGTGTGTGTGCGTACGTGTCTGTCTGTCTGTACGCACGTACGTACGCACTTATCATGTCTGTCTGTCTGTCTGTCTGTCTGTCTGTCTATCTATCTATCTATCTGTCTGTCTGTCTGTCTGTCTGTCTGTCTGTCTGTCTTTCTGTCTGTCTGTCTGTCTGTCTGTCTGTCTGTCTGTCTGTCTGTCTGTCTGTCTGTCTGTCTGTCTGTCTGTCTGTCTGTCTGTCTGTCTGTCTGTCGGTCGGTCGGTCGGTCGGTCGGTCGGTCGGTCGGTCGGTCGGTCGGTCGGTCTGGTCTGTCTGTCTGTCTGTCTGTCTGTCTGTCTGTCTGTCTGTCTGTCTGTCTGTCTGTCTGTCTGTCTGTCTGTCTGTCTGTCTGTCTGTCTGTCTGTCTGTCTGTCTGTCTGTCTGTCTCCCCTGTCTGGGTCGCATACATCATGTGCTAACTCATTGAACACATTTAGTACTCTACAATAATATCTCCCTTCTCTTACCCCCTTTCTAACCACATTAACCAGACAGCACCCATGCATACATTTAACCACCCATCTCACTGCACACCCCCATCCACTAGCAGACATCCCTGTAGACTTTCATTAACCCTTCTATCGCCCGGCTAGCTCAGCCAGAAAAAGGACTCACCAGGGGGTCACTGCAGTTGTGATTCATTTCAGAGGACGCGTGAAAACCATCACAGCGCCAGCTGCAACCACCACATTAGCGGAATTGTTCACGTCACTGGAGTGAAGGCACGACTGTGGATTGAGGATGCCGCCGGCTCCACGTACTAGCAGTGATCATCGGGCTTGTAAATATGGCCATTAGTTAGTTCCATGAAAAGCTACAGGAACACAAATAGAGAGGAAGGAAGGGAGGAAAGGAGGGTGGTGGAAGGAGAGAATGTATACTATTGATTTGAGGCGGAATAGCTTGGGTGTTTTAAACTAATCTGAGAATGAGGTGTGGAAACAGTGGGGGGGGGGGGGGGTGTGCAGACTGAGAACCTACATGTTTAATGAATTCTTCTTCTTCTTCTTCTTCGCGTTCACCAGCTGTACACTCTGGCGGAAGGTTCTGGCTGCTCGTCCACTACTGAACTGCAGTCTTGCTCCAGAACCTGAGTGTTGCGTGTGCATCAGTTTTACAGATCTCATTCTCTTGAATACAGACTTTGGTTCCTTGCCTCTCCGGCAGATGCACTCCAACTTCAAAGGAAGCTCCCCAATTAGTCGACTCTTACGACATGCTTTTGGGGAGGCAGTGGGTCTATTCTAGTTTTCCCCACAATGGGACCCCGGAACCCACACAGGGGTGTCTAATGAATTTGGGGACTATACGTTTTTTTTTTTCATTATTCTGGTAGGGTGTGGGGATTGAGTGGGGGGGGGGGGGCGAGCAGGGGGCGACATGGCCTCGATGTGCGATGTAGGATTCTCATTTGAGAAGATATGGCGTGTGCGGATCAAGGTGTGGGATCTTACAAGTTTAAACAAATGTGGGGATGATACGCCCTTACGTAGGGTAAACAGACGACCCGTTTTCACCAGGATAATCCCGTTTTGTTAAGCTGTCCCGTTCCTACTCCGGGACAACGCCAATTGTCTTTTTTTTATATAAAATTCTAGGGACTATTTCTAGAACAGATGCTTTTAATATTTGATTTACGTTAATGAGAAGTTTCATTGTATTTTTTTTTTCACTGCAGTTAAAGAGCATATTGTTTCGTTTATTATTTCTTGGTTGGGATTTGAAGACCATTGTCGAGGAATGACCCTTTCACACGGGTGACCTGGAAAAAAAAAGCAGGGCTGGGTTTAAACTGTCTTGCTTGCGATGTCATATTTTCAGCTTGAGATATTAGGATCGCCTCGCAGTCAGGTTTAGCCAACTACGCTAGCGAGCCGGGCAGTAAGAATATTAATTAAAGAGAAATACAGGTAATTATGAAAGTAGACTAAACCCAGCGATTTATCGAGCCTATCTTCACTTGTTTCTTCTTGTGTGTAGGTGACTTAAATAGGCGGGTAGCCCGTTGTATGATGGTTTACAGCTAGGTTGTGATATCTAGGCAATTCTGCCCAACACAAACTGATTTTAGCAAAGGCATAAATAGTGCATGCTTGTTAAGAAGTCACTGAATATACCCTGCCCCTACCCCCCTCCACCTTTCCACTATCGCTCCCTAACGGAGCACCAGAGCTCATACGGCGAGCAGGAAGCGTATGCTACCAGATTCCTGTTTTTGTTGACCAATCGGCACTCGACGGCTGATATGGTCAGTTTCATCCGCGCCACCGCTATCTGAGTAGTAATCGATATATGTAAATGTCTGCCTCGCAGAAATCGAGGTGCCTCCAACCAGTTCTCACTCGCACATTCTGCAAGACCTTCACCGGCTGATCCTCCTTGGTTTGGCCACGCGAGCTCACCCCTCCCAACATCCCATATTCTCATCACTCACCCGAGGGCGAGTGAGCCCAGACCTGCCTTAGACGACGCCTATCACAACATCACGTGACCTCTGGTGGGGGACTAGCCAGTCCAAAATGGGAGGGGCAGTGTGGTTCATGCACTGTCACCTAATCACGAGTGATGGCCTAATTAAATAATTTACCCTGTTGAAATGGGAGGAGCCACATTAAAATTCAGTTTTGGTAATCAATGGAGGCGTGGCTTCAGCGCAACTGTCCGCTGAAGTGACAGGCTCAAAGTTCGGTTGTCGTGTGAACTAGTGCAGTGTGTTTATTGCATAAACCCAAAGAACAGAAATGGAAAAGCCTGGAAGAAAATAAAAGAAGACACTGAAATATCATAACAGGGTACACATAAATAATGCAACATACAAAATTGAAAAGTATGTGTTTCTTTTTCCCAACTGCTTTTGCTGTCCAATGTCAACAATCGCTATGGAAACGGCGGCCATAGTAAATAGCTCTGAATTGCTCTGTGGGTTGCGCGTTAGTCCAGAGGTTAGAGAGCTTGTCTGCTGACCTGTAGGACTTGCGTTCGAATCCACACAAAATACGAATCATTTTGTTTTTTAAATAATTGACGTGAGCTCCCCGGTTGATCCAGTTTAAAGAAGGTACCAGCAGGGCTTTGTTTTCCTGGTGGGGAAAAAGGTGCCGGTACTCACCATAGAGTGTACACAAAAGTGCCAGTGCTGCCTAAATATGTTTATTATAGTAGTTTAGAAAAAAAAATAACGCACCTCTGTTTTACAGATCTCGCTTATTTGTATGCATACTTTTGGTTCCTCTCCTCTAATGCTGATGTACACCATCTTACAAGTAAACACTAGTAATGAATAGTCTTGTACGATATGCTTTATGTGTGAGAGGGGAGCACATCGGATCTATTCTACACCCCCTCTCATTTCCACACAATAGGGCCCCAGAAACAACACAGGGCCAGTTGAAGTATAAACAGTGGGGCAATGATTGTTTCTGTTTCGTATAATGAGTTACTATGGTCTGTCTTTTTACATTTGTTTGTGGGTAACAGGGTCGCTATGCATTTCATTATTTTGCAACATGATTTTGTTTAAATTAATTATCATTTTGAATATAAATTAATGTGCTATTAGAAAATATTTAAAAAATGAAAATAATAATATATAGCACACTAATTTATCTTAAAAATGATAATTAATTTTAAAAACGTGTTGCAAATTAATGAAAATGTTGTTTAATTTGTGTATAAATCTACTCAATAAACATAGTGAAAACCTGTAGTTTAATTTGTGTATAAATCTACTCAATAAACATAGTGAAAACCTGTAGTTTAATTTGTGTATAAATCTACTCAATAAACATAGTGAAAACCTATAGTTTAATATGTGTATAAATCTACTCAATAAACATAGTGAAAACCTATAGTTTAATATGTGTATAAATCTACTCAAAAACATAGTGAACTCACACCTGCCACTCGGAGTTGCACAAAAACTGGGAATTTCCTTTGACCTGGATGGCCTTATAAAAAGCTATAGTGGGCCGTGGGTTAAACTCATCTGCGTTGTCCCGTTTCCAGCAGAAGATGTTATAGTCACCCTGTCTTTAAGTGAGCAAATGGTTTTATTTACTATCTTTGTATGTAATTTAGTATCTGCTCTGTGCCGATTTCTCTCTTATGATTTCATTCCAAACTGTACCTCTTCAAGTTACTCCATTGACCGTTTTCAGACACCCCTTTTCAAATAGTTGGGAGTCGCCGTGGTCTAGCGGCTAGACGCTTGCCCGCGAATCGGAATGTCGTATGTTCAGGTCCTTACGGTACCGGACATTTTTTAAATGAACTTTGGCTTCCATGCCAAGACCCAGCCTTGGATAGGTATCAGTTGGAGTCCTGGGAAGTAAAGGCGACCAGTGTTATGCTGACCACATCACCCGCCAAATAGCGATTTGGTCGATAAAATCTAGGTCTAGCCTCATATGCCCAATACGCATGGAGGCAAGGAAAGTAAAAGTAAAGTAAAGGGACCCTTTTCCATTCTTATAAGCGTAAAGGGCATGTAGGGCTAAACCTATATTTTTATAGACCAATCAGCACAAGATGGTGATGTGGTCAGCATCACGCCGGCTGCCTCTACTTCCTGGGACTTCACCCGATACCCACTCAAGACTGGGTCGACTTGGGAGCCAAGGTCAATTTTTTTTTCAAGTCCGGCTCCACCAGGTAGCGAACCCACGACCTTCCGATCCGCGACAAGCGTCTAACGACTCAGGTGTGCAAAAGGCCCTTTATCATTTCCGTTGTTCGTTAACGGAGCAATGTTTATTTGCATGAGTCAGTCCACTGATGACTAACTCTTTCTTGTTTATTTCTCCCAGCGCCATGTTGGTTTATTTATAAGGTCACTAAGATGGAGTCACCTTGACATGTCAAGATTGCAGAAAGCAATGAATGTAAAATGTGAATGAGTAACTAGATAGAAGCAAAAACGAAACAAAAGAACACTTCGCCGAAGCAATTGTTTCTGACAATAAACAGAAAACAGGAACAATAAAATTAACAACATGCTATCCGATTAATAACAATAATAACATTAATAATTGTTATAATAATTAGCAATGAGCAATACGTTTAAAAAAATATTTGTTTCATTATTTTCTGAAATATTATTCTCAGGATAAAGAACTAGTTTTTGTGTTATCCAATCATTTTGTTTCGTTTTTGTTTAAAACCGCTGATGGTTTTGTTTAGTTAACAGACAGTGTATGTTTTTCATGACGGTTAAATTGGGCAGTACTGTCTTTATGTCTGACAGACAAATTTTAAATAAACACAGTCTGCAGTATCTGATAAGGTGTGGCAAATGGCAGACCTAATATGCCAGCCGTCTTAAAAGCGTTATGGGGAGAAGCAGTGCACCCATCCGAGCCTACACAACCATTCATAGACAATTAGTGTGAAATTAGGATCTATCAGTGAGTGGTGATGTGGTGAAGTGGAGCCTTTTACTCTGCGTTCTGAAGGTTGTGGGTTCGATTCACACCTGTATCATAAAGTTCGCGTTTGCAGTTTTAACCGAGATCCACGGGATCGTTGCCAGAGCCAAGTAGTTCGTTCTTAAATGAGACGCCTAAACAGGCAGCTAGCCGTTTTTGTACAGAGAGGCCGAATTACGTGGGATAAAACCCGGTGCGATGAAGTCGATTATCTCCACCTAACCTCACAATAGGACACTAATTCTCTTGGGGGCGCCTGAGAATCTGCCCCACGCTCCAAGGCACGAAGACATCCAGGCCTCTTCGCGTTCATCGACTGTAACTTCCAACGGAAAGTTCTGGTTGTTCGTTCTCTTCTAGATTTTGGTCTTGTTTCAGAATTTTGATTTTTAACTGTAAATCCGTTTTATAGATCTGCAGTCCGACTTCGAAGTAAACACTCTAATTGGTAGCCATTTTTTAAATGAAGCAGTGGGTTATTTCCCCCAGCCGCTGTCCAAATGGGAATCATAGAAACATCACAGAGAGAACGTGTTCAAATACATGATGGTGACTGTCCGTAATTATGCTAGCTATTCTTTATTGTTTCTGTGAGTAAGTAAGTTTTACCCCACAAGGACAACACACATGACTATCAACACCCGGTGACACAAAGTGCCACCATGCGGATGGATCACCCGAGAAGAGGTCCCGCAAACCCCCGTTCATCCGTTAGGTTGTATAAGACCCCCCCCCCCTTCCCCGGCAACTGACTGGGTGGGGCTTTAAAATAACGAAAAATTGCCTCTGACAAGAGAACGACAAATATTAAGCTAATATTTTCCTATAAATTCCACCCTTCTCCTTCTTGTGCCTGTAGTATGCGAGGTTGACATCTCGGGGATGACAATCAAACAGGTACACATTCACATACTCCTCATTTAGCTGTGAAACTGACAGGTGTTTGAGGGAAAGGAGAGAGGGAGGGGGAGGGTAGATCGATGATCTCATTCCATGATGAAAGGATATCTTCATAGACGGACGTATCTACTGGTGAAATAAAGGATAGATTCATTAATGGAGTGATGCATCTATGTTTGGCTATAGATGTATAGTTTATCTCTGAGGAAGTAGGGGGAGAGATAGGGAAAGAAGGACAACAGACAGGCCCGCTCCCCGTGTGGGTTCCGGGGCCCTGTTATAGGGACAACAAGAATAGACCCACTTCCTATACAAAAGCATGTCGTAAGAGTCGACTAACTTTGAAGTCGGAGTGCATCTGCCTGAGAGACAATGAGCTAGCTGTCTGCATATCTGTAAAACGGACACACACGCAACACCCAGGTTCTGGAACAGGACTGCAGACTAGAAGTGGATGAACAACCAGAACTTTCCGCAAGGGCATATAGCTGGTGAACGCGAAGAAGAAGAAGACAAGCGCTCGCGCGCGCGCGCACACACACACACACACACACACACACACACACCCACACAGATAGAGATAAAGAGAGAGGGGCAGGGGAGAGGGGAGTCCTGCGGTTTTTTGTTTCCATCTACGCAGCAGGAGGGAAAACAATAGAGGCGATAAGAATAAAACATATGTGGCACCAAAGAAAGAAACGCTTATTGAACCATTAATAACACAAACAAGATTATCCAGACTTCAGTTTGGGAGAATATCAATGACAGATTAACATAATTTTGATGACTAACTCAGCTGATCATATGAATTTACAAATTAATATGGCATTAAACAGAAACGAAAAAGCAACCCTAATGAATCTTTACGAAATTAAACAAAGTACAGAAATGGTACCCACAAATTATTCGTGTAAAATGTGTTATCATGACAAAGGACAAATAAAAACAGTAAACTCGCACAAGAAATATGTGAAATTTTGCATTATTTGATCAAATACGGTGAATACATTAATAATTATTGTTGAAGAAACAGAAATTAGCATAGTAATGAAGAACTAAGTGAATTAACACAACAAGTTTAACTGCAAATTACTTATTAAATAATGGGTCCGTTAATGTAATAGACAGATGAATTTAGCATGTGTTTTGTCTAGCTATCGTTGTTGTAAGTTCATTTGTTCCGAATTATTAGTTTGTTTAAATTATTCATTTTTTTAACCCCCCCCCCCCCCCCCCCCCCCCATTTTTTTTCTGCGATGTATGATTTTAATTGTGTTTTCTTCTTTTTCATCATCTGTATCTTTTTCTGATAATAATAATTCTTGTGTGTGTGTGTGTGTGTGTATACATTGTCACTAATAAGTATAGTAAACACGATAATGAGAAGAAAAAGCAAGGAGTGTAAGAGAGAGAGGGGGAGAAAGGGAGAGAGAGAGAAAGAGAGAAAGAGAGAGAGGCAGACAAGCATACAGACGATAAGACAAAGAAAAGACATTAGAGGGAGATGTGAGCGGGAAAAAAAACTATACGTGCGCTTTCTTGAGCTATTAGACCTTGGCCCAAATAAGTTTAAGTATCTGTGTATACTTCTTCTTCTTCTTCTTCTTCTTCTTCTTCTTCTTCTTCTTCTTCTTCTTCTTCTTCTTCTTCTTCTTCTTCTTCTTCTTCTTTTTCTTCGCGTTCACCGGCTGTAAACTCCGGAGGAAAGCTCTGACTGTTCGCCTACTTCTGGACTGCAGTCCTGTTCCAGAACCTGGGTGTTGCGTGTGCACCCGTTTGACAGATCTGACTAATTTTTATGCAGACTGTTGGTTTCTTGCGTCTCAGGCAGATGCACTCCGACTTCAAAGGAAGCTACCAATAAGTCGACTCTTACGACATGCTTTTGGGTAGGCAGTGGGTCTATTCTTGTTTTCCCTATAATAGGCCCCTGGAACCCACACGGGGATATCTGTATATGTATGTATATTTATGTATATGTGTGTGTGTTTGTGGCTGGAAATAAATTCCACATTCCTGCCCACACGACGACAAAACACCCTGTAGCAACATTGACCTTTCCACGTGTGGGTTCCATGGTCCCATTGTGGGGAGAAAAAGCATAGACCCGCTGATCTTACGGCCCCCGCCCCCACCTCCCCCTCTCCCCCACTATCATGTAACAAAAGTCGACTTATTATTAGCGTTTCCTTCGAAGTCGAAGTGTACCTACCTGAGAGGCTTTGAACCAAGTCTTAAATCTAATTCTTGAAGCAAGACAGCAGTCCAGATGTGGACGAACAACCAGAACCTTTCCAAGAAATTTATATGTCTATTATTTGCATATGTATTTTCATAACGTTAACCACTAGCCCATGCTCAACACTCAAAGAAAAGTCGACATGGATGTACAACGAGACGGTCACTCGTTCCATCGGAATTTAAACTCTGCACTTGCTGCTGAAGATAGGGCTGGAGCGCTTATGGGAATGTCCCGAATAGGGCGATGTCTATTTGTAAAACAACAATCTACAGTATTCGACATTCAGCATTAACCCCAAGCATAAACTTGACAAAACAGACCACAGAATCATCATATATGTGCACGTTCACTATAATTCTTTGCATTATCTAATAACGGGCACAAATCTATCTCCCCTCTTTCACAACCGTTATCACAGGCAGCCATCTTTGACCAAGTTCAGCAATTTGCCTTTCCGGTTGCCGTTTGATCTTCACGAAGTAAACATGATATTCAACTCACAACTGCTGATGCCCTTGCCTCGGCCTTGCTCCCAATTATCTCCCATGAACTTATCTAACAAGATACACAATTAAGTTAATTGCTTTATGAATACATTTTGATGTAAATGCGAAAATATCAAGTATATAACGAGCAAATAACCCAGTGTCAATAAAATAACGTATGCGAAAAGAATCAATTACATGTTGCTCCCAACGAAGTTAGTGTCAGTGCCACAGACAGAGGGTTAATAATATTGTCACATATATATTGGCGATAAAATGAAAGCCATGAATTAACCTTTGGAGACCCAGAGGCCACCCTTTGCCTCCGATATTGCCAGCGTCTTTATTACTCTCTGTTGATTATTTTGTTTTGTTCATTGCTGCTTGCAAATGTATAACATTAACATAGTTATGACAATAAGTTACGATCCTCTTTTTTTAAAGGTTTTTCTCTTCCCCCCCCCCCCCCCCCCCCCCCCCCACCGCCTCCCCCCTTACAGATAAATGCTTTTGTTTATCTTTTTATACAGATGTGAGAGTTGAAACTCTGCAAAAATGACAAGAAGGATTCAGGCTTTCAAATATAAAAGCTTTAGTACAGATTTTACTATTTAGCTGTTAAGAACATAAAGCTAACACATATGTAAAAGACCCACACACACACACACAGACACACACACACACACATACACAAGATTTGCAGGACATCAGGAACCTCTTCTGGCCGTAGTGAAACGTCGCAAGCCAGTTTAATTCAGAGGCGTGATGAGACATGATTCCATTGCAAAGGCTGCACCAAGGAACACTGGGTGGGGGCTGGAGGGGGTAGTCGAAGAAAAGGAGGGCAAAGAGCAACCTGAAATGACAAGATGAAGAAATTGACTAGACTAAATTACTATACACTTGTTAAACACGCAAAAAAAAAAAAAAAACACACACACACACACACAAAGATGGCGTGTTTTGTGAGCTACAGCTTTCATCGATACACCTCCACGACCGTAGGGGGTCAAGGGACCCCTCTATCATCCCTCCACTCCTTACTCCAGCTTGTGATTGCCTTCTCCGTCAAATTCCTTATTCTAATCTACAAATTTTCCCCTTTTTCACACCGACCCTGTGACTTCTACTGCAAGGACATTGTAGTTGTAGCCGAGGTCGGAACTGGAGTCACGCGACTTGGCCACGAGTGCTACTTATAACGCGTAATTAATAACTCGTCACCCGACCTGCTGTTTTGTCTGGCAACTCCAGGCTTCACTTGCCACTTGTAGCTTCAGCGTCTTGGTACGACTCGTTTTTCGCGGCCATCCACCGTGAGGTTTGGTTATTCCATTTCCCCCCCCCCCCCCCCTTTTTTTTTCCCCCACCTCTCCTAACTCCAAAAGATTTATTTTTAAAATGATAATGAAAATGAGTGTTCTAACTTTTCAGTTTTCCGCAAATTTATTAAAACAAAAGTGTCTTCAATATGATACGATTGTGTACAATCGGTTCAGCTATTTACATACAAAATCCAAATCTAACAGTTATTGACAGTTCTCCTTCTTCTGCGTTCGACATCAGTCATGCTAAACATTGAATCCCGTCTGGGTCACAAATAGGATTGTGCGTTTAAGGTCGCCACCGGTCCCCCATAGCTTCTCTTGCAATGTGGCTCCTTTGGGCCAGATCCATAGTCTTTGCTGGGAGAGGTTAGGGCAGTACTGTAGTATATGCTCAGGGATCTGTCTTTCTGCTCCACACTGGTGATGTGGGCAATCAGTTCTCTTTGTAGGTCAGTTTCTTTCAAGACATCCTCATTGCTCTTTTTATCTGTCTAAGGTATTCTCACCATTCGTCGATGAAACCATTTCTCTACAGCTTTAAAATAATTTTTCTCCAATCTACCAACTGTCAGTGATTCACTTCCATATATCAGGATTGGATTTATACAGCTTTTAAGAATTATCTTTCTCGTCTCGACGTCCATAAAGAGTTAATGTCTTCCAAGGGCACAGTGGCTTTTATCAAATACAGACATTCGCAGGTTTGTTCTTTTCTTTAGTGATAGCTTATCTTTCACATCTGCTAGGTTTGGCATTTTGATGCCAGAATCAATTATTTGCAATATGGTTGGCTGGTTTATTCGTTGGATGTTTGGTCGATTGCCTGGTTGGCTGGTTTATTCGTTGGATGTTTGGTTGGTTGCATGGTTGGCTGGTTTATTTGTTGGATGTTTGGTCGATTGCCTGGTTGGCTGGTTTATTTGTTGGATGTTTGGTTGGTTGCATGGTTGGCTGGTTTATTCGTTAGATGTTTGGTTGGTTGCATGGTTGGCTGGTTTATTCGTTGGATGTTTGGTCGGTTGGCTGGTTAGCTTCAAAGAAAACATCCGTAAATAGTTAACTTACGACATGCCTGCTGGGGAAAGTGGGCCGATTCTTTTTGTTCCCCCACAATGCGGCCCTGGAATCCGTACGTGGGCTCTTTTATTCAAAGCAAGATCCACTCAGTTTTCTTGTATTTTGCCTTTCTAATGCTGCATTTATATCTATTGTTTAATTAATTGTGTACCATTGATGTACAATGTAATCAATCAATGCTTGACATCAAATTAGTTTCTTTAATGTTTATGAATGCATACAATCAATGAGCTGCTGAAATACATTCTTATTATTTACCTTTCAGGTGAGAAACCATTCAAGTGTGAATATGAAGGATGTGACCGCAGATTTGCCAACAGCTCGGACCGGAAGAAGCATTCGCACGTGCACACCAGCGACAAGCCTTATAATTGCAAGGTCAAAGGTTGCGACAAGTCATACACTCACCCCAGCTCGCTCCGGAAGCACATGAAAGTTCACGGAAAGACATCTCCGGTGTTGGACGGGTACGACTCGGATCCTGACAGCCCGTCCAGTGAATCCAACCACGCAGCTAGTCCGGCCACCGTGCCGTCGCCGTCAGTAACTTCGCCACCTGTCTCCCAGCAACAGTCGCTGACATCGCAACAACACCAACAGTCAAGTCGGCAACAGCAACAACAGCAGCAACAGCAGCAGCAGCAGCAGCAACAACAACAACCACACCGGCAGTCTGTATCACAGCCTTTACACCCCACCCCAGCCATAGCCCCTATACATTCCTCGTCAGGCCATTTAATCTCCAGTCCCACATCCCTGTCCCATCTGTCCCATCACCCTAACCCACTATTATCCCACCACCCACATCATCCACACCCGCACCATCCCACGAGCCTTAGCGAGTGGTACGTTTGCCAGAGCAGCGGTTCCATGCCCACCCCTCCTAGCGACCACTCTCCTCTCTCATCTCTTGGACACATCTCATTACATCCACCCCAAATCCTCCAGTACACATAACACCCAAGAAACTACCCGCACACCCAGTACAAAATATTCCAGTGCGAACTATTCCTGCGAAGATTCACGCCTGTGACGTCTTCGGGGTCAAGATAGCAGACATACTAACCATCTTCTCACTGGAACCATCTGTAGAAGCACTTTGTTGTAGCTGCTGCAATCAAAGCACTCAACACTGTGAGAATGCCCTATGTGCAATGACATCGATTGTGCTGGATAACTACATGGTTACTGGCGAACGTTTCGCATCACGCATTCCTGGTGAACTTATAGTGACCGTTTCCAACTTTGCAAGTGACTTACCAAGCTGGCAACTTTCATACACCCGACAGCAAAACAAGTCTCTGACGGCCATTTACAAGTTACCTCCAACTGGGCAATCCTTTTCACTTCAGCGGAAATTCCCGGTTTTCAAATCCGATTCCTGTGTGGAAGGGGTCACTTTCATTATTGCAGTCTCATTCTGATGACAACACAGTGAGAATTTCATAGCAGTGCACGAACCCCTCAGCACTGGCAAGGATCAAACAATTTAATTTCAGCATGAGGAAATCTATGGTATATCCAAAGCCCTGGAGTCAGAAAGGTAAACCTGAAAAGAAACACAACTCTTCCGCTCCTCTGAAATAATGGATAATTTGACCACGTCAAAAAAAAAAAATGTGTGAAAATCATCCCATAATTTGCTTCATTATAAACTACTATGAAATTACCCCTATCTAAAAATATTCCTGAGACATCAGAGGTACCGCAGTGTGGACAGTCAAGTAAGCGTTTCGGTACAAATATCTTCATCAGTTTGCGGCGAAAACGAAGACATTGTTAAAAGTTGGACAACTATAACATGAACAATCACAAAACAATTATAAGACAGGCGGAATCAATAAGTGACAATGGGCTTGTAAAGACAAACATAAAAGGTGCAATGTAATCAAATAATGTAATTAATGACCAAATGATGTTCCTAAACATGTCCAGGTAACGTTTGTTTATTCCTTTACTTCAATTTCAAGAATAATAAATAATATAATGTGTGAATGGGGCCTGCGGGAGGGTAGTTATCTGCCTGCAGACTGAAGGTTTTGGGTTCAAATTACGCTCATATTGTAATAATTGATATAGTTTACCAGGACGCCCTAGCCTGAGATTAAAGACAGGAAATTCCTAGAAAAGTCAAGGCAGCCGGTAAGACGTTGACCACATCACCTATTGCCTGCCAAATGGTCTATAAAAAACATGAGCCTGGAGTCATATGTCCGATGTTCGTTCGTGTGAATACTTTTTTTCTTTCTAACTTTTGTTTTCTTTCCAGTCTAGAAATAAGCAGCCTTAAACGAGAAATTCGTGAAATACGCAGGTTGTAAAGAGAAATTCTGGGGAATACGCAGGCTTTAAATGGAAATTCGTGAAATACGCAGGCGTTAAAGGGAAATTCGTGGAATACGCAGGCTGTAATGGATAATTCGTGGAATACGCAGGCTGTAAAAGTAAATTCGTGGAATATGCAGGCTGTAAAGGTAAATTCGTGGAATACGCAGGCTGTAAAAGTAAATTCGTGGAATACGCAGGCTGTAACGGGAAATTCGTGGAATACGCAGGCTGTAACGGGAAATTCGTGGAATACTTGCCAGCTATGTTAGATCAAGAAATATGGGAGAAGTAGACGAAGAAGAAATCACAAGAAAACACAGGAATTATTCAAGTAGACTAGAGATCCGAACCTACCACTGGAAACTCCCTTCATCTTCTTAAGCAATAAATGATGGCTATTTGAGGGCAAATATAGTGCGTAGTAGCTAGAGGCTCGCCGGTTGACGTCCGTTTTTTTTCCTCTCCTCTGAGCGCCGAGTTTCGGAAAGATCCCCTCGTCACTCCCAGTGGGGCAATAGAAAACCACTGAATGTAAAATTTGCCTAGACAAAACTGCAACTGACAAACATTGCTGCGGTTGCTTTTGCAACTTTCTGTAAAGGAAACGCAACTAATTTTCCATGTGGGGCTTTATTTTGGGAAAACATAACAGACCCACTGCCTCTTAATAAGCATGCCGTAAGAGGTTACTATTACGGATGTTTCCTTCGAAGTTGGTGTGCATCTACATGAGAAGCGAGGAACCAACAGTCTACGCATAAAAAAAGCCACATCCGTAGCACGAATAAGCAAGCAAAGGTTACGTTCTGGATTAAAATCAAAGTGCAGTAGTGAAACATCTAAGAAGAAAAAAAAAAGGGGGGGGGGGGGGGGGGGGGGGGGGGGAAATGGGCGATACACATAGAAAAGTTGGCTACTTATTTCCTCCTCACTTTTCGTCATGAGTTAGTTTCTATAAAGTTCTGAGAATTATACGATACTTCTTCTTCTCTTTTAGCTTTACTGTTGGAACATTTGTGTTGTGGTTTACAGATTGTCTGTTAAGTCTGTGCTTTCGGCCCAACACAGCCGAAGTCTACAAATCTCTATTTCGTCGACTTTTACAACATAAATTGTAAGCGATAGTTGGTCTATTCTTGCTTAGGTGAATGGACAGGGGCAAAAGGGGGGGGGGGGGGTGCCTATCGCGGAGTGGCCAGCCAACCGTTTACCTGGTGTTCGGAAGGTCGCGTGTTCATTTCACGGCGGCAGCGTTTGGACTCACGAGTGCAATTTTTGTGTGTGTGTGTGTGGTTTAACAAAGACCCCAAATTTTCTTTCCCGGAGCTTCGATGTTAGTGGTTTGGAACAAACATTCTGCACACAAATAAGCCAGATCTGTAAAAGGGATGTGCACGCACAATTCAATTTCTAGAACAAGACTTAACTCCAGAAGCGGAAGAACAACCAAATCTCTCCGCTGGATTTGACAGCCAAGGAGGTAACGGACCAATCAACGCCCGAGGGGCATCAGGAAAATGACCCAAGACTCATTTGTTTAGACCAATCGACACTCAGTTGGTGATGTGGTCAACATCATGCCGGCCGCCTTTACCCCCCCCCCCCCCCAGAATATTACCTGGTACCCATTTTAGACTAGGTCGACGAGGGGAACATTTTATTTTTAAAAAGAAATCCCATTTGATTAGAACCCAAAACCTTAACGCCGGCAAGCGAGCCTCTAGCCACTAGCCATGTATAATAAGAACGCTACTAGCACCATGGGCCGGACTTTTTTTTAAAAAATGACCTTGGCTTCCAGGTTGACCCAGTCCTTGAGTGGGCACCGGGTGCAGTCCATGGAAGTAGAGGCGGCCGGCGTGTTGCTGACATCACCCATCTTGTGGCGATTGGTCTATACAAATATAGGTCTAGCCCTATATGCCCTATAGGCCTGAAGACGTGGAAAAGGGTCCTTTACTTTACTTTATTACTGGCACCATTGGTATTGCAACTCTGGACTGGCTGCTGAAGATCGTGACGAAGCACTAAGGGGAATACCCCGAGCGCTGTGATGTCGGTTCTTGAATCAACTCAACTCAACCCTCTACCTATGATCGATCAGCTCTCCATACCACTATGACAAACAACACATAACGGCCTGCTGCTAAATCGCCTGTAGCTAGGACCGAACCTGACACCCTAGAATTACATGCAATGAGCGTTTGAACCGACTGAGCCCGAAACGTCGGCAGGGGAGAAGGATCGAATAATTTTTTTCAGAACATCCTAGAAAATTTACTATGAGGCAAAATGGCGAGGAAAAGAACCATTCATCCTATCTCATTATGTGGTGACAAAGAGTAAAGTATAGGTCCCTTTAGGCGCATTGGGAATATAGGTAGGGCTAGACCTTTGTCTTTATACACCAATAGGTAATTGGTGGGTGATATGGTCAGCACGACGCCGGCCGCCTTTACTTCCCAGGACTGCACCTGGTACCCACTTAGGGCTGGCTTGACCTGGAAGTAAAGGTGAAGATAAGTTGAAGAAAAAAAAAGCCCGGATCCGCCAGGACGCGAACCCACAACCTTGCGATCCGCAGGCGGGCGTCCAGCCGCCAACGCCACTGTCACTCCCATTACTTGGCCAAGAATATGCGAATGTCCATCACTTACACCCCAACAACCAAATCTGTTTTGTGGCTTAATTTATCTGACCTGATTGTGTGTAGTGTTTGTTACTGAAATCTTTAAGGGAAAAAAGTCATATGATATTTGCAAATCTTTTTATGTCTAGAATAAAGGTTATATTACATTTTACTGTTTGTTTGGTGTAGTTTTATGTTTCATGTGTGCTGTTCCTCTAACTCTTGATCGTTGAATGACAGGTTTGGTGTAGTCTTATGTTTCCTTTGTGCTGTTCTTCTTTCTCTTGATCGTTGAATGACAGGTTTGGTGTAGTCTTATGTTTCCTGTGTGCTGTTCTTCTAACTCTTGGTCGTTGAATGACAGGACTGGCCATGACCAACAATGGCAGTGATTTTTTATAAAGGATAGCAGAAAATGTCTGCATGAAGTTGTGTAAAATGGCTGAAGGTGCAAGAGTTTACTTGTAAGTTTCTATAGGCATAGGATAACCCGTAATAATTTACATCAAGAAAAAAAAAAAAAAACAGATCAAATGGTTCAGACACATTTCAAAACTGTCATCGCCTAGAGCCCCGTCACCTAGACACCGGAAGCCCAGATAGAGGTTGATGACGCAGTGTGCTGATAGATGGAATCTCCTAGGCTATAAACACCAGCATTGAGGTAGCACATACCAAGACTAGCATCCGATATCCTTTAAAAACCTGGGGTTGACTAGGGTGACTAGAGAAGGAGGAGGAGGAGGAGGAGGAGGAGGAGGAGAAAAAGACGTTTATGTGGGTTAAGGTCAGCCTATATTTGGTAATCGTATATCCCCAGCCCACACCGGGTTTCCTCATTGCCCTTTCAATGTCTTATACCCATCCGCCAGTCTTCATCTCTCTATTTTTTCTTTTACTTTCATGCTATTCTTTGTTCTCTCACTCATAGTATCTCGCTGGCACCCCCCCCCCCCCCCCCCTTTTTGCCCCCTGTGTGTGTGTGTGTGTGTGCGCGCGCGTACGCTCGCCAGTACGCACAACTACTATCTTTTTAATTAATAATTTTTTTTTTCTCTTCTCACTCATTTCTACTCTATCACCCCCGCTCCCCACCCCCCCCCCCACATTTTCCTTATCTTTTGTTCACTTACTAGCTCTCTCTCTCTCTCTCTCTCTCTCTATTTCTCTCACTCTCTCTCTCTCTCTCTCTCTCTCTCTCTCTCTCTCTCTCTCTCTCTCTCTGTGTGTGTGTGTGTTTCTTTCCATCTTGTCTAATACCTTATGTAACAATCACGTGCCTTTCCTTTCTTGCCACATATACCTTCGGTCTCTCTCTTCATCACAAATACACGCGCCCACACGTATACACACACACAAACACACGCACACACACAAACACACGCGCACACACGCACGTACACCTGACATTCCAACAAAGTTCAAACAGTAGATGCCATGAAACAAGTTTCAAGAATAAAAGCACAAGCAGAAAGAAAGAAAGAAAGAAAAAGAAACTTCTAAGGATCTATAGAGAAGCCGAGATATACGTGAAGAAAAAAAAATGTGAAAGATAGAAAGGGATCTTAATAATTTGAAATATATAAATAAATATATATGAGGAGAAAAAACAGCCAGCCAGAAACAAAGAATTGTAACTTTTTCTTGGTTCTGTATTTGCTGTCTGAAGTCCTGATACTGAAGTGACCCAGTGACACACTATTAGGATGTCAATCCAACAAAAGCAGATCCTGATCGACGTTCAGCTTTAATAGAAGGTTGTGGACAAATATAGAACGGTCAACAGGATATAGGAGTAAAAGAAAAGAAAGTAATGAAAAAGAAAAAAACAATAGGTCAAAGTTACACAATACAAATAGATGACCACTCAAAATAGTCTGGTAGTCTGGTAGTCTTAGTTTCAGCTTCATAGCAAACGGGTCACCCCATCTTTGTTCCGCTCCTGTGCCAACGAAAAACACACAGAATGTTTATCACAGTATTAGAATTGCAGTTCATCATTGATGGTAGCAGAAGTCGCTAACAGATCAGCAGTTGCCCACGCGATATATTTTAATCACATACGGGCACCACAACACTGCCCGACAAAAATCGCGCCATTTTCTGAATCTACAATTCACACCAACACGTTGGTCACAGTCGAAAATACATTCCAAATGCAATCCGCAGCTCACAGTGTCACGCCATGCATTCAGCTTAGAAGCTGGGTGACGAAACTATATCCAGTCTATAAATGGAGCAAAATTGCATCGGCCACCTTCCGGCAGAAGCAAAAAATTTGCCTCTGTTTCGAACAGTGCCGCTGCCTAACGTCAATTTTGACCGGAAGTAGAAATACAAAATAGAAATACAACAATGAAAAAAGGGGGATGAGCGGAAGGTGGGATACTGGAAGGTAAACAGGAAGATTGTAAGAGAACTGTATGAAAGAATGGACTCCACAACTTGGCAACAACTGACAGGATTGACAGAAAGAGAGCAAGAGGAAGGCAAGGAGACAAATACCTGGATGGCTTGATAAATGGGGCAAGGAAGAAGAAAAAAAAAAGAAAGAACATTGAACTGATTGGTGACTTTCATTATCATCTGATGACGAAACATAACAGCCTACTCTTACCGAAGCGGCACATGATGATGATGGTATGAGAGTATGTGCAATGAGTACTATAACTTTCCATTTTATTTACATAATTAAACCAATCATTTGTGAATCCACAAAGATATTTAGATGCATTTTAATTCGTTGTATAAATCAAAGATCCTAAAATTAAATAATATATGTGTCTAACTAAACTTGATTTTTGCCTTTTTAACCCTGAGAAAAGCAGCCAACCTAACCACACGAGATCGAGTGAATAATGAAACTATCAGGCAAATTGTGGGAACGACACCTTCTACTAGATTCATCGAGAAAGAGCAGATCAAGGGGTTTGGCCATCTCGTTAGAATGCAGCAAGATCAAATACCATCACAAGCACTACATCTCAGAAGTTCAACTACAAGAGCAAGAGGAAAACATGGATCGACAACATTAAAGACACTCTATGCCTTCACGGCATGACAATAGCCAGTGGCAGCCAACGTGAACTGGATCGCAAATTATTCCTCCCCACGATTCTTAACGGCAGAAGTGGTTTATGATGATGATGACGAACCCTCACCGGCTGCAAAATTGTGGACTTTAGTTCTGTTCTAGAGCTTAAGTTTTGCGTGCACTCACGTTCTGCAGATCTTATTTTTTTATGCAGAATGTTAGTTCCCCGTCTGTCGGGCAGATGCGCTCCGACTCCGACTTAAAAGAAAACCTCTCGGTGAGCTGTAAGTAAAGTAACCGTCCCTTTTCAACGCCTCTATGCGTGTATGGCATATAGGGCTAAACCCATATTTGTAAAGACCTTTACTTTCCGGCACTGCAGCCAGTACCCACTCAAGGCTGGGTCCACCTGGGAGTCAAGGTTTTTTTGAAAAAAGGGAGCGAACCCACGACCTTCCGATCCGCAAGCGAGCGTCTCAATGCTACTCCCTCGGGAAGCTGTAGGCTGGTCTAAACCAGTACCAGCCCTGGTGTGGGTGGCCATCAAGTGTGTGTGGGTCGCCCCCATGTGTGTGTGTGTGTGTGTGCGTGTGTGTGTGTGGTCCAGCACTATCACATCCAGGGGCATTAAACATAAGAGGAATACATATAAACTTGAATATGGACATACAACAGAAGAAAATGAGACAGACAAACAGGCAGACAGACAGACAAAAGGACGGTCGGACAGACAGACAGACAGACAGACAGACAGACAGACAGACAGACAGACAGACAGACAGACAGACAGACAGACAGACAGACAGACAGACAGACAGACAGACAGACAGACAGACAGACAGACAGACAGACAGACAGACAGACAGACAGACAGACAGACAGACAGACAGACAGACAGACAGACAGACAGACAGACAGACAGACAGACAGACAGACAGACAGACAGACAGACAGACAGACAGACAGACAGACAGACAGACAGACAGACAGACAGACAGACAGACAGACAGACAGACAGACAGACAGACAGACAGACAGACAGACAGACAGACAGACAGACAGACAGATAGATAGACAGACAGAAGGACAGACGTACAGAAACAGAGAGAGACAGAGAACGAGCTTTTTTTCCCATAGAGTTAAAAATTGTGCACTCATTCCCATCTAGCATTGTGCCCTTCGAGTAGTTATTCATTCATTCGTCATTTAATTGTGATAGTTAACATTATCAACAACACATACATTATTTCATTGTGATAATAAACATTATCAACAACACATACATTATTTCATTGTGATAGTAAACATTATCAACAACACATACATTATTTTATTGTGATAGTAAACATTATCAACAACACATACATTATTTCTTTGTGATAGTAAACATTATCAACAACACATACATAATTTCATTGTGATAGTAAACATTATCAACAACACATACATTATTTCATTGTGATAGTAAACATTATCAACAACAGATACATCATTTCATTGTGATAGTAAACATTATCAACAACACATACATTATTTCATTGTGATAGTAAACATTATCAACAACACATACATTATTTCATTGTGATAGTAAAAATTATCAACAACACACACATCATTTCATTGTGATAGTAAACATTATCAACAACACATACATCATTTCATTGTGATAGTAAACATTATCAACAACACATACATCATTTCATTGTGATAGTAAACATTATCAACAGCACATACGTTATTTCATTGTGATAGTAAACATTATCAACAACACATACATCATTTTATTGTGATAGTAAACATTATCAACGACACAGGAATCTTGATAACAAACGCTGGAATGTGTTCTAGTTATACCTACATTACCAAACAAAACACACAAAAAAAGAAAATAATCTAATAATATATAAAACTAAACATCATGGCCAATAACTGAATATTAATTACAGATGTAGCAATGTGCCTGAATGGCATCTCAACTTGTGTATGATAACAATGTTCAGTATATAAACAATAACTTAAGACACACACATACATACACACACACGCACACAGAGAGAGAGAGAGAGAGAGAGAGAGAGAGAGAGAGAGAGAGAGAGAAAGAGACACAGAGAGAGAGAGAGAGAGAGAGAGAGAGACAGAGAGAGAGAGAGAGAGAGAGAGAGAGACACAGAGAGAGAGAGAGAGAGACAGAGAGAGAGAGAGAGAGAGAGAGAGACAGAGAGAGAGAGAGAGAGAGAGAGAGAGAGAGAGAGAGAGAAGGAGATGGAGGTGGGAGGAGACAGATCAAAGAAATTCTTTTTGGTTCACTGGCAGAAAGCTCCTACGGAAAGTCCTGGTTGTTCGTCCATTTGGACATTGGCTTTGTGCCAGGGCCTGAGTTTTTCGTGTGCATCCGTTTTACTGACTTATTTGTGTGCCGTTGGTTGTTTCTTGCCACTAGGGGAGATGCACTCTGACTTTGAAGGAAGTCCCCAGTTAGTCGACTCCTACTACATTCTTGTTGGGGAGGCAGTGGGTTTATTCCTGTTTTCCCCACTATGAGATCCCGGAACCCACACGGGGAAGACAAAGAAACAAAAAGGCAAGAAAACTAACCAAAAAAAGAGTTGAATAAGTAACAAAGAACTTTTTGGGGGAGGGTGGGGGAAAAAAGGGGAGGGGGGATACAAATACTAGAATTATCAATGCAAAGACAACAACGGAAATACTTCCCGTGCATTGCTAGGCACGAGACTTGTGCTTCTAATCCAAAATATACACCTGTTGGTATTAGATGGCTGACGTCTTCACTACCCCACTGCCCGTTTTTACTTAAAAACCAAAATATGAGCACCAATTTTATTTTAGGTCGTCTAGAAGCCCAGGTCTCCTTCTTTTTCTTCATCTCATTCCCTCCCTCCCCCACTCCCACTACCATGGATCATAGGCCCTCAAACAGCTCACGCCAAGTTGTCCTATTCTGTGCTGTTGCATCCATCTCTCTCTATGTTCTGCATGGAACAGTCAGCTGAGAAGTCATCGACCCGGCTGCTTCGAGATACCAGCTAAGTGATTTTGTGTATTTGTATAGTATTGTTTGATTTTCGTATGTGCTGATGAAGGCTCCATAGCCGCAACGTTGACATTTTGTTTGTATTTTTTATATTGTGAAGCTTGCCAATATACTTTTCGTTCGATTTTATATCTTTTGATGGGTAAATGAACGTACATCCTAACTTTTAGGGGGATCTTAACGCGCAATCTTATGTCTGACAAGCAGTGCTGCACCACTGGGTTTTTTCGACTCTCACAAATAATTATATATAATGTAAACAAAAAAACAAATGTTTAATCTTCAAAGTCATATTCTGTAGACATGTGATGTGCTATTGACAAGTAGTTTTCCATAGAGAATTGATGTTATTTAGACAGGTGATGTTACATACACATGTCAGGCTCTATAGATAGTTGTGTTCTATAGACAGGGTGTGTTATATAGACAAATGATGTTCTATACTCAGGTCATGTTCTACAGATAGTGGTGTTCTACACGTCTTTTTATATAGATTCTATTAACAGGGCGTGATCTATAGAAAGACTATATTTTGTATAATAATAAAAGTACTGAATGGTAATTACAAATTAGTAACAATAGGCTCATTGGCAAACAGATGTAAACAATATTACATGTACAAACAAATACTTCACAAGAGAACGTCTTAGCCTGGCTAGACGACCGCCTCTTACTCCTCCGTTTTTCTTCTTAGGCTTCCCCGCTGCCTAGTTGACCATGTTCTTAGGGCACTTGTATCCATGGCGAGGCGCTCACGCCGTCTGGAGGTGACAGGTTCAATTCCGGTAACTATAGATTTCGCTTTGTATATTGTCTAGTGTGTTTCTCTATCTTTCTACTTCTTTCTATGAGTGCCGATCAATACTTTCTGTTACTTGATTAATTTATTAAACTCCAGCGGAAAGTTCAATCTGTTCGTCCACTTCAGGACTTTGGTCTTGTTCCAGAAATTAGGTTTTGCATGCACGTCCGTTTTTTTTTTTTTACAGATCTAAATTATTTTGCGTGCAGACTGTTTGTTTCTCGCGTCTCAGGCGGAAGCACTCCGACGTTGAAGCCAACAACACTCATTAGTTGTGTGGTAAAAGCTCAACAAGTCTCTTCTGTATCTGAAAGAGAACATGACGCACCGGGAACCACGGGAACTATCCAGTGTCGGGTTTAGGCTGACTAAGCTGCAGCTTAGGGATTCACAATTTGCAGGGGCCTCAACAATTTCTGCTTTTTCTCCTTCTTCACAAATGAGTTTTCTTTTAATGTATTTTACATGCAAATTTTCTATTAGGCCCTTTAGAGGATATAGATAATGTATATGGGAAAGGTGGGGAAGGTGGGAGGTGGGGTGACATGCCTGGTCTTGTGGTACGGTGTCCACTTTGAGTGCTGGAGGTTTCGGGTCTAATTCTTCGCAAAGGTTGGGATTTTGTGACGTGGACTTGGACTTCCCCCTGGTCTCTGGGTAGTGAGATTGGACGCCCGTGTGCATTGTTGCGCGCGTAAAATTTCCTCTGGTATTTGAAAATCGAAAAAAGTACCCTAACGACTCTGCCCGGGCAAAATTCGGAGTTAAAAATCTACCTAAAGTATTTCAGGATCCTCGCCGATGCTACAGAGTCTGTGAACTGTGCTGAGCTTCTTCGCACTCAGACTTGAGTTAGAAGAAGTGCAGAGCACTTATGGGTTACTACCCGTGTGCCATGATGTTGGTCCGTTATTCAAACTTTAAAATTCAGACAGATAGTGTATGTGATTTTGCAAACACATTCTTTATTATTTCTTCTATTACAAATTAAATGACAGTATATTTTCATTATCCATATATTGAAAAAGCGTATATATTTTAAAGTTGTCTGAGATTAGCTAGTGTAATTTAAAACGGTAGAGGTTTAAGGACCTTATCTGGTTGGCGGCCTCATCGAGTCTAAATCTGGCCCTCGGAGTACCTTTTGTAAATGCGCCAGAAAACCTCAGCTTCTCTCCCCCCCCCCCTCAATATTTCTGGGAAGAGGAGCCTCAAGGGACCAGAGTCCCTAAGTTTGGGTGCTCCTGAACACATCGTCAATCCAGTTAAGTCACACAATTACTTAACCGAGGTCGAGGTCAAGTGCATAAAAAAGCACAATTCCAACCGACGACAACAAACAGTACAATATCGGGTTTTCCCGATGTTAGTTGGTTGTTTGACTGTGCTAGACGCGCCAAAACAAGAATGTCCAAAACTCCGCTCGTAAGAAAAAAAAAATCAAATTTCCTTCCCAGCATGCCGGACCTAACAACCTAAAACGTTTGGCCCAGCGAGAGATGTGATATGCAAGCGATAACCTACTAGAAGTCCCGGGAGGCCGGCATATAAATATTAAAGCAACAGATATGACGGATGCCAGAGTTTCTGAGCTTAGGCTTCCGTCCCTGCTTGTGCAGACTTGATGTCGCGACTTCCAGACACCGTGCGTCTGCCCCAAAATAAAAAGGGCGCAGGTAGTCAATAATAAGTGTCAAGTTATATCAGTCTGTGTATTTTATTTTTTTATTTTCATCATATTAAAATATGCTTTAGTTCTGTCTCCATTCTTATCGTATTGTGGGTAATTTATCGCTGTATTTCTATTATTTGTTGAAGTTGTAAGGTATTTTGTATGAAACAAAAGAAGATTACGAACACAAAACAAATCAGAAAGAAAATTTGAAATTTTGTGTTTAATGAAATGAGGCTTGTTGTTACAAATAAGCAAATAATTTGTAGATTAGGTGCGATTCTTCTTCTTCTTCTTGGCGTTCACCGCCTATAAAGTCAAGCAGAAGGTTCTGGTGGTTCGTCCACCTCTAGACTTCTGGTATTGTTCCAGAACTTGATCTTTACCTGTTCGTCAATTTTTCCTGTATGGTTTGTGTGTGTGTGTGTGTGTGTGTGTGTGTGTGTGTGTATGTGTGTGTGTGTGTGTGCAGACTATTGGTTCCCTGCCTCTCAGGCAGACACACTCCGACTTCAAAGGACAAACCAATAATTAGTCGGCTTGGACGACGACAGGCGTGTATCCATGCCTTGGTGTATACGCCCCCTCCCCCCCCGCCCCCGCCCAATGGGGCCCAGAATATCTTCCCAATCCCCATCCTTTTCTTTTCCAGCCGATTCAATTCTCCAGTAAACGGATACTCAGAATAGTTTAACTCAGGACAAGTTGCAGCGGCAGGTTTGATAGCTTGTTCACCTAATGATTTAGAGCTGCTGTTCTCAATCTGTGGGTGGCGATCCTTTTGTGGGTCGAACGACCCTTTCACAGGGGTCGCCAAAGATCATTGGAAAACACATATTCATTGAAGTTATGAAATAGCAACGAAAATAATTGTATGGTTGGAGGGGGATGGGGGGGGGGGGGGGGGGGGGGGTTAAGAACCACTGATTTGGAGAGTCAGTGTAGTAAGGCTTAACAGCACGCCATTTTCAGCACAAGGAAAGCAGAGAAAGACCAACAGCGAAGCCGTTAGTGGCTTCTTCATAAGCAGTAGACGAAAAAGAAGGCTACGGCCGGACATAATGTCAGAAAACTGAAAATAAACATTTTTTTTGTAAACGATTTATTTCATTCCTCGGGTGTGTGTGTGTGTGTGTGTGTGTGTGTGTGTGTGTGTGTGTGTGTGTGTGTGTGTGTGTGTGTGTGGTCCTGGTAAATATAGTTAACAGGAAGATTTATTGTTTTTAATAGTGGTCAGTATTTGCCTCTGACAATAGTTAGCTGTTACAACCTCCTCCATGTGTAGGCAGAAAGTATATAATTTTGTCACCCAGCAACTGAGTTAGGTGCATGCCGCGACACTGTGATCTGCCGATTTCATTTTGAATGCTTTTCGACTGCATTTAATGTAGCTTGTGTTGTGAACCACCCATTCAGATAATGGCGATGGGCCTGTTGCTGGAAGTGGTTGACGGCTTAAGCGAATAATTACGTGTGCAACTACTGATTTATAGTAACTGCTGCTGCTATCAAAGATCAGCTGCATTTCTAGTGCTGTACTGTTTGTGTTGACACTTCTGGTAGCTTCCTTACATATTTCATGCGTGTGTATGCTACTGGCTTTGCTGAGACTGCCGTCTAGGTCAATTGTATTTTTCCCACTGGGGACAATGTATTTGGTTTATGTTTGACACAGGAACGGAGCAACTATGGGGTGACCCGTTTTCTCTGAAGCTGGAAATGTAATTATGTGACTACCTGTGTCCGTGTTTAATTGAAGTATAGCTGTTTACAGTGGGTTATTGAAAATAATATAATACTTCTATATAATACTTGGGAACATTCACACACACACACATGCATGCATATATATATATATATATATCTGTGTGTGTGTATGAGAGTGTTTGTGTGTGCGTTTCCACCGCGGCTGGTTCTGCCCCGGGGTGGCGGGTTCAATCCCAGCTTGGCGTTGGTTTCGACAGTGGTATCGAAAAGAAATCGGTCAAGACAAAAATGGCACAAAATTGGATGCAAATTTGCATAGACAAACCACAACAGCAAAAAAAAAAAAAAAAAAAAAATGCTGGGGTTGGTTTTGCAATGTCCTGAAAAGGACACACAAACACACTAACACACATAAAACAATTTTAAAAGACATTCACATTCTGCTTTCACAACTGTTCATCTTTGAGTGAAAGTATAAGATACAGAGACAGGGAAATTATACTATTCTTATGCCTTTTACTTTCCTTTATCAATTTTTTTTTTCTTTAGTTTCTTTCTTTCTGTTTTTTTTTTTTTTTTTTTTCTTTCCTGATATTTTTAACTTTTTTTTTTTTTTTGTTTTCTTCCTTTTCCTTCCTCTTTCTTTCCTTTTCTTTTTCTTCCTTCCTTCCAGTTTCATTCATTCTTTCTTTCTCTATACGGAAAAAAAAATGAATCTGTCTGTCTGTTGAATCAAAATGTAAACGGTTCAAGGAAATGCCTGGGTGATCTCTTGTGAAAGGAATCTGTAAATTTTTTCTATGTTGCCACAACAGCTTCAGACATGGGAGATAATTCGCAGTCTCCTGACAGGGACTAGTCCGTCAGGTCTCCGCGGAAGGTCATGCGTAAGAATTTGTGTGGTTGTCAGATTAAA
Source organism: Candidula unifasciata (assembly GCA_905116865.2). Taxonomy (NCBI): domain Eukaryota; kingdom Metazoa; phylum Mollusca; class Gastropoda; order Stylommatophora; family Geomitridae; genus Candidula; species Candidula unifasciata. Next base: position 44,616 of record CAJHNH020000696.1, on the reverse strand, counting down.
GAAAATAATCCCCAGTTTAATTTCCTGGACATGTAAGGCTAGGTAAACGAAAGATTCTTCAGGGGATATCTTGAAACTTTCCCCACCCCCTCCCCCATCTCCCCCAACCCACCCCCCTTTGGCTCCCCCCCCCCCCCCCCAAAAAGTCTATCACACGGTATTGAAAGGATTACACACGATAGCACAAAATGGAGGGATCGACTGTGAGCTGTGTGTAAGCTGTTCAACTTAACGAAAGAAGGAATTAAAAATTCAAATCACCGGACTCGGGACATTCTCACGCGTGCTCCGTCTCCTTCTTCAGTAGCCAATGAAGAGTCGACACATAAAGTGTACCAGTTGTAACCTGAATAAAAGGTCACCTCTGTTTCACCCTCATTGGTGAAAATCTTACTCTAACATCTACTGACCTCCGCTGAAATAGTCTTTCACAGTTTAACTTCTCCGTTTGATTGCATTGTTCATTTGATCCCAAAGAGCCCCAGTACGTCCCGCTTATCAGAAAGTAGCTCCCTGTCCAGAAGGGCGGCAGCAGGAAATCTATCAGTCAGATTTTTACCCCAAACACCCAGATCTCATGGACACTAATGGGTGCCTAGTTGACCATGTATCTTAGTGCACTTGTATTCATGGCGAGGTGCAGACGCCGTCTGGAGGTGACAGGTTCAATTCCCGGCATGGCAACTATAGCTTTCGATTTTTATGTTGTCTAGTGTGTTCTTCTATCTTTCTACTTCTTTCTATGAGTGCCGTTCACAATTACTTTCTGTTACTTGATTAATTCATAATGACGGCAGAAGGGAGCTTGCCCAACGAGACGGGTCAAGAATGCTATGCTTAATGCCTAGCCTAGTTCAGTGATGTGGTCCTGGTGTGAGGGTTGTCAAATGATGCATGTCGCTACGCGTTTCAATTTTCCGAAGCATGTTCCACCAGAGAGATGAATAGTCGTAGACCCTGAGGCAGACCAAGAAGACGATGGAGAGATAATATCCAGACAGACCTGCAAACACTTGGTGTCACCAACTGGAAAGAGAGGGCCAGCCAAAGAGATGAATGGAGGCGGGTAATATCTGCAGCAATGAGCCTTAAGGGCCCGGAATGCTGAAGAAGAAGAAGATGTTCTATGTATCCAATCCAACCAAACTACACGCCACTTTTTAACTGGTAAGTGCCCCAGTATAGCTGTGTCATAAGGTTGAAGGAGGTTTGTGGATTTTGTGCATGGCGAAGAAGGGAATCACATCAGAATAGTTGATCTTTGAGCCACAAGGTATTAGTCGCTCATACGCAGTCATTAATGGGTTATTCCTCTTGTTCACGTTCATCAGCTGTAAACGCTAGGGAAAGGTTCTGGCTGTTCGTCCACTTCTGCACTGTAGTCCTGTCCCAGAACCTGAGTGTTTAGTACACATCCGTTTTACAGACCTGACTTATTTGTACGCAGATTGTTGGTACCTTGCCTCTCTGGCAGATGCACTCCGACTTCCAAGGAAGCTTCTAATTGTCAACAGGTTTTTGGGTAGACAGTGGATCTATTCTTATCTGCTTCTTCTTCTTTATGTTCAACGGCTGTAAATTTCGGCGGAAAATGATTATTATGAAGTTAAGAATAATCTGTCTCATCTTGCATCAGGAAAAGATACATAATATGTTATCTGCTCGGCAGCCATTGAAAGGACCGACAACTTTCAACAAACCCAGTTACCTGAAGGCAGTGACGTCCCCCTAGAAGTGACATGACAACGCTACAAAATTGTTGAAAAGCAAAGCAAGACATCCAAGACCCACTTGAATAGAGATGGCGGATAAGTGAGGCTGGGTCGTTGTCAACTGAAACCCAGATTTTGTGATCGGGCTTAGAATGTTGAATATTATTTCTAAACGGATTTAGCGGCTTTTCCGCTGCCCCGTCCAGAGCACTCGAAATATGATTTGTAATAAATCCGGGTGTAGTCAAGGGAGATAATCAGAAAGTGCAGAGCGTGAAATGATTATCTACAACAAAGAAAGTTTAAATAAGAAAGAGAAAAAATAATAAACGAATACCTGCACACTAATTCTTTTAATCTCCAGCACTTTTTTATTTTGACCTTTCTGCTGCAAGAACATAGATCGCAAAACAATAAATACTTTAGTGTGAAAGAGTTCAACAGAGACCCCATTAAACAGAAGCAGTTAACATCATCCCCTGTGTGGGATGCAATTTTTCGTTTCTTTAAAGCCCAACCACCCCCACCCCTCCCCGCAACTGGCTTTTGCCGGGTGCCCTAAAAATAGCCTGACCACTAAACGAGGTTTCAAGGACCTATCCCAGGGTGATCCTCATCCGCATGGTGGCACTTTGTGTCACCGGTTTTTTTCTTCGCTTGTGTGATGTCCTGGTGGGGTGCAACTTACTACTACTTCTATTCTACATACAAGTCCGTTGCGTAACCTTTATAGGACGTTGTAGAACTTATCCCAGCATTTGTTGGCTATGGTTTTACTAAACAATTGTAAACAGCCTCGAATGACTAGCGGGTAAAGCCATGGGAAGTAAAGGAGGCTGGTATGATGCTGGCAACATGACCCACAGAGTGCAGCATGGTCTTATGAAATTTAAATCTAGAACTATATGAGAAATACTCCTGAAGATGTGGAAAATTGATCATTTTATTCGTCATCGTTATCTTCCTCCCCCTCCTTTTCCTCCTTTGTCTTCTTCTTTTCCTTGTTTTTCTTTTCTCTTCTTCTTCTTTTTCTTCTTCTTCTTCTTCTTCTTCTTCTTCTTCTTCTTCTTCTTCTTCTTCTTCTTCTTCTTCTTCTTCTTCTTCTTCTTCTTCTTCTTCTTCTTCTTCTTCTTCTTCTTCTTCTTCTTCTTCTTCTTCTTCTTCTTCTTCTTCTTCTTCTTCTTCTTCTTCTTCTTCTTCTTCCTCTTCTTCTACTACAACTACTTCTTCTTCTTCTTCATCCTCGTCGTCATCGTCTCCAACCTCTCCTTAATAGTTAAATTTCAGTGACCTCTAACTTTTTGTCCCTCTGAGACAAGACAGCATGGGAAAACCACAAAGAAATATCTCCACACGCAACACGAAAGATACATACGGAGGAAACGAAGACGCAAGCAGGCATGCCTGCAAAAAGATAACAACCCTGACTTGTGTGATTAGCTCAAACTCAGGAACTAGGAAGAACTCTTCAGTTCTGGAGAAGAGCATAATTAATCGATGTTTTCTACTGCTGAAACTGTCGCCCTCCTCCAGATACGACATTGTTGACGCAGTTGGCGATCTCGCACAAGAAGGGTTCACGAGAAGTGCTACTCCGTGCGATAATTACGCGCTTTTGGCTGGGGGAAAAAATGGACACCCGTTTCAACAATGCAAGTGATGCCTGCGAATTCTCACATTAAATAATAAAATGATTTAGAACTGGAAGCTTCTGATTTGGGATAAAACTTACTTTTTTTTTTCTGGTGAAGTTATTCATCATTTATCTTCATACATCTATATAGCTCCTGAAAGGCATGCAGTCATATATCATCGCATTTATCATCATCTTCTTCTTCTTCCTCCTACCTTTCCTACACCATTATTTCCATCACCACAACATCAACAACTACTACTACTATTAAGGGTGGAGGATCCTTTTCCACATCTTTAGGCATTCTGGGCATATTGGGCCAGGACCTGTTCAATGTCAAACAATTTTGAAATAGAGCACATTTGTATTCATCTGAGGAGAATGGCACTGCGAGGAGTTACAAGGGGATCTGGCCGACGCTCGAAACTCGGGGGAGGGGCGAGACGGATATACAATCAGACTGTTACTGGTACCATCGGAATTTTAACTCTGGGCTTGCTACTGAAGATGGGGACGGGGTGCTTATGGGAGTGTCCCGAGTGCTGTGATGTCGATTCTTAATTCAACATTCGACATTCAATATTTGTATTCGTCCTTAATCCATTACATTTTTTTTTTTTTAAGTTTAATTACACATACAATTTTTAAAAAAATATTTTTAAACACTCACACTTTAGATTAAGAACAAATTCTGACCATATTGTCTGTCTCCTTTGGCGCGGAATCTATTTTCTTTTTGTTAATCACATTTTGTTATGTCTGGGGTGGGGGTGGGGGAGGGGGGGGGTTTGCCGTATACTCAAGGAGGGCGTATGAACCACATGCTTATAATTCTAGTGAATTGTAATTTGCACAAAACATCTGTTACTATTTCATCGTTTGACTTCCCCTTTTACCGTACTCACTCATTTGACACATTTTAATTTGCCGGTACAATGATTGTTTGTGACTGATAATGATTGTACAAAGATTGATCTTCTGCTATTAACGGCATGTTGTCCTTGCCGTCTAAATACCTTATCTGTTTTTCCTTCCATGAGCAAATTTTGGACAGAAATCTGACAATTATCCAACAACCTGTCAAACCGCTATGTTTTGGAACGATTCACAACCTCATTTTAAACCGGACATCACAACTATAAAAGTCAGACCCCTTCAGCGCCGGAACAAATAACCATTCATCTGTCAATATACATAATTATTTAAAAACAAGACGCGGAACAAAAGCAAGCACGTGTAAAATATCAAATTCAAACAAATTAAAACGTGGATTATGTCGTCATTAAAAATCCACATGTGTTTTGTAAATAGATTTTACTGAAGATGACCGCTATCTCAGAGGATGTCTCCATTAACGACAGATAACAGGAGCATGCATGCTCCCAAAGCTACCACCCACGACCCCAACACCGCCCAGACAGATGGCAATAGCCTGGGAAGTCCGGGGGAAGAGGGAGTCCAAATCTGCCAATCCAATTGGAATTTCCCGGTGATCTATGAACTCCGTGCTGCATGTAGAGCTAAACTTGGGGTAATCCGACTCGACATTTCTAACAATGGTGTTGGCGTAATCATATTTGCCTCGTATGAAACAAATGAGCGAACAAGCGGTCGTTGCGGGCTTATGGTAATCCTTGATGACGCCCGATCCTGTCCTTGATCTTTGGGATTAACTTTTTTTTCCCCTAGGAGTTGAGGCGGAGAGACATATTGTGAGTTGTCTTGTTGGTCGGTGGCGTCCATCTTTATTCTCATGGCGTATTTTTCTCTTCTTCTTCCTCAATCCGCTTCTGTTTGTTTATCTCTCTATCTTCGTTATCATCTTCTTCTGGCGTTTACCCTAGCGTAAACTCTGGCCGAAAATTGTGGTTGTTTGTCCACTTCTGGACTTTGGTCTTGTTTCAGAACTTGAGTCTTACTGGCGAATCCTTTTTTTTTTCCTTTAAAAAAAAATCGCCTGACTTTTGATTTGATTTGATTTAAGAACCGACATCACAGCACTCGGGGCATTCCCATAAGCGCTCCGTCCCCATCTTCAGCAGCCAGCGAAGAGTTTCGATACTAATGGTGCCAGTAGCTTTCTGATTAAACAAACGTCCGTCTTGCCTTTCCGCTGAGCCTCGAGCTTCTGCCAGAACCTCTCGTCGCCCCCAACTGCATCAATCTCACCAGACATTGGTGATCCATCTGCTCCTCCGCATTGTACACGCTCTCCCACAAGGCACTAACCACGTCTGCCCTATCATGTAGCAGTATTCCACCAAGTTGTGCAGAGCCAGCTACTCTGTCCGCCGGTTCATTTCCCAACACACCGGCGTGACACGGTGAAAAAATCCAGACAATACTCCTCACTCGTGTCCTCCGCAGCGAAGCATGCCACTCTGCACGAAGCATACCTGTTCTGATCTTCTCAGCAACCACCATTATTTCTGTGCAGATGGTTGGCTCGTCAAATCTGCTGCAGATGTCCTCTTATATAACTAATGAGTCGCCTTTTACGACATGCTTATTATTGGACTGTGGGTCTATTCTCTTCTTCCAAACACAAAACAGGTCCCGGGAACGAACATGGAGAATCTCTCTGCGCATCATTCTGTCTTCGTCGTTTTGTCTTTCAGTGTTTTTCTCCCCTCTCTCTTTCTTCTTTCTCTTTTTCTTTTTATATCTTTCTACATTTGCCTTTCTGCCCCTTTCTGCTATGGTTGTACTTCCCTATATCTCACAGTCCATCTCTCTGTATCTTTAATCTTCTCTCTATTGCTCATCAATCTTTGTTGTAGTTCCCCCAATCCCCCCCCCCCCCCCCCCCCCCAATCCCCTCACCTTTTTTTCTCCACATTTGCTCCGTTGATATCTTCATCCCTCACTAGACATGTACCAATCTGTATGTTTGTTTGGGTATGAATTGTGAATGTGTAAATTTCTATGTATATGTAAGAGCGTGTGTGTGGGTGTATGTGGGTTTGTATATTAAAATGTATGTATTTGCTATCCATACTTTTTACTTTTACCCTACATTCTTACTTGCATTTTGATATATGAACGCAACATGCTTTATAAGCAAACATAAAACTGATTTGTGAAAAACGGGTGTCTAGAAGGGCCAAACGTAAGACGGGCTTGAGCGTCAAATCCTCTACGTCTATTTTCCTCTCCGTACTCAGATCATATTTTTATCTCTCGGTCCTAATGTGCATCTCTTTCTGTTTCTCTGTAGCTTTTCTCTATTTCTCCTCCCATCATGCCCATCAAGTTTAAGCTGTCTACGCCTACTTTCTCAAAGCAATTGACGATTTCGATCAGTTTCTTGGAAGTCTGTCTCGTTTATTTGTCTGTCCATCCAGATTTGCACTATCCAGAAACAACAGTGTGGGTTCCGGGGCTCTACTATGGGAAAAACAAGAATAGACCCACTGCCTACCCAAAAGCATGTCGTAAGAGTCGACTTTTTGGAAGCTTTTTGGAGTGCATCTGCCTGAGAGGCAAGAAACCAACAGTCTGCATACAGATCTGTCAAACGGATGCGCATGCAACACTCAGGTTCTGGAACAAAACTACAGTCCAGAAGTGGACTAACAACCATAACTTTCCTCCGGAGTTTACAGCCGGTGAACGAGAAGAAGAAAGAAGAAGATTAGCAAGATCAGCGATGAGCAGAATCTTCCACAAAAATGTACCACGTATTTTAGAAAAGTATTTTGCCATTGCATGTTCACAAGCTTCTGCTTCTTATTCTTCTTTGCGTTCACTGGCGGACGAAAACAAAACTAAACTCTGGCCAAAAGTTCTGGTTCTTCTGTCTCTTTAGTCTTTTTCCTGAACCTAAGTGTTGCGTGTACGTCAGTTTATCAGATCTGATATAACTTTTTGCAGATTGTTGGTTCCTTGTCAGTCATGTAGATGCACTGCGACTTCGAAGGAAGATCTGAATTAGTCTACTCTTACGACATGCTTGTTGGGGAAGCAGTGAGTCTATTCTTGTTTTCCCCCACAATAGGGTTCTGGAACCCACACGGGGAATATGCTACTGCTAAAAAGATCAGCTTTTAGTCTGCACTATTGTCCTTTTTTCTTATTCACTTCCGGTTTTTCCACCGTCTTTGTAGTATAATTATCTTCCTATGAATCGGCCTCAGTACCTGTATTAGTCATGTCCCAGATATACACATCGTTATATCGCACACAAGGCCGATCCCTGTATCTTTTACCCATCTGTACGTCAACACAGAGAAGTCTGTACAGACCAGTGGCTGTCAGCCTTCCCAATGCTGCGATTTTTTAATACCGTTCCTCGTGTTGTGGCGACACCCAACAATACACTTTGTTTTCTTTGCCACTTTATAACTTCAATAAAAGGTTAGTTGCGTATCCTTTACAGGACGTTGCAGAACCAACCCTAACAGCCCCTGGCTGTTGTTTGGTTTATCTAGGCAATTTACATCCAGTAGTTTGCCATTGCTTCCTGGACGGTCGGCTTTCTTGATACCACTGTCGAAACCAACGCAAGGCGCATTGCCCACAGCTGGGATCGAACCTGGCATCCCGGCATTACGAAGCGAAGCGCCGACATAACTTCAATGAATATGTGTTTTGCAATGGTCTTTGATGACCCTTGTGAAAAGGTCGTTTAACCCAAACAGGGGTCGCAACCCACCATCTGTCAAAGCCTTAAAAGAATGAGCACAGCGAAAGCTATAATACCCGTTTAGGCAACAGTTTAAAGTGTATTTAAATAAGTGAATCCATTTAATTGCATGTCACTATTTTCTATATGGCTCTGTTTTTTTTTCAAAACAAGCTCTAGCTCCACAGCTCCAGCGACGGCTTCTAGTGATTTCCGAAACATCTGTGAATCGAACAAAGGCGTCTGAAGACTAATCCAGGACCATCAGATCCAAAGCCAGCCAGATTTATGATTTTACTATTGTGACCTCCGGAGATAACAGTACTGAATATCACATACACAAACACAAACACAAATCCTGTATGGAATACATGAGTTAACTTTCCCATGAACGACCCAGGACTCGGAGACAACAGTAGTGAATATCACCTACACGACAATTAATTCTCTACGGAATAGAGGAGTTAACTTCTACCAGGACGACCCAGGACTGCATGCATGCACACATTACCTGCCCACCTAAAACGGTAGCGATGGTAATCGTGAATTCCCTAAACTCTAAGACACCACTTCTATTCACCATGTGTACCGGGCATTCTAGAGCTCCTGTCAGCACGCACCGTTGTCAACTCCCGCCGACGACCGACAAAAGCCGCCCGCCCCTTCCCATTAGGCGAATCAAGAGGGAGGATGTTGTGCGCTCAACGGGCCGTGTAACGTCTACAGTGCCGGCTCTATTGAAATCTTCCTATTGGAAATTATGTCCATGTGTAGATTGCTAGTGCCCAAGGCTGGGTAACCTGATCTGCCTTCTCCGAGAAGCTTCTGGGCTCTAAAAGAGAAGCTTCAAGCGGTGTGACCGTGGTTTGAATACCAGTCTCTGGTGATAATGGAAGAGTATATTCATGGATGAAACTGGCGCTTTGTTGCGGAAACGATGGAGTTGGAAGTACTTGAGGAAGAAGATGGCTTCGGGTTGCAATATGCAGGTATAAAATACAGCAGCATCACAGGTAAGATCATACTTGAGGGATAATGGAAACCATGGAATTGGAAAATGTGAAGGGATAAAAAGTAGGACTAAAATGGAGAAGACTGCAAGGAGCCGATGCAATGAACAAAGAAGGGAAGGTAGAGATGGGGACAAGAGAGGAGGGATAGAGAAAAAGACTATGAGAACCACGAAAACGGAGAAATATGTATAATTTTGCCTTCCTTTCTCTTATTGTATTAAAAAATAAACTAAACAAAAATTATAGCTAGTAAGCTGTACATTACTTCAAATGTAAACGAGAAGTGAACGTTATGGATAGAAAGCATTCGTCAGCAAATTACATGAATAAACCTCTCCCTACATTAGCCCAATACTGTCTGTTCCCATTTTGGACGAAATTTTCGTTATTGTGATGTCCCACTCTGGTTGTTGCCGGGGTGCCCGAATATAACCTAACGATTGAACAGGGTTTCTGCGACCTCATTCGAATAGTAGCGCTTTGCGTCACCGGGTGTTTATCGCTCAGTGGGATGTACTGGCCAGATTGATCATCAATCAGTCAGTCAGATAAGCCTACCTTATTTAATATTATCTTCACTTGCGTTACCATATCATTATGTACCTTATCTTATATTAACACCATTATGTTTTTTATAATATTATCTTAGTTAATTAGTTCGTTAGTCGACAGATTATCCTCATTGCACTCAGTCCACAAGTGCTCAGAGCCTCTCCTCAGTAAATCCTGCAGCGTGTAGCGGCTGACGACACCAGTCCTGTGTTGGTTTATTAATCTTCTTTGGCTACCCACGTAGTGTTATTGTTTGGCTAAACCCCGTTTGTTATCTTAAACTACAGTTTCTTATCTTCAATCAGTCAGTCTTTAATCAATCAATTAATCAGCCTGTCCTTTTTAGAACCTCGCTCTCTTCACGGCACGCCTGAAAGTATCCCTTTTTTAGCCAGTTCTCCAGTCCTATATGCTTTCATAGACACTCCGTCTTCAATTTCATGTATCCACCTTCCCAGTGGTATGCCTCTGCCTCGTCTTCTGTAAACTGCATCCTCCACCGTTCTCTCCAGACAACCATGGTGCTTGACATGACTAAAATTACTCAGCTTTCGAGAGATGATGGTGTCTACGAGCTAGTTCTCCTTGGTGTTCAGGTCCTGAAGGATGTCGGCAGACTTCTTCTTCTTGGCGCACGGTATTCAAGGAATTTTTAGCCAGAGGTTCTACGTACTATTTTCTGAGTCGCACAATGTTGGAAAGGAGAACTCTGTCGTCTGCATATCTGAGTCATGGGAGAGGTATTCAGTTTTGAATAGACCGAAACTGTCATTTGCCTCTTCGTTGATTACATTTCTCATAATGTTTTCAACATATATATTAAATGGGAATTCCCCGTGTGGGTTTCGGGGCCCTATAATAGGAAAAACAAGAAAAGACCCACTGCCTGCCCAAAAGCATGTCGTAAGAGGTACTAATTGGGAGCTTCCTTTGAAGTCGGGGTGCATCTGCCTGAGAGGCAAGGAACCAACAGTCGTCATATAAATTAGTCAGATCTGTCAAACGGATGCACACGCAACATTCAGGTTCTGAAACAGGACTGCAGTCCAGAAATGGACGAATAACCAGAACTTTCCGACCAAGTTCACAGAAGGTGAACGCGAAGAAGAAGAAGAAGAAAAGGAAATGAGAGAATGCAGCCCTTTCTCACTCACCTCTGCATCTGAAACGATTCCGATGTTTCATCAGCTACTCTGACTGCTGCTTGTTGTTCAAGGTTTAGAGATTTTATCAGATGTACCAAATATGTAGGAAATCACATACCTCTTATGAAATGCCACCATTTGTTGGTGCTGAACACAGTCAAAAGCCTTACTATAATTTATGAATTAATCAATTAACAGAAGGTGTATTGATTGGCACTCATAGAAAGAAGTAGATAGATAGAAAAACACACTAGACAACATAAAAATCGAAAGCTATAGTTACCGAGCCGGGAATTGAACCTGTCCCCTTCAGACCGCGTCTGCGCCTCGCCATGAAAACAAGTGCACTAAGAAAATGGTCAACTAGGCACCCCCCCCCCCCCCCTCGTTTACTATAATCTATGAAGCATGTATGGAGATCTATCGATGTCTGCATTTCTTTAGAATGATTCTTATGTTTAAAATATGATCCCTTGCTCCTCTGGGGTTTCTAAAACCTGCTTGTACTTCTTTTCATTCATATTGTAGTATCTTTCAACTTCTTTTTAAGATGATTTACAGCAGAATTTTACTGGCATGGCTGATCAAATTGGATTTCTATTTTTTTTTTCCGGGAGAGGAATGTAGACTGTTCTTATCTCACCCAGTTCTATATTTCCTTAACTTACTGAACAAGAACAAGAACAAGAACAAGAAGAATTGGCAGTCTGTGGGCGGTATAGCCAACATTACATTCCCATAACGTCCTTCCCAGTACGACACCTGATACCAGGAACAATTTTGAATCCTGTGAATTTGATCCCATGAACTTCGGACCGACATGCCGAGCATGTAGCCACTGTACTACACTAGTTTCTATGCCAGGAACTAGCCAGGGATTAGTGAAACAGTGCAGACACTTCTTCTTCTTCGCTTTCACCAGCTACAGCGCAGGTGGAAAGATCTAGTTGATAGTTCACTTCTGGATTTCAGACCTGTTCCAGAATTTGAGTTTTGCGTGATTGGTTTGTATGTGTTTATCAGATCTGATTGGTTTGTATGTGTTTATCAGATTTTATTCGTTTGTATGTGTTTATCAGATCTTATTCGTTTGTATGTGTTTATCAGATCTGATTTACTTGTATGTGTTTATCAGATCTTATTCGTTTGTATGTGTTTGTCAGATCTGATTGGTTTGTATGTGTTTATCAGATCTGATTGGTTTGTATGTGTTAATCAGATCTGATTGGTTTGTATGTGTTTATCAGATCTTATTCGTTTGTGTGTGTTTATCAGATCTGATTGGTTTGTATGTGTTTATCAGATCTGATTGGTTTGTATATGTTTATCAGATCTGATCGGTTTGTATGTGTTTATCAGATCTGATCGGTTTGTATGTGTTTATCAGATCTGATTGGTTTGTATGTGTTTATCAGATCTGATTGGTTTGTACTTTATCAGATCTGATTGGTTTGTATATGTTTATCAGATCTGATCGGTTTGTATGTGTTTATCAGATCTGATCGGTTTGTATGTGTTTATCAGATCTGATTGGTTTGTATGTGTTTATCAGATCTGATTCGTTTGTATGTGTTTATCAGATTTTATTCGTTTGTATGTGTTTATCAGATCTTATTCGTTTGTATGTGTTTATCAGATCTGATTTACTTGTATGTGTTTATCAGATCTTAATCGTTTGTATGTGTTTATAAGATCTGATTGGTTTGTATGTGTTTATCAGATCTGATTGGTTTGTATGTGTTTATCAGATCTGATTAGTTTGTGTGTGTTTATCAGATCTGATTGGTTTGTATGTGTTTATCAGATCGGATTGGTTTGTATGTGTTCATCAGATCTTATTCGTTTGTATGTGTTTATCAGATCTTATTCGTTTGTATGTGTTTATCAGATCTTATTCGTTTGTCTGTGTTTATCAGATCTGATTTACTTGTATGTGTTTATCAGATCTGATTGGTTTGTATGTGTTTATCAGATCTGATTGGTTTGTATGTGTTTATCAGATCTGATTGGTTTGTAAGTGTTTATCAGATCTTTTTCGTTTGTATGTGTTTATCAGATCTGATTGGTTTGTATGTGTTTATCAGATCTGATTGGTTTGTATGTGTTTATCAGATCTGATTGGCTTGTATGTGTTTATCAGATCTGATTGGTTTGTATGAGTTTATCAGATCTGATTGGTTTGTATGAGTTTATCAGATCTTATTCGTTTGTATGTGTTTATCAGATCTGATTGGTTTGTATGTGTTTATCAGATCTGATTTGCTTGTATGTGTTTATCAGATCTTGATGTGTTTATCAGTATGTTGGTTTGTATCAGATCTGATTTTGTGTGTGTTTATCATGTCTGTTTGTATGTGTTTATCAGATCTGATTGGTTTGTATGTGTTTATCAGGTCTGATTTGTTTGTATGTGTTTATCAGATCTGATTTGCTTGTATGTGTTTATCAGGTCTGATTTGCTTGTATGTGTTTATCAGGTCTGATTTGCTTGTATGTGTTTATCAGATCTGATTTGCTTGTATGTGTTTATCAGGTCTGATTTGCTTGTATGTGTTTATCAGGTCTGATTTGCTTGTATGTGTTTATCAGGTCTGATTTGCTTGTATGCAGACTGTTGATTCCCAAATTATCAGTCTTTGACGGAAATCCTGAATTATTCTACTAACCTTTTTGCTTGCTGAGAGTCAAAGAACTAACAGTGCATAGAATTAACCCCCACCCTCTCCCTACACACACCCCACCACCACCACCACTCCCGTCCTTTTTTTTTTTTTTTTTTAACAATACTGTCGCGAAACCCACACAGGCTAATTTATGTATTTGAAATTGATCTATTTTGTTATAATGGTTCAAAAAGGATTGCAAACAGATAAGCTTCCGATCCTGTACTGTGGGATTACCTCCAGTAAAGCCATAAAAACGTACACAGGTACTTTATTTTTCTACAACGGCAGACTTCAGTTATGGGATTAAAAAGGATCTACAAACAAGCGGTCAAGACCTGGCCTAAAGGTGTCCCAGCCTAAGGACAGTGATTGGCAGGAGAAATGGATTAGCCAGATTAAATAAACAGCCTTAACTATCCGTGCCTTGTTGTCCTCTTCCGCATTTAACGGCGGCGCATTAACACCCAAGTGACCGGACCGGATTTATTCTTCCCAGGTGTATTCAAACGCGTTCTTTAACTGTGCGGAATGCTTCCCTAAAAAAAGGTTTACTATCCGCCTGCTGACATGTTTCAGAGCAGTTTCAATACCAGGCACACGAACTGATGGCAGATACAAATCACAAGCAAACATAGATACGTGTGGGCAAACATTAGCAGCGATGCCTTGTTGGTGGGGCGTCCACTCTCCGACACCGCAGGCTTCAAATGACAGACCCGGCTCTGCCACTCCTGAATTTGGTCCCCTCTGAGACTCCCTACTAAGCTCGGCTAAAAGCTGATTATTTTCAGTGCTAGAAAATCCGACTTCTGTAGCACACGCTACGAACTCGCTCGTCCGTCACCGGCGGAGAATGAAGTGAAAAAAATTAAAGAGAAAATAATTCTTTTGTCCTACACTTATTTCCATTTCCAACCCTCCTCTGGTCCATTAATGCGACAGAATTTCGAGTACCGAGCTCCCGCATGATTTGTTTCGTGTATCAAAGCACGCACTTTCTGCTTTTTTAGTGACCGTCTCATCCGGGGTTTGCAACGTCGCCGAACAAAGCATCAATTCGTTCCGGTTCATTACGTCTCCAAGATGGCGCCGACGAAAATTGAGAAGAGACGAGTCAAAACTGAGGTTTTGGCGAAAAGCAGGGTACTTGTTGTACCCCAGTTCATTAATTTTCTGCCGTTTCAATTATTCGCTCATTTAATGAGAACATAAATTCATACGCCGCCTGATCCTTTTGAAACAACCGCGCATGTCGTCGTTTTCTTGAAAACACGGAATTGAATTTATAGACACGGATCAAAGTTGAAAGTCCGTTGGCGGACTTTTAAATGACTAGAAGACATAAACAGTCAGATGTTGACTTACGCGGCGGCTGCTGCTGTTGGGGGGGGGGGGGGGGGGGCGGGGGGGTGTCAGGGACAATGAGCTCTATCCCTAAATAATTCTTGGGGAGAGGGCGTGAGGCCCCATCACCTAGAAAATTGTAGAGAGGGCTAAATAGTTTCTCTATACCTTTAGAGAGGTTATCCTACTTTGCATTTTTTTTTTTTTAATACATTCAAGATATTTCAAATATAATACTATATTTATCTGCTGTTCAGCACATTATTATTATTATTATACACTTAAGCAAGGTATAAGTCTCATGAGCCCCTTTGCTATAAAATTATAGAAGGGTTTTATGGCGATACGCAACGTACCATCGCCCTTCACCTTTTTTGGGAGTGCCTAGTTGACCATGTTCTTAGTGCACTTGTATCCATGGCGAGGCGCAGACGCCGTCTGGAGGTGACAGGTTCAATTCCTGGCACGGTAACTATTGCTTTCGATTTTTATGTTGTCTAGTGTGTTCTTCTATCTTCCTACCTCTTTCTATGAGTGCCTATCAATACACTTTCTGTTGCTTGATTAATTCATCGCCCTTTTTGGACGTTTTATTTTTCAGCGCTGTATGTATGTATGTATGTATGTATGTATGTATGTATGTATGTATGTATGTATGTATGTATGTATGTATGTATGTATGTATGTATGTATGTATGTATGTATGTATGTATGTATGTATGTATGTATGTATGTATGTATGTATGTATGTATGTATGTATGTATGTATGTATGTATGTATGTATGTATGGTATGTATGTATGTATGTATGTGTATGTATGTATGTATGTATGTATGTATGTATGTATGTATGTATGTATGTATGTATGTATGTATGTATGTATGTATGTATGTATGTATGTATGTATGTATGTATGTATGTATGTATGTATGTATGTATGTATGTATGTATGTATGTATGTGTGTATGTCAAATGTAATTAAATGTCTTGATGCCTCAGAAACTAGAAACATCACTTAACCCCTTTCCTTCATCACTTCATCAACACGCCCGCACCAATCAAACTCTCTAATAACTTTCTTTGAGACGAGTTCTGGAATCGATACACCAAATATTAGAGACAAAATTATATTTAACCTGAAGTAAAATGATCGCAACGTTCGACAGTGTCCGAATCGATTAGTTACATAAAAATGACCGAGTTTGAAAAACCGGAACGTCGCTGGAGTGTTAGGAGGCTATTGTTTTGTGGGGAAAGAAACGAACAGTCAGATCTGAAAGGAAGAGCGGAAAAACCAATATGGCCGGCGTCCACGTGTCATCTGCAGAGCTAGACATTGAAACCGGAAATGTTGAGGGGTGTTTGCAGATCGTCCAATGCTCGAATGCGAGGTATATTGCAAACACTCGGTCCACGCTCTTCAAAACTAAATATCTCTCTTTAAACTCGAGGAACTCTGGAAAAAAAAAATACATCTTTTGTGTCGGAAACGGGGGGAACTCGAGGTTGAACTGTTAGCCAATCTTGACAGAAAAACCAATGTCGGAAAATATTTACTAATAAAAATCTATACTCGTCAACTTTCGGTGGGTTGAGAGTGGATGCCGGATGTCATTCGGGCATTATTATGTGTTAATGACTTTGGAGCTTAGGGGTTGTCCCGGCTGTGTGATGTCGGGATTGTATTAAGAACAGCCAATACCAGCTGTGTCCATGTTTGCAATTGACTCGATAACCAGCAAATCACTATGCACGGTATCGAACCTGTTTCTATACACACGTATAAACTGAATGTCAGAAATCTCCTTGTAAGCTGACATTTTTCTCTATTTTGAAGCCCCACCCTGGCTCTTGCCAGGGGCCGCAATATAACCCGACGTAATAATGGTCTAATGGCTGAACGCGGTTTCTGGGACCTCTCCGCGGGTGATCCTCATCCATATGGTGGCACTCTGTGTCATCGGTTGTTTATCGCTTCTGTGATGTCCTAGTGGGGTATACTATACACAGAAAAAGGTCGTGTTCGGGGGGGGGGGGGAGCATTTTTTATGAAGACTATTTCTATGTATATTATTCTTCTTGTGAGTTCCAGGGCCCTATTGTGGGGGGGGGGGGGGACATCTGTGTCATCGGTTTTTTATCGCTTGTGTGATGTCCTAGTGGGGTATACTATACACAGAAAAAGGTCGTGTTCGGGGGGGGGGGGGGAAGCATTTTTTTATTAAGACTATTTCTATGTATATTATTCTTCTTGTGAGTTCCAGGGCCCTATTGTGGGGGAGAGGGGGGGGGGGGCATACTTACTGCCTTCCCCGCATCCATGTTGTAGAAGTCGACTAATTGGGGACTTCCTTTGAGGTCGGAGTGCATCTGCCTGAGCGTCAAGGAACAACCAACTGCACACAATCAAGCCAGTGAAATAGGGACGTACAAGCAAATTTCAGTCCCTGACACAAAGCGAAAGTCGAAATGGACGAAAAACCAAAACTTTGAGACGGAGTTTATAGACGATGAACCAAGAAGAAGAAGATTAATATTACCTTTTCTAGAATACGGCCATTGTTATGAAAACACATTTCAATGCGTGTCCCCCATCTGTTGGGAGCTTGTCTCAGAACAGCTGGAGTTACGCTTGTAGAGGCGTTTATGATATGTGTATTTGTCCCTATATAGGGACACTAAACAGCTTTGAAAATCTTTGGTTAAGCACCAACAAGGAAAACCAAATTAGCCATTTGAGAGTATGCATCTGCACTTTAGTCCTTAAGAAAAAGAATAGGGGCTTTTGAGCTGAAATGCTATAGAGAGATTCTCACAATATTTTGAACAAAGAAGATGAGAAATATTGACATCTTGGAAGATCTGAACATCAAGGAAGATTGGCTAATAAATAGCATCCTGTCTCGGAAGCTGAAATATTTTGGTCATATCAAGAGCCACGAAGGATTGGAAAAGATAATACCAGAATACATGGTACCAGGAAGGAGGGGCAGGGGCCGACCAACACGAAGATGGACACAGGATTTAAGTGACTCCTTGAGTGTGAAAGTACATGAGGCGGGAGAACTGGCGAAAGACCGAGTTTATTTCAGGCAGACGGTGATGAGAGCGACGTTCTGCAAGGGACCTGCTACATGTTGATGACAAAGTGTGGACGCTTATGGGACATCCTCTAAATCTACGGAGTATCGATGGTTGAATAGTTAGCGCCTTTGCTGGCGAAATGAGCTTCGAGTGTTCCATAACCAATTAGTTAACAAGTAAAGTAAAGGACCCATTTTCCACGCTTTCAGTTGTATTAGGCATGTAGGGCTAGACCTGATATTTAATAGATCAAACGGCACTTGGCGGCTGATGTGGTCAGCATCACGCTGCTCATATTTACATCCCAGGAATGGTACCCACTCAAGACAAGGTCGTCTTAAGAGGCAAGGTCATTTTTGTAAAAAAAAGTCCGATCTCTATCAGGACCCGATCCCGCGACCTTCCGAGCCGCAGGCGAGCATATAGCCGCTAGACCACGGCGACCTTCATAACCAATAAGGGTCAAATGTATTGACTCCGATTAGGTTTATATATGTCTGTCTGTGAGCAAGAGCATACATTCATTACATCAGGTCTTGTGCCACATGGCTCAGTGTCTCTCTGCAAGCCTCCTGTGACCTTTCTGTTTTTCAAATGGAGTTTCGCCCCTCGCCTCCCCCCCCCCCCCCCCCCCCATTATTTTGTGGTGCCCATGATATCGACCCTGACATACCTAAGTGGGCACCCGAATCCTACAGAATTCTTAATTAAATTCATATGTTTTAAAACAAGATCGACACAGTTACCCAGCTGATAATAATAATAATAATAATAATAATAATAATAATAATAATAATAATAATAATAATAATAATAATAATAATAATAATAATAATAATAATAATAATAATAATAATTATAATAATAAGTTCAGTAGTAGTTAGTTAGTTAGTTAGTTAGTTAGTTAGTTAGTTAGTTAGTTAGTTAGTTAGTTAGTTAGTTAGTTAGTTAGTTAGTTAGTTAGTTAGTTAGTTAGTTAGTTAGTTAGTTAGTTAGTTAGTTAGTCTTTTCTCTTGTGTCGAGTGCGGCACATAGGGCAGAGGTCATGACTCTCCATGCATGGCGGTTCGTTGCAATCTGTTGTAGGTCTTGTATGTTTGAGTGGCCCATGAGTGAGCCTTCCCTGATGATAGTTCTACGTAGGGTTTCCCTTGGTCTTCCACGAGATCTTTTCCCCTGTGGTGTCCAAATGAGGGCTTGGTAAGGAAGTCTTGATTTATCCATTCTAAGGGCGTGGCCGACATAGTTTCCAGCGGCGTTTTCGTATAAAAATTAGACACATACTCTTGCCTGGATTCTTGCCTTATTTGTTTATTGGTTCGGAAATCTGACCATATGAAATTTAGTATTCTTCTAAGGCATTTATTTTCAAAACTGTCTAATTTTGTGTCTAGAGTTTTCGTTGATTTCCAGCTCTCGCATCCATAGGTTAGTACTGGAATCACACAAGAATTGAAGATCTTGAGTTTTGTGTGTTTGCTAAGTGTCTTTGATTTTCAGATGTTGGACAGTTTATTGAAGGCACTAGATGCCAGTGCTATTCTAAATGGTATTTCTGGTGCGGTATCTCCTGTAGATGACATCTTGCTGTTGTTGTTCAGCGTGATATCAACTGAACTGTTGGTAAGGTCTAGAATTTTTGTTTTTGAGGTGTTAATTTGGAGTCCAATTTGTTCTGAGAAATTCTGGAGTCGATTGATTTTTTCTTGGGCGTCGTTGTGTTCTGAACTCTGGAGTGCTATGTCGTCGGCGAAGTCTAGGTCTTACAGAATTTTGTCAACCCATGTAATGCCTAAATTTGCGTTATTTATGCACTTGCGCATGACCCAGTCGATTGCTATACCAAAAAGCATCGGCGATAGAACACAGCCTTGCTTCATTAATTATTAATAATAATAATAATAATAATAATAATGAAGCAATGAAACCGCTGATGCATTAGCCTAGGAAGTCAGCAACAAACCACAAACCTACAAGCCACTATCTTTTCCAGAAGTCAAAACCTCACCAAGAGAAAAATCAGAAACAGATTGGAAAACCAACACAGGTTATAACCAAGGAAAAGATTGCCCTAAACAGCTGAACAGAACAGACCAAGTCACAGTTTTTCGTTCACGCACTGGACACTGCAGACTCAATGAACACTCACATAAATTAGGTATGAGCCAAACAGCTCTCCGCGACTATCTTTGTGCTGATCAGACTCCAGGAAATGTCCTGCAAGACTGTCCTCTCTTAGCGGAGCTTCGAAGCAACATGTGGCCACATTCAGTAGACCTGACAACCAAGCCTTGTTGAAACCTAAGAGACTTTGAGATGACATCCCACTTTATGACTCCCAGTTGATTGGGCGCATAACCAGAGATCGCCGAAGAAGACGATAACAAGAATAATAATAATAATAACAAATATTATTAAAAAAAAAAAGAAGAAGAAGATGATGGCGATGATGATGATCTTCTTCTTCTTCGCGTTCATCGCTTGTAAACTCCGGCGGAAAATTCTGGTTGTTCGTCCACTACTGGACTGCAGTCCTCCTATTTAAGAACCTGAGTGTTGCGTGTGCATCCGTTTAAAAGATCTGACTTATTTGTATGCAGACTGATGGTTCCTTGCCTCTCAGGCAGATGCACTCCTACTTCGAAGGATGCTCCCAATTACTTGACTCTTACGATATGTTTTTGGGTAGGCGGTTGGTCTGTTTTTGTTTTCCCTATAATAGGGTACCGGAACCCACACTGGGAATGATGATGATGATAATGATGATAGTGTTGTTGCTGATGATGAAGATGATGAAAAATATGAGAATGACGATTATCTTCTGTTCTTCGCATTCTTCTTCTTCTTCTGCCTTTCTATCCCCCAATGGAGCATAGGCCCTCAACCAACTCACGCCAAGTTGTTCTATCCTTCGCCATGGCATGGAGCTCTTCCCATGTCTTCCCCATCTTTCTAACTTCATTCTCCAGCTCTCTTCTCCATGTGTTTTTGTTGTTGTTTGGTCTTTCTTTATTCCTATGCCCCTGTGTGTTCCAATGCAAAGACATTATGGTTATGCTGTTCTCCTTTTTTCTCAGTGTGTGTCCAATCCAGTGCCAGCTTCTTTTCCTCACCGTTTGTTCCACTGGAGCTTGTTTAGTTCTCTCCCAAAGCTCTAGATTAGTTATTCTATCATAAAATTTAATTCCCTCTATTCTGCGCAGGCACCAGTTAATAAACGTCTGTAATTTATTAGTAATTGCCTTAGTTGTTCTCCATGTTTTCGCCCCATACAAAAGTACAGATTTGACATTAAAATTAAAAATTTTTAGTTTAGTATTTCTTTTCCTTTCCTTTGACCTCCACAAATTTCCCAGTGCTATGAAAGCCCCTCTTGCCTTTTGTATTCTTATTTTAATATCTCTATCAGCTCCTCCATCTTTATCTACATTACTGCCCAAATAGGTGTACGACTCTATGTCTTGGAGTGGGGTGCCATTAGGAGAAACCACATTACTATTGACCTGATTTATTCTCATTATCTTTGTCTTTCCTTTATGGATTGTCAGACCAAGCTGCTGTGATCTCGCATCAAGTATATTTTAATTTATACTTGCATCTGATTCCGTGAATGGGACAGAAGGGGCCGTAAACTCCGGTGAAAAGTTATGGTTATTCGTCCACTTCTGGACTCTAGTCCTGCTCCATAAGCTGAGTGTTGCGTGTATATCCGTTTTACATGTCTGCCTCATTTATATGCCCACTGCGGGTTCCTCGCCTCTCAGGCAGATGCACTACGACTTAGAAGGAAACTCGCAATTAGTCTACTCTTACGACATGCTTTCATGTAGGCAGTGAGCCTGTTCATGTTTTTCCCCACAGTGGGACCCCGGAACCCACACGGTGCATGACGAAGTTATGAAGTTATCAAAACCCTTGTGTCCAGAAACACGAAATCTAACCAACCAACCACAGCTTCTTTAAATACTAGAATTAGAACCCTGAACTTCTGTTTGTTAGGCAACAAACTGTTAACTATATGACCAATTTCGCAACACTTATACCCCTAACCTTTGCAATTAGCAAATCTTTTGATAGACTTAATAAAACACATAATTGATTTCGCGCCTTTTTGAAGCTGTTAAGAACTGAATAGATTTAATCAAGACACCAGTGGCGTAGTCAAATATAATTAAACTTAGAGCAGATGGTAGTTCACATATATATAACTTGAGAAAACAGAAACATTCAGAACCAAAGGTACTCACCCTGTAAGAAACGCCGATGTTTACTAGATAGTGCCATCTGCACTATGCACCTCTGTGTTTCTTTTCAGCGGGAATTCTAGTCTGAGTTTTGTCAAATCCGCCGCCATTTTGCATGTTTTACAAAAAGAGAGCTTTCGCTTGAGCAAACACTTGCACGCTTCCGAGATTAAATGGTTATTTTCTATAAGTTTCTCTTGGTGGGGTTTTGTAAAACAGAAGTGACATCCATTTTGTAAATGTGAGAGTTTGATTACAATGGCGGGGCTGTTTGGTTTGTCTTGGGTCTGTTTAATTATTGGTTCGTAGTTACTGGTTGGGGGGTTGCGTTTGGGTTGAAGCCAAGGCTATGGAACAACAATATGTCATTTATTTGGGCAAATATTGGAGGCTGTCGCAATAAGGGAAGCACATTGATAGTTTTTCTCTGATACGTGGACACATTCACAAATTAAACAATTTATGTCTGTTTCTCCGTCTTCTCTCTCTCTCTCTCTCTCTCTCTCTCTCTCTCTCTCTCTATATCTATATTCTATATATATATATATATATATTATATATATATATATATATATATATATATATGTGTAATGTGTGTGTGTGTGTGTGTAGGTGTATACTCTACATATATATACCTACACACACACACACACATATATATATATATATAACCATAAGTGCTCTGTTCTACTTTTAACTCAAACCTCAGTCCGAAGTGTCTCAGCGCAGTGCACCAAACTCCGTATCAACTGCGAGAATCCTTAACTACTTTTGGGTAGATTTGTACTTCCATATTTTCCCCGGGCGGTACCGTTAGGTGACTTTTTTCGATTTCCAACTGACAAGGGATTTTTTTACGTGCGTTTCAGTACACACGGTAGTCCGATGTTACTACCTATTGACGAAAGGAAATTACTAAATGTCCACGGGAAAAAATCCCAGCTTACATGAACCTACATCACTCGAGGCGGTGTGGACAGAAGGACGCAACCGTGAAACGAACGCACAACCGTTAGAACGAAAGGCAAACTGTTTGATCACTTCACCAAGGAGAGAGAGAGAGAGAGAGAGAGAGAGAGAGAGAGAGAGAGAGAAGAGAGAGAGAGAGAGAGAGTGAAGAGTGAGAAAGAAAGCCTGCTGGCTCCAAGGCTTGAGTTCGAATCCAGTTTAGGCAGAATTTTAGTTTAACCTTTGACCCTTGCTCCCAGGTCGACCCAACCTGCAATATGTACCAGGTAACAGGGGAACTATTTGCTGATGTCCAGTCCTTTATAGCAGATACAGCCATGAAACTGCAGCATCATCTCACAGCCAAGTATGAAGAATGTGTAACAAATATTATAAGAATCAACACTGGAAAGACAGAGGTAATCTTCATAGAAAGAAAGAAGGAGAACCGGTAATCAGCAATAGGGTGCACAGGCATTAAACAGGCATCTGAGTTCTATTATTTAGAAGCAAAACAAAGAATTACTTGGCTCCCAGGTCCACCCAGCTTTGAGTGAGTACCGGTTGCAATCCTGGGAAGTAAAGACGGCCGGTGGGATGCTGACCATATCACCCATCTTGTGCCGATTGATCTATAAAATATAGGTCTAGCCCTATATGCCCTATGAGTATAAAGGCGTGGGAAAGGGTCCTTTACTTTACCTAATAAAAAATTAGATGAAGAAATTAACATAAAGTTTGGTAATGCAAACCAATTATTGGGACAGCACAATCTGGTTATATGTCCGTCTTGCCTTTCCTCTCAGTGTAGTAAACCAGACCCTCCGGTTACACCCAGGTGCCTCATTCTCTTCAGGCCATTATAATCTTGTTTCTCTACTGATTCCGTTGCTTGTTCACAAAAGGGTCTTGACCACATCTGCCTTGTCATGTATCAATTCATCCCCCAGTGGCACAGATACAGCCAATCTGTCCTCCCGTTTATTACCCACTACGCCGGCATGGCCTGGAGAAAAGATTTAAAGTATGCTAACTACCCGTGATGCTTGCCACTCTGCTCGATACATCCCTGTCTTCATTTTTCCCGGCATGCCTGCAGAGTCTGTTACATATGAGAAAGGCTGCAAGAGTGACCAGAAGAGATAACAATTAGGAAGGAGATCATAAGGGAACAAAATATGCACCGGACCAATTCGTATGCTGATTCGACCAATGCTGTATATAAAGACAGCAAATCAAATGGCTTACACACTTAGAGAGAGCGGCTTCTCACTTCCTTCCATATAAGACATACAGGAAAAGAGGAGAAGGGTCCAGAGCACATGGTAGACCAAGAACAAGATGGAATGATAACATCAGTGAAGCTCTATAACAGCACGGTGTGTCTATGGTAGAGGCGACAGGTGGTGAAGAAGAAGTATAAGAATGTCATGAAAAGTAAGGGTGGTCAAAGTAATGTTGAAGACCAAATTATATATTGAGCGCTCTTTGGTCTATAGAAACTTAAGTCTAACATTACATATCCGATTTGCCAATGGGGAGAAATTTGTTTATTAGTGACTGCAATACCCCGTGCCCTAAAAATCAATTAAACATCAACGAGTGTGTGCGTGCGTGTGTGTGCGTGTGTGTGTGTATGCGTATATATGTGCGTATACAAGTAAAGTGAAGGACCCCCTTTCATTGAGAACCCAAACATTTCCCCCGGTAAAAGTAACGTTAGTCTCTCCAAGGCCCGCCCATATACACACTAGCTCACTTCTGATTGTTAGTTCCTGAGCCCCGTGACTTCCCACAAGGTTACGGGGGTGTTCCGCGATACCGTTGATATCGCATGTTGTATATTTCAGCACGTTAGCGCTTTTAACGCTCCAAAAACATGGACCAATTGGTCATTTTACAACCCCGCCCCCCCCCCTCCCCCCCCCCCGTTTCGATAGTGCTGCAACCTAAGTCACAGGCATTCTCTTTCTCGAAATGAAAACGTAAGAACAAGAGAGCGGAACACACCCGCTACTTTCAGGAAAGTCGACCAGCCCAACAAACTTGTCAATGAAAAGTGACCTACTTCGTCTTGGGAGATTAACGTGAACCCACCCTTTTCCCCTTCTGGTTGCATTGGGCGTATAGGGCTAGACCTATATTTTATACAACAATCGGCAGGCTCGATGGGTGACGTGGTCAACATCACAAAGGACGCCTTTACTTCCTATTACTTTACCTGGTTCCCATTTAAGAATGGATAGACCTCAAAGCCACGATTATTTAAAAAAAAAGACAAAAACAAAAAAACAAAAAACAAAACAACAACAACAACAAAAAACAGCCCGGTTCCTTCAGGATCTAAACCCGTGACCTTCGGACCCGCAGGGTCATATTTAGTGATCGCATCCAGACACCTAGTGTCAACAAGTATCGAGTTACACTGCCCACTTGACCTTACCACCGCAAAGACAGGTAATCAAACCAGATATTTTGACGACAGAATTCTTCAGCCATGAATTCACTCATCCATGAATGAGAAGCTCACGGCTCAGAACATATTCTGACGATGTACCCGGCACCTGCCTGTCGCCCTATGTCTTTTGTCTCCTTCAAAAGGTGCTTATTCTCTTCTGCCTGCCCTGTGTAGTCCGTGTTGGCTTCAGGAATGTTGATGGCCACAGAAAGTCCAGACAAGAAAGGATTGATCATAATCCAATGACACATGATGATTGTGGGTTTTTTTCTTGGGACCTTTTTGCACTTATATAGAGACTCTATTGTTTCGAGAATGAAGAGAGTGGAGAAGAAGTGAAGAAGAGTTGAGAAGTGAAGTGTGTGTGTGAAGAGTGAAGTGAGAGAAGAGTGTGTGTGAGTGTGTGAGAGAGGGTGTGGTGACGAGTGTGTGTGTGTGTGAAGAAAGAAGGTAAAGATAAGAGTCTGTGCAGCACCCGAACCCACGACCTTCCCATCCACAGGCGAGCGTCTAGCCGTTACACCACGGCACCCCACCCCCATAGTACATAATAGCATACTTATTCTCCTTCTTTGTTATTGTTGTTGTTTTTATATTTATTTTATCATATCGGTACACGCAGGCGTGGAATTTTGTATGCATAACAAATTCACCGAGAAAAACTATGCCCCAACGAAACCATTACAAATGTGTTAAATGTGAAATGGATACACAATATTATGTAATGAGAATGGAAATTAAAGAGGGATAATAAATTACTTATAACTAATATAATAGCAATATACACCTGTCTTTTCAATTAATATGAAGACCTTTGCATGTGCAGTAATAATATAATAAGCAGCATCAAGGAATAAAAACACATATGCAGTTATGCCTGTCTAAAAGTATAAAAAGAGGAAGAGATAATAAACGAATAAATGAAATATACGTATATATTTATATGCTTGAAGCCAGTGTGGGTTCCGGGACCCCGTTGTGGGTGAAAACTAAAATAAACCCACTGCCTTGTTACGCAGCATGTCGTAGGAGCATCCTTTAAAGTCGAAGTACATCTGCCTCAGATGCAAGGAACCAAGAGTCTGCACACAAATAAAACAGATTTGTAAAAAGGATGCGCATGAAGACTGAAGAAGAGGAAGACAGAAGAAAAAGAAGGAAGGAGTTTTGAGAGTCGGAAGAACGAGAATAAAGAAAGAAGAAAGAGAAGAAGAAGAAGAAGAAGAAGAGAAGAAGAAGAGAGAAGAAGAAGGAGGAGAAGAAGAAAGAAGAGAAGAAGAAGAGAGAGAAGAAGAAAAAGAAGAGGAAGGAAGAAGAGAAGAAGAAGAAAGAAGAAAGAAAGAAGAAGAAAGAAGAGAGGAAAAGAAAAGAAGAAGAAGAAAGAAGAAGAAGAAAGAAGAAGAAAGAGAAAGAGAGAAGAAAGAGAAGAAGAGAAAGAAAGAAAGAAGAAGAAGAAAGAAGAAGAAAGAAAGAAAGAAAGAAGAGAAGAGAGAGAAGCAAGAAGAAGGAAGAAGAAGAGAGAAGAAAGAAAGAGAGAGAAGAAGAGAAGAAGAAGGAAAGAAGAAAGAAAGAAGAAGAAAGACAGAAAGAAGAAGAAAAGAAAGAAGAAGAAGAAGAAGAAGAAGAGAAGGAAGAAGAAGAAGAGGAAGAAAGAAAGAAAGAAGAGAGAAAGAAGAAGAAAGAAAGAGAAGA